>VZTG01009487.1:201680-399179 GCA_013397845.1 Melanocharis versteri
CCTGTCCCGGGGCTCTGTACTCCTGTCCAGGGGCTGTGTGCTCCTGTCCTGCCCTGTCCCGGGGCTGTGTGCGCCTGTCCCGGGGCTGTGTGCTCCTGTCCCGGGGCTGTGTATTCCTGTCGTGTCCTGTCTCAGGGCTGTGTGCTCCTGTCCTGCCCCGCGCTTCTGCTCGTTGGGTTGTAGCAGCTCCTAAATAGTAACTAAGCGAAGACCTGATGCACACAGGCAAATACTAGTTTTAAAATTAAAACTGGATTGGTCATAAGGAGCGCTTTTTTTTTTTTTTTTTTTTTTTTTTCTTTTTTTTTCCCCCCCAAGTCCCAATTACGTGTTAGTGCAGAGCATTCTAGCTCTCCTAGCTCTCGGGCATACAAAACTGCTTGTAATCATAATGATAATTGATATGATAATATTACAGAACTAATTTCATCAGGTGACACAATTACTTGTGAGTATTAAGAAATAATAGTCAGTGATAAATGTTGTGGCAGCTGGCTGTAACAGGATCTGTCATTAGAGGTAGTGAGAAACATGGCTAGCACCAAGGCTCCAGAGATGCTAACTAACATAAAATTTTTACAAAACAGTGACTATGAGGTACTGGGATTTTATAATTAATGTAAAATTGTAAGATTGTTGCAACAAAAGTCCATAAAGATGGTAAACCACACTGTTTTAAAACAATATTTACTGTCTGTTACCATGGAAAAGGGCACAGAGTAGGTCTGAAGGAAGAATGAAGCACAACTTCTGAGTGCATGTTAAGCTACAGCAAGAACTGCATCTTCTAACCCATTCATTCACTCATTACATTACTCAGAAAAGACTTCATCTGTTTTCTTGCGTTGCGTGGTGATCATTGCTGCGGGTGGACTGGATACTGCAGTTGCTGGTCCACAGTGACTTAAATCTGTTGCACTACATTGTTTAACTGTGGGGAAACTCTGTCTCCTGCAAATATCTTTTGAGGTGTGTACAACTGAGTGCAGCATGAAACTGCCCTGAAACTGTTCTAGTCACAGCCAATTCAGTCTGTGCTTTGATATGATTTAGATCTTAAAGCTAGAATGCCCTGGTAGATTCTATAACTGCAGAATTCAGTCCTTTTCAGAAATTACAAACAATAAAATCCTAAATTTATTTGGGCTTGCTTTTCGTGAAGGTTTAATATATATTGGTAGAGTTGTAGTGCTTCAAGTTTTAATTGTTTTTAAAGCATTTTGTCTGGATTTAAGAGGAAACATATTAAGAATAATATGATTAATTGTTTTTTATAAGACATTTGTTGTCTGTTTCATGCTTACAGATCCTTTTCCAGTTGATATGATCCAAGAAAATTATGTCCGTAATGTGAGAAACTGCATTTTTTCAGTTGTCTATCCTACACCTTTTAAATCTAGAGTTCGTCTTGTAGCTGTTTCAAAGGTTGGCAATGGTTTTTTATTCCTCTCTAATTAGTGGAAATTATTAATGCATGTACTAAAGTATATTTTAATATTCGTATGCTATTTATTGTACTAAAGTATATTTTAATATTCATATGCTATTTATTGTGAAACATTTTCTCAATATATACTTTAACCAAACAGAGCATTTAAAATGTATTGTGAGATGTATTTTAATAATGAAATCTGTAGAGAAAACATGTTCATTACCACTGAAAATTTGATCATGTTCATGTATTATTTTTTTCTCCAGGAAGTTCTTGAAAATATTTTGGATCTTGATATATCTGTCAAAGGATCATCTGATTTTCTGGAGTTCATCAGTGGTGGGAAAGTGATATTTGGGTCTGTTCCATTGGCCCATAGGTATGGGGGTCACCAGGTAAGTATGGTGCTCGTTCTTCCAGGTGGAATTGTGTAGGTCTTTTTTTGTGAATTGCACCTTGTGAATTGTACCTGTCAGTACATGAGTACATGCCTGCGAGTACATGAACACTTGGTAACATTCTGATTGCAGATTTGTTCTTCATAACGGGCTGCAGGTGGAAAAGCACTATATCCTTCCACAGTACGCTGTTTACTTTCTCTGCTTTTGTTTATGCCTGAAGTGAATTATCTTTTTAACTTTCATTAGCCGCTGAGTCTGCTTAGCACCCCAGCAGCATGATTCCTGATAGATACTAATAGCTCAGAGGAGTGAAGAAGGACAGAGCCTCACTGCAATACCATGATTACTAAGATTCAAGTTTCATTGAAATGGCTATGATTATTCATGGAGAAGAATGATAGAATTTGATTTGTAATTTCCAATTTAAAAGACCAAAACAAGCCATGTGGCTTTAAAAGGTCATTATGCAAAGAAGACAGGTCTGTAGCTGTACACCATAGCTGGAAGGTTAAAAAAAAAAAGAGGATTACTGGTGTTACTCTTTTCTGTGGTTTTCTGATTCATTTTTGGTGTGAGTGTGGAAATACAGCTTTAGGGATCAACATTTTAATGTGAGTAAATGTGTCTTTTGTGAGGACCTAGATTTAATCTGTATTGTTTCAAGTATAACTTCTATAACTTCTAAAGGACAATAACTTGATTTTAATTTTTGTCAGTTTGGTAGCTGGGCAGGTCAGCTGGGGGATGGAAGAGCCCACTTGATCGGAGTATATACAAACAGGTGTGACTTCTTTTTAACTGTCTGATTGAACTCTGTGTTCAATTTAGCTGATTCGTGGTTAACCTGAGGTCTGCTGTTAGAAATGCCAATGGTATTTTTGCAGGCATGGTGAGAGGTGGGAACTGCAGTTAAAAGGGTCAGGAAAGACTCCATACTCCAGGTAAGTTGCAGTTATTCTGTGTGCTCTAAAACTGAATGTTTTCCTTTTGAAATTTGCCTTGATTTTATGACCTGTTCCTTATTTCTCCGTTCTCCATAGGAATGGCGATGGAAGAGCTGTGCTGCGCTCTTCTCTTCGAGAGTTTTTATGTAGTGAGGCCATGCACTATCTTGGAATCCCTACAAGCAGAGCTGCTAGGTATTTTTCTTTCCTTTGTTCACAGTATCCTAATTTACAGGTAATTTTGTGGCAAAGTTTCACTGAACATCAATAAAGCAGGACAGTTAGTTTCCAAGATGATAGATCTCTTCCTATGTATGCAATCAGAACAAAATATATCCTTCCATAGATTTTTGGATAAAACTTTCCAATAATAATAAGGTCCAGCAATTAATTGCATCACATAGTTTGCTGGATTCTAGAAATCCAGCTTAACTTTAGTGGAGTAAAGACTCATTTCTATAAAGTTAATCCAAATTCTAGAATCTGGCCAACTAGGAAAATGTTGAAAGTGGCTGTTTTTGTACTGTCAGTTTTAAGATTGCTGGGGAAGATTGTCAGTTATATGAACAAACATTAATATTGGAGGTAGAACTGAATGTAGGCAATTGCTCTCAATTCTTTATCTATGCAAACACCCCTTGAGCAGAGAGAGAGATTTCGTAAAAAAAGTAATTTAAAACTAATTCTGTCTGAACCAAAGGAGACTAACACATTCATTCATTTTGATGATTTTCTCAGAATCAAGTAACTGAATATTTTCAGATGATCGTTTTTAAAATGACAAGTTCATTTTGTGTTCCAAGTAGTCTCAAGTCTGTACTGCAGTGTTTCAGGCTTCCAAGAAAGCAAATGTTCTGCAGAAAAGGCCTGTACTCAGCTGCCACATGGCTAGGTGTCTGTATTTGCAAAGTGTCTGCAAATCTCTTTAGCATTAGTTCTAACTCATTTGCTCTGTTGAAGTGCAGTGTTTGTAAATGACATTTTTGATGGTTTATTCACTGACTTCATCTTGAGACTCTTTGCTGTTGGCTGTTAATGCAGAACTTTAAATCTGTCTGAATATCAGCAGGAAAGCATTTGGCAGGTTAGAGCCTCTCTTTGCTGTCGTCTCAACAAATGGTTCCGTGCAAAACCAGTATGAAATTACCCCTTTACTGTTCACGAATTCTACTGAGCACACAGTGTGCTTTAGTTCTCTGCTGGCAGATTGGTTAAATGCCTGGCTCTCTTAACTGTTGTACAAGCTCTGCAGACTGTTTGCAAGACTTAATTTGGAAAAAACCCCAGCTGACAGCCATATTCTTCCCGATGGGGAGCTGTTGTACTGAGGCTGGTGGGATGCACTTAACAGAGGTCTTGTCAAGCCTTGGCAGAAGTGGGAGGAAAAACCTTATGGCTTATCCCAGAGCACCCAGCAGGATGGTTTGCTCTATTAATTTTAAGTACTGTGTTCCCAATGGGGTGCTACAGTTTATGACTGTACTGCCAGATACAGAACACTTCATACAGCACCATTTTAGTCACATACTGGGACTACCACTAAGCAGTGTTACGCATTAAGTCAAAAAAGCGAGCCAATATGCACAGTTTTCCAAGTGGCCTTTACTTGCATAGGGCTTGACGTTTGTGCAGAACAGCAGGGAGAGCACTTGGGAGTGTAAAGTCAAGCCCTTAAGTGAGAGCCAGGTAGGGAGGGATATAAACCATCCATCCTTCTGTGGGTGCTGTTCCAGCTTCTTCGGTGTAAGAGCAATTTCAGTGCTCCGTTTGCTGTGGTTGAGTGTACAGCTGATCTGCTGCTGCCTCCTCTCCAGTGATGGTACTTACCAACTACAGAGACCATTGGAGAATTGCTTTTCTGGTGGGAATGTGTGTTTATGTGGCTGCTCAGCTACCTGGCCAGCTCTCAAGTGTTGCACGTCTGTACGAACTAAATGTTGATGCCCCCATGGATTTTTTGTCAGCAATAGAAGAGGTGCTGGTATTCTGTAGGAATTTTGCAGAGACCCTGCTAGGAGTTACATAGTAGAAAGGAAACAACCTTTTCTGGCAGAGGTCTGTTCAAAACAGTAAAGTTTAGTAGCACAACTTTTGTGCCTTCTATCCCCTAGTGCTCTGCTGCACATGGTATTTTGTAAGTGTCTGAGGTTCATCCTCTGATACTAATTTTTTTTTTGTTTTCTCTTGAAGGATTTTCTTCTTCCATCTCATTTATATCAGAGCTTTTTGTACTTAATCCTACAGACATACCAATTGGTTTCAAAGGAGTATTTTTTAAAAAAATCCCTAATTCTACTTGTATCAGTACAACTCCAGTGAAAGGAGCAGATTGATTTCTGTATGTTTTTCCCCTCTTGAAATAATTCACTGCCTATTCTTTGCAGTTAACAGAACATTCAGTTTGAATAGCTACTAGGTATCTTCAAAAATACCGAATATAATAACAATAATTTCGTTTCCAACCCACAGTTACTGTTGCAAGCAACTGCACTATGTAGGACTTCATGCTATTTCTTTTCATGACCTTTTTGTACATATTTATGTTTATATGCAGACCCCACACTTTTGGTTCAACTGAGTTCTCTCTAAAATTTCAATGCTCAAGTATGTAAAATCAGAATCTAGTGTACTTCCAAAATTTAACTCTTGGGAATTACCACTGTGACTGTCTTCAGTCATATTTATGAATGGAATATTAGGTTTGTGTCTTACTCTTTGCTGTGTACCTCAAAGAAAAGTTTAGTTCTGTCTTCTCTGCTGTCTTCAACTAACTAATAGGTAGCAGATATAAGTAACTGCATTAAATATCAAATAGCATGCCACCCAACTGTATTTTGAATCATGGAATTGTAATTTGGGTTGGAAGAGGCTTTTACTGGTCTAGTCCAATTCCCGCCTCAATGGGCAGGGACATCTTCATTAGATCAGATTGTTCAAAGCCCCCTCCAACCTGACCTTGAATTTTTTCCATGGATGGGGCATCTACCACCTTTCTGGGCAACCTGTTCCAGTGTCTCACCACCCTCTGAGTAAAAAACTTCTTCCTAATATCTAATCTAAACTTGCCCTCTTTCAGTTTACATTCATTCCCCCTTGTCCTATCGCTGGAGGCCGTGGTGAAGAGTGCCTGTCCAGCTCTCTTGTAGCCTCCTTTGGGGACTGCAAGGTGTTATAAGGTCTCCTCATTCTCCCCGTGAAGAGCCCCAACTCTCTCAGTCTGTCCTCATAGGAGAGGTGCTCCAACTCTCTGGTAATTTTTGTGGCCCTCATCTGGACCCACTCCAATAGTTCCATGTCTCTCCTGAACAGAATAATATTTTCCAGTTATCAACAAGCAAAGATGAAGAAGAATTATAATGAGCTAAATTACTCTCCTGCTAGACTCTTGAACAAGGAGTCTTCTCTGCCTATTGAGGGGATAAGATCTCTTTCAGAAGATGGCACCAAGCTGGATTGTCAGTGTAATCCCAGTTGCTTTGGAGAGAAAATTTCCTACTTGTTAACCTTAGAGGAACGTGATGCCCTTGCATAGTTTGTGAAGATTGATTTTTCCTGATAGAACAGAAAATACAATGAAATTATATATTTTTTGTATTTAGTAGAATTAATCTAAGTTGTGAAATATTTTAAAGCAAGTTGTACCAAACTCTCACAGACCTCTATATTTGGATAAACATGAAAATTTATAGGATGTGCAGAATTTTAAGGCAAATGAAAGGAAAAGACTGGTTTTAAAAATCCAAGTACCAGTAGCAGTGATTGCTAAGGGTCCCAGATCTGTCCCCAAAGTTTCTGAGATAATTTTGGCTCATGTAAAGGGCAACCTCCATCTGATGCAACAGTTTGGTTTCTAAGATTTCCATGTTGTTCCCAGGGAAATTGTGACTCAGTTAATGTTACAATCACACCAATCACACTATTCTGTCACTGAGGTTCCAAGTGAATGCGCTACTCTTTCTGAGAGCAGCCGTCTCCCCAAGAGCAGTGAGAGCTCTTCATTATGTATAATTTTTGCTGAGATACCTTTTAATGTTCATTTCTTGTTTGCTGCAGCTTAGTTGTAAGTGATGATGACGTGTGGAGGGACCAGTTTTACAATGGAAATATTAAGAAAGAAAGAGGTAATGAACATATTTTAAAATGTTACAACATCGTAACTTAATTCTCCATGAAAAAACATGTAATAAAAAGTAATAAATTGGCTTAATTTAATTTATTAAGATATAAAACCTCTTCTGAGAAAATCAGTCTGAAACATATCATGGTTGAAGAAATGAAGCCCTCTGAACAGGTCTTCTATGATTGTGGCATACGTATTGCAAGAATGTAATTTTTTTAATGATTTTCACTTCCCATTACAAAAATGATATTGAAAACTAGGGAAATTTTCCATTGTTTTGCTGGCAATACCAGGATGAGTGGAATGCAATTGTGGCCATGTCATTGCTACATCATCTACACCTGCTCTGCAAAAGAGTGAGGTGGCACAGCATGGGGAAAAATCTGTTTGTGTTCTTTCTTTGAGGCTGGCATTTCTGGAGTGATTCTAGTATTAATGCACTAACAGAATTTTGCCTGTGGTTGCTGGTATAGCAAATCAAGCTTTATCATTAAAATGCATGTGTAGTAAAATAATATTATACATATTCATCTGTTATGTGTTAGGCAAACTTACAAAAATATCAGTTTAACTGTGCATATATAAACTCTGTCTATAGAAACAACACATGATGGCTTTTGGTATGGAACTGTTTTATTTTGCTGATACTCTGTTTACATTTAAACACACTTATCTCTATATTTAAGGTGCAATAGTGCTACGACTTGCCAAATCATGGTTTCGTATAGGATCCTTGGAAATCTTAGCTCATTCTGGGGAACTGGACTTACTAAGGTTTGAATTTAATCTTCATAGTAACTATAATAGTTTTCTCAACAGTCAAATTACATTAGAATTAATGTATACAGTTAGAATTTAGACATAAATTATTTAGCAAGTAAGATTACATAATTTAGAAAGGTGACCTCCAATTTTTATACAAGCATACCAGAGATCTTACCTCACAAGGGTAAACCCCTGAGATGATTCTAAAGGCCTGGATCTTACAAAATGAGGAAAGTTTTATACCTAAATAGTTCTGGTAACCAAGCACTAGGGAGGAGTTGTTTGTTTTGGAAAGATTTGTAAGTTGAAAGTGTAAGTTCCTACATTTCTCAGTTTTCTGTGACAGATCCTGCAGATTTTAGTGCATATATCCCATTTCCCTAAGCCTGTCTTGTAGGAATGTGGAGCACTGTTTAGGGAATGCCCAGTGGCTGTGGAAGTAACCCTACTTCATAAGAATTCAGCTGTAATATTTTCTTTGTGAGAATTCGGATGTAGAATGATTATTCCTTGTAATCTTATACTGTTTTTTTGGAAATGCAAACTTTTTTTTCCTAAAAAATGGATATTGGTGCATGCAAAACCAGGTCCTGGTGTGCTCTGGAGGTTTAATGAGGAAATAATTTTAACTCTGTGTGGCAGTCTCCAGTTGTATTTATGACTACAACCTTAGGTTTTATCTCTAAGCATTTGGAAGAGCTTAATCTAATATTCATTGGAATAAGTAGACTGAGTTTTTTAATAACTTTGTGGCAAGCTGTAGATCAGCATTTTGCTGTTTGAGAACAAGAATTTTTAATGATCAGTTCTAAAGTACCAGTTTTGTTTAAAGAATTCTGTTTCTGCTGTTACAGAAGATTGCTAGACTTTATCATCCAGGAACATTTTCCATCAATAGCTGTGAATGATTCAAATAGATATCTGGTAAGTCTTTTTTAAGAGTAATTTTTATTTTCAACAAGCATGTGAACAAACATTACAGGAAGGTCTTCACAATTTCAAGTTTTACAAGATTTTAAAATTTGAAGTAAGCTTCCAGGTTTTATTAGCAAAAGTTTGTTAATTCTCTGCAGTAAAAATCTGCTTCTTGATTTTTTTTCTGTGTTGTCAAAGTCAAATATGAACATTTTTCACCAGTTTTCATTATGGAAATGTTTATTGTGAAGCTTCCATTTTCTGTTGGTTTTTGTTCTCTTACTGCTCAGGTTTTCAGTGAAAAGTGATCATGAAGTGATGAAGTGTGCTTTTGTTATTGTAAATGTAGTATATATAGCATATTCTATATAGCATATTCTAGTATATTCTAGTATAGTGTCTTTGTTGTTTTTTTTACTTAAAATACAAGGTAATTTCTTTCAGGGCATCTGTGTATACTTACTTAACTATAGTCTTTGCTGGAGAAGGTTATTATACACTTACATAATTTAGAATGGGAATGACAAGTCCTGACAGACAGATACATAAATTTGATACGTATTTCTGAAGTGAATAAAATGCTTATGTTTTTCAATATTTTTGGTACAGAGATCTTGAAGTAAAAGATGTATTTGATTTTAGGAATTTTTCTCTACAGTCGTGTCAGAGACTGCCAGTCTGATTGCCTTGTGGATGTCTGTGGGGTTTGCACATGGTAAGGTGCCAGATGGCATTGGCTTTAGGGGAGGGACACTTCACAGTAATATACTTAAAAATGGCTTTTATTTGTCACCTTGGTCTTCAGTTCTGCTGATGTCTTTGCCTACAGCTTTATCTGTTACACAAGGGGCTTTTGTAACAGGGTTATGCTGTCTGACCTCTCAGAGCACAACTGTGACAGGATGAGACTACGGGAGCAAGGATTCTTAGAGCTGTTGCAATGGTACAAAGGCAGCGTATTGATGCCATGTATAAGTTTAACTGCTCTGAATTTGATCCATCCACATAAAGCCCTGGCCTTTTACAGCGCTCAGGAGGCAGAGCTGCCCAGCTTTGCCCCAGATTTGTGGGATTAACCCCAAAACAGTGGCGGGAGCGGGAGCCTCGGTGTCCTGCAGGGCACGGGCCAGGGGCACAGGGATGGGAGCGTTTTCCAGAGTCTGATTCCTGAGAGCTTTCTAAATTCAGTGGACCTGTTCCACAGCAAATTGCCTAGAGACTACAGGGTTCAGGTGGAATTTTAACTTCTGTTTCTCCTTTCTGTTTAATTGTAGGTGTGTGCAATACAGATAACTTCAGTTTATTGTCCATAACAATAGATTATGGTCCATTTGGATTTATGGACTCCTATGACCCAAGTGAGTGTAGCACTTGTTTTTTTTTTTTTTTTACTTAAAATAATCTTTTTATATTAAATTATATAGTTTCCAGTGCATGAAAACTCCTTTCATTATTAGCAGAAAAACCCTAAGCATGTGTACTGTTTGAAGAGCTTTAGGGAAAAAAATTGCATCAGTGGCCAGTTTTATGATACACCATATAGGTTGCATTCAAGGACTAAAAGTCTTGTTAATGAAATACTGCTATTAAACCCATTTTCACGAGACTGTTTCCACTTGAATACCATCAATTCAATAGATGCTACAACAGAAGCCTAGAAAACTAAAAATTGTGTATTGCTGGAAGCAGCCAAAAGCAGAAGTGGAATACAGTAACTTTGCATGCATGAAGCTGTAGCTTTATAGTCACAGCAGCTAATTACATGTTGGAAGAAAAGAAATCAAACCTACACAGTCATGGCAACCTTTCTTTGAAAGTCTTAACTCAGTCAGTCTGGGATTGATAGATACAGGTTCAGTATGTACATAAATGTGTATTATTAGAATATTGTTTATAGTTTGCGACTGAATAAACTTCAGAATCAGGAGTGGTTATCTTGCTATGTGTTTTCATGCCTGCAGCCTCAAATTAAGGAAAACTCATGAGAATAAATGTCATATTGTTTCTATTGTATTGAACAAAATGGGGCTTTTTTGCTTTTAGATCTTTCTCTATAGGGTGGGTTGACCCCAGCTGGCAAATTAAGGACCCACAAGCCACTTGTTCATTCCCCCCTGCTGTGGGCTGAGGGAGAGAGCAAGGCTGAGAAAAAGCTTTTGGGTCAAGATAAAGACATTTGAATAAGTCAAGGGGAAAAAAGGGCAGGGGTGACCAGCAAGTGATGTGAGGACAGTCACTCCCCATATCTCACCACCAGACTGGTGTCGAGTCAGTCCCCAGGCAACAGCTGCCTTGGAAAAATGACCCCGAGTTTTGATTGCTGATCATGATGTTAGAGGTGTGGAATATCCCTTTGGTCAGCTGGGCTCAGCTGTCCCAGCTGCATCCCCTCCCAGCCTCGTTTTCTGGGGTAGCAGAGTGAGAATGGAGCCCTTGATGCTGGGCCAGCCCTGCTGAGCCACGTGTAGAACACGGCTGTGTTATCAGCTCTGCTTTAGTCATGAGTCCAGCACACGGTGCCAGACAGGCTGCTGTGAAGAGAGCTGACTGTCCCAGCCAGACAGTGCACCTAGAGCCAGATGAGCGGCGCTAGAGTCGAAATTCAGATTTGAACCCCTCACCAGATCTGACAGGTGAGTTCCGAGTCTCCTCCATAATGCTCCATTTGCTGTCAGTGTCCTCTGAGGGCTCGGGCAATGCTGTGTGCATTGATCAGCTTATCTGCACGTGATCTGGGTGAGGGGTTCCCGCTGATCCCCTCAGACACTGCTGCTGAACATAGGCATACGTTTTATTTCTGGATACTTGTAACTTGCATGACAGGTATTTGTTATCTCCCAGATAGTGGATTTGCATACTGGAACACATTAGGCCTAATTTTTATGTGAATACAAAGCTTGCTTGTACAATTAAAACCAATCTTCTTAGGTGGCCTGTTAAATATATGTTTACTGTATGTGTGACTTTTCCATAAATACTCAATCTAGTTGGACATTTGTTTGTTTAATCAATGTGCTAAATAGTAGCCCTGTATGTAGTAAAAATATTGGTTTTAAGTGTAAAAGAGTTTTTTTAATGCAAAAATGGTCTTTTTCTCTGTAACCATCTGAATTTACCTTGTATCTTCAGGTAGGAAAATCTTGTGACACATGGGAACTTGTGTGTGAAGGATGTATTCCTTAGATTTGCAAATAATAGATCTTGAGTTAATTCACTTTAAATAAGTATTCTTGTGATGTGATTTTAAATATTTAGTAGCTTTAGGTCTTCTGTAAGTTTGCTGTATAAGTATAAAAATGAATGTACTTCAATCTTTTAACATTTATTGTTTATTATAATTACTCTGTTATGGAAAAGTAATGTTTTGTTTGAAACAGATTTTGTTCCAAACACATCCGATGATGAAAGCAGGTATAAAATAGGAAATCAGGCAAATGTTGGGCTGTTTAATCTGAGCAAGCTGTTACAAGCTCTAAAACCTTTATTGGATCCCAGGCAAGAGCAGCTGTAAGTAATCCTTAAAATATCTTAATGCTCAAAAGAACTAGTGAGATGGGAGACCCTGTAATCACCATATGCTTAGGAAAGAAAGGCATTAGCTTTTAAAATATTTTATTTTTTTTCAATGGGAAATTGATTCTGGATTAATTATTGGCAAGAATAAGATTGGAGGGTGGGGAGAAAAGTTTTTGTTGGTCATAAATAATAGTAAAATAGGACCAGAGGGAGGTATTAGAGGTTGTGTGGTCCTTTCTCCTTTAACTAAGGTAGGATAGGACCTTTGCCCGTAGTTTTCTGTTGTAAGTTTGTCTAGCTTGTTTTGTAAGTCACTGACTTATGAAGACCGTGCATCCTCCTGAAGTAATGAAGCAGTATTTTAACAGCCTCTTGTAAAGGTTCTTATATGAAGAACAGATCCCAGATGATCCAGAATATCAGTGTTTCTGAGATAGCAGGCAAAAGTTTTCGTTATTTAGTGTACAGCAGGATTATACCTGCAGCAGCATTTTAGTTCCTTAGAACTTGACCTTTCTTTTGTTCTGCAGAGCTTCCCAGATTCTGGAGGGGTATGGTGAGCACTATTACAGCCGGTATGAACTTTCAGAACTAAACCTTTTAATCACAATACTGTAAAATATATAATGTTCACAGTTTTCTTACTTTGTTACTATTTTCAGTTTCACAGAACTATTCAAAACAAAATTGGGTCTTCTTGGGCAGAATGAGAATGATAACTATTTGATTGCATTCCTCTTAAAAGTGAGTTTACTTTGCTAATTTTGTTGGCAGACATCTGAAGTGATACCCCACACTTGAAAAGCACTCATAGAATTATCTTTATTCACTAGATTATGGAAGATACAAAGGCTGATTTTACAATGACATTCCGAGAGCTGAGTGAAATTACTGCAGACCAGTTAAAGGAGCTCCATATTCCTGAGGTATAAATACCCAAGCACCCAATCGTAGAAATACTTAATATAAAAAGGGTAAATGAAGTTGAACATAACCTTGATACAGTAGAGTCTATCTCGAGCCATGATTCATCTGGGAAATATGTTATTGTGTCATTATTAAGGGACAGAGAGACCTGTGTCAGGCCACCACCCCTTGTTAAGCCTGTGTCTGGTAATGATGGGTATGTTAATGAAAAGTGCTAATGAAAGATGCGTTAATGAAGAATGCTGAAGTCAGATTTTCAGCCTTTGGTACAGGTCCAATATGAGTAGTCATAAATACTCATACACAAGTGGGAATGTGATTTTCTTCACACTAAGGTGGGTCTGCTACAAAGAACTTTCTTCCCCCTCCTCTCCCTTTTTTTTGTTGTTTTGTTTAAGAATACCTTTTCTCCAACAAGTGAAGTTGAACAGGGCTCATGAGGAAAATTTCAACCTCAGGTCAACCAAACTATTTCTGACATGGGTTTACCAGGTGGCCTAAACCTGTGCTCTCAGGCCTATTTCTTTATCTCAGTATCTAATGATAAGTGAGATCCCATCTCAACCTAAACTCCTGCTAGAACTCTTTGCCCAGCGTGGCCTCTGCCCTTCCTTGAGCATGAGATTGGTTTTAAATGTAACTTAAAGCGTAAGAATACATTTTGCTGTTGTGTCCTGCTCAGCCTGCTATCCCATCCTGTGTTGCTGCTAACTTAGCCTGAACTTATTCTTCAGGGCCAAGTATAACCATATATAAAAGACATGAGAGTATTTAAAATTTTTTACCTGGATGTAGTGCAATCTTTAAAAGTGGAAATATAGCTGAAATATTTGAACGGGACTGAGATGCTAGGCAAGTCATAATTGGATAAAAAAGCAAAGGGGAAATTCTGAAAAGGAGGCTTGTGATCTGGTTCTGAAAAGCAACCTAATCTGGAAAGAAAATAGCCTTTTTGCAAGAGTCAAAATGATTTTTTTTTTCTTTTATTCTTTAATACAGCACCTTTTCCATGTGATGAGTATTGTTCATTTTGCCTGGGAAACTCCATTGCCTTCCCCAAACATCTGATTTATGTCTGTTTGTTTTAGAAGCCAATTTAAAACGAGAGCAGGTGGACTTAGGAGGTTGTTTTAGGCAGCAGGATGATTATGTAGAACACAGAATGAAAATGAGGAGTCGATGGTTCTTTTCCCAATTATAATTAAGTGGTTTTGAGCAAATTTTCTGGTTTTCCTTGTTTTTTTCTGTTAAGTAAGAAGTCTATTCTGACCTTTTCTATGAACTTGAAGCCATTAAGAGTTTAAAAGTTGAGATACTCTAGAGGTAAGCTACAAAAAAACTAGGAATTGTAGCTTTGGAATTAATCATTTGCACAGGGGGATGATAAGAGGATGGGTGTGTTTGTAGGAGAAGGTGTTTTTATCATAGAACCAAAGGGATTTTTCCATTTATGGCAACTCAGTCTCCCCATCTTTGAAGGTGTTGGCTGAGGAACCAGCGATTGTGGTGAAGTTGTGACCCTGCTGCTACACTGAGGGTCATTTCCAGCCTTCACTTGGTAGCAACCTGATGGGTTTTTTTCCCACACAATAAAATGATTTAGCCCACAAATTCTGAGTTCCAAAACTGATGTGGAAAAATAAGTACAATTTTATGCTGGTAAAAAGTTGTAATTGTTTTAAAGAATTTCAATTTTAAAGTAATTTCACCTATGTTTATTTACACACCAATACTTTGTCAGTAGCAAAGTAAGTTCTCATATTGATTTGTACATCACTTAAGATTTTTTCAGCTGCACACCAATTTTTTCAGCTGCATACCAAAATTGTCTGGGAACACTGCAGGAGTCCTTATATTTAGTATTAACTGAAAACATTCTAAAATTCCTCCTAAAGCAGCCTAACTCTGCACATCTTTGAACAAATTCTTGATTCTCACACTCGCCTGTTATCCACCTGCCTGATTCCCAGCTCTTAATCATTTCTGTGCTCATTTTTATGATCAAATACAGTTTTGATGTATTTTTTACTCTTATTCCTTAAAAAAAAACCAAAACAAAAACGCAGATGGAATCAAAACTTTTTCTTCTTGCTTTTAATTTTCCTTATTTCTTTTTCTTGACTGTGTGTTGTTTACCTCCTTTTATCTATGTCCATTTCTCCCTAATCTGTTCTTTCTCTGAAGTTCATTTTTTGTCTGTGAGTTTTGGCTGCTTTCAGCTGAGGAATATGAAGCAGGTGTTAGCTCAGTGTAATCAGCCAGGGAAGCCTGATTTGTGTTTGCTGTCCATCACTGGAGGCAGTAACCCCAAGCTCTGATTTCTTGCTGTCAGCCTTTTCCAAGTTCTGTCTCCTCTCCTGCTGTCTCTAATCTTCTCAGTTTTCTCCTGTCCCTGTACTTTAGTTTCCCTTTCTCTCTTCCTTTTCTTTATTAATATATTTTGCTTATTGCACAATTTTATGAAAAAAATCTCTACAATTATATCTGACCCGTGTACAATTCTCAGAAGAGAGTGAAACCTGTCGTTATGTAGCTTAAAAAATGAAATAGGTCAGACAATAAGCCAAATAAAAACAGAGTGAAGTGCTAGAGGTGTTTAGGTAAAATTTGTTAGAACAGAGATGGATTAATATGGCTGTATCATGCTAGCCAAAAGAAATAATTTGAATACAGAGGAAAAGATACTAGTAGAATGTTTAGAGAGGAAATTCCTTGAAGGACCATCATATGTTTGCCTCTTAAATCCTTTTATTGTTCATTGTCCTGGTTTCAGCTGGGATAGAGTTTATTTTCTTCCTAGTAGCTCGTACAGTGCTGTGTTTTGGATTTAGATTGCGAATAATGCTGATAACACACTGATGCTTTAGTTGTTGCTGAGCAGGGCTTACACTAAGTCAAGGACTTTTCAGCTCCTCATGGTGCCCTGCCAGCAAGGGGGCTGGGGGTACACAAGAAGCTGGAGGGGACAGAGGCAGGACAGCTGACCCACACTGGCCAAAGGGATATCCCACAGCACTTGGTGTCGTGCTCAGCAAATAAACTAGGGGAGAGCTGGGGGGGACCCTGCTTGGGAACTGGCTGGGCACTGGTTGGTGAGCAATTGTTTTTTCATTTGTATCACTTGTATCTGTTGGGTTTTATTTCTCTCTCCTTTTGGTATTTTCCTTTTCATTGTTATTATTATTACTATTATTGTTATTATTAAATTATTTCAATTATTAAACTGCTTTTATCTCAACCAACGAGTATTCTTACTTTTAACCTTACTTTAAACCCCCACTGAGGGGGGAGCATGAGCAAGTGGTCATGTGAGGCTGAGTTGTCAGCTGGGGTTAAAACACAGTATTTGTAGCTTACTTTGGTTTTTGCTTAACAGAAAGGTAATTCTGATTACCTGCCATTAAGTGTTTCTTTCTCTTTAGGAGTTCTGGGCTCTCCAGAATCTGAGTAAACACAAATTATTTTCAGAATGGGTTACTATGTACCTCCTGAGATTAAACAGGTAAGTCTGATTGCACTTTAAAGTGTGTATTTGCCAGAAGCAAACAACTTTAATCTGCAGTAATTTTGCGTTGTCTTTAGTGGATCCAATAAACTGGCCCAAACATGGTTTCATATGCCCTTTTTGTCTTCATGGATCTGGATTGTGGTGTATTCAACTATAATTTCTGTTGTAGTTCTGTTTTGACACACAGATACATAAAAATGACATGGAAGGAGTAATTTGTATTCTTTGTCCTTCAATGAGCACTTGATCAGATTTCTTTGGTTAACAGTTTTTCTTAAAATACCAGTATTACAGATTCAGTCCAAGAATCACAAACAGGCTTTGAAAGTACATAGGAATGAATAGTATTTAATTACTGTTTATATATATATATTTACTATATAATAACATTGCTTTATGGTGACAGGGGATGGAAGTTGAACAGTTACAAATACACAGATTGTATTTGGAAACCGTGATGTTGCATAGATAGGAACACACAGGATTCTTCTGTGTTAAATCAGTAAAGAATCTAACATTTTTTCTTAGTTATATATGGTATGCATGGCTGACAGTAGTGAAAAGAAATACATATGAGGTACTTGGAAATTTTATTCAGCAAATACAATTCTTAGGGAAAAAAATCAATACCATGCACAAAACTTACAAGAAAGTGTGCAGTTTCTTCCAAGTCTAATCATTCAGCTTCTGCTGAACACAAAATTAGAACACTTAATGATTTTAATGAAAGTCAAATAAGATATTTCTAAAAATAAATCAGCATAACCCTCACTAGCTAAAGTGCTTTCTGTTTTTCTTCTTTTCATTTGTTTTTCCTGTGTAGTAACAACGGTGACTCAGACACCAAAAGAAGAACAAGAATGACAAGTGAGTAAAACAATCCAAAGGAATCATATGCTTGCAGATGGCAAATATCTATTTACATATGTTTCTTTAGTGTTAGGTATTTTTCTTTTTGGGTAGAACTAAAATATACTATTTTTCTGAAGAGGAGAAGCTCTCATGATGCTGCTGCAAATCTTGTAACACTATACATTCATTCTGTCTGTCTCTGACCTTCCTACATGCTACAAAGAATTCAGATTTCTGATAGGGGGACAGTTTTTCTTTCCATCACCCAGAGAAAAAGCTTCTTGTGAAAGGACTATTTAGTCATTGGAGGCAAAGGAATGTGCTTTGATTCTCCAAGTTACTCTAAACACAATATGGCAAAGGTACTGCAATTAGGTATCACAGCAGAAACAGTGGATATGAAATTCCAAGAATTGTTCAGCGGGAGGTATTTTTGATCTGCAGTACGCTGTGGTAAATTTGTGAAATTTGCTCATAAGAGAAAATGAGCAACTGAAAATCAATGAGCAAATGGGAATGAAGGAACTGCAGGATCTGATCAAGCTCTGCACAAAGAGGCTTCACTGTTACACTGCTTTGCAGGGTGCTTCCTGCAAAGCAGGATGGAAATGGCTACACTCATTGTTAGATATTGATTGGCCACTTTCTTCTAAAGCTCCAATCGATTTGTGAGGAAAATGGCAGGAGCTGGCACTGACTTTCAGTAATGAGATAGTAAAACTACAGAGGGCACAATTTATGGTTTCAGGTTTGCATCCCCATTTTCTAACAAAGGCTCTATCCTTTTTAAAGAACACTTCTTAGAATTCTATATGCATTTTAATATGAAAAGAGCTACCAAGAAGAAATATTTATTTTATTATTTTTTGATAAGGTTAAGAAGCTTCATCTGTGAGTTTCTGAGGCCCTTTGCTCAATTATCATTTTGAGTTTTCAAGTTCCCCTGTTTTCCTCAGCTAAAATTGAATGCTGAAAACTGTGTAAACACACTTTTTATTTTTCTGTATCTTTTGAATCTGCTCTTAGAATCATGACATTCTGAGGTTTTATTCCAAATCAGAAAGGATCCTAGTTTGTGGATCATCTTCTGCAAACCACCATCGTGTTTTTCCACATGCACCTAAGAGGATCTTATAGTACAGGAGACAGATGAAACATGGGAAAGGTTTTGCCTCCACAATCACACTTTTGCTAATGGTTAGTTTTGGTAGCAGTCAAAATGATATGCAAAGATTCATGGTTCAGTTAGTTTTCTTCCATATAATCAACCATCATTCTCTATTCATACTGTAGAGCTGCAAAAATTTATAAGAGGCTACTGATGTTAGTTTGTTGTTGTTTTATTTAAAATCAACAAATCTTGTTGGATTTTTGCTAGCTGCTCCATGTTACAGCATGACTGAGGTTTCTTACAGAGGTTTTTGGGATTTTTTTGTTGTTGTTTTTTACATTTTTACATCCATGCATTTAAATACATTGCTTAGATGCCCCTGTGGTCTCTTTAAAATGGTTTTGGTTTATGTTTTGTTTGTCGTTTGTTTGTTTGAACATTTGCTTGTAACAGCTGTCCTTGTCAGTACAACTTCCAGCAGAAATCTGGCTCAATTCAGTCAACTCTGCATTTTTACCCAGAATTTCATGTTGAAGACAAAACTGTCCTGGCTCCCCAGATATTCTCAACTGGGTTGGAAAGTTCCACTAAATTGTGTACTGCTGTCTTTGACTGACCTTGAATATATTGGCATTAACACCTCATTATTCATCACCCTTTCCTAATTGTTAATAAGTGTCATTTTAAAAAATCTCACTTCTCAAAGTACATTACCTTGAATCATTTGAAGTTGATCACTTACTCTTTATTTTTTTTCTCCCTTTATTTAGTTTTCAGTTCTTAGTAGCGCTTTATCTTGCACTGCCTAAACTTAGTTCTTCTGGAGTTGATCAAAAAGTTTTGACAATCCAAGTCTAAAATTGTATTTCTTTACAAAAGAAGCATGGAAAAAAAGTAGACCAGATCATGCTTATAAGGGCACAAAAGTTCTTTTGCTTTGTCCTTTTCTTACCTGGCTTGTATTACTCTTTCATAATTATCTTGTCACCTGTGTTAAATACCAGTATTTTTAAAACCACTGTGAAACCTGTCAATTTGCAATTGTTAAGAATTTATTTCTGGGACAAATATTCTCCTGCTAAAATGACTCACAGCTCTAATGTGAATTACCATTTTTTGAATGAGTCATAAGTTAACTTTTTCACCTTTTAAAATTCTTTTAAAAATAGTTATCAAACTTTATTATTGATAACCCATTTACTGGATTAAATAAAATACTTGGCCAGAGCAAATAGTTTTGCCAAGTGGTAAAACACTCTTTTTTAGCAGTTAGGGCAGGGTATTGTTGTGCCTGTGTAGAGGTTATCATGATTCCCAGTAGACAGTTGTATTTATTGGCTTTTTTAATATGTGTAAGTACATACTGGACAGTGGGGATGTGAAAAAGAAGAATGTCTGTGGCCCCTCCTAATATATTATTTGTAAATAAATTAATTTAATAACTAAGTGATTAAAGGAATTGAGTAGAGGGAAGTTTGACATGGTAATTTTGATGATTACTCTGCTTTCTCCAATACCCTCTTTCAAATATGCTGTAAGGGTATTTATAAGAATATTTTATAAAGTTCCATGGATTTTTAAAAAGAAATACATAAAACTAACATTTATTCATATAAAACCTACTGGGATATCAGTCGAAAGAGAAGGAGATGAAGTTTTGTGTATGTCCATAAATCACAGACTTTTGGTTTCAAGTGCATGGGTGAAATGCCTTTGGTATCACTAACTAATATCTTAATGTAATAAATACATGCTGAATTGGGGAAAATATTCAGACCAATGTCAAATTAAGACTTCAAAGCAGGCTTGAAGTGTTACAATTATTCTGTAACATTGTTTCAATCATTAGTTAAAGGGAAAACTTTCTGAAGTAGAATTCTAGCCTTCAACTGCAGAACTAAAATAAAAATTTTTATTGACATAATCTGCTAAAAAATTGATAATTAGAGCCATGTATGCTTTTAAGAATTGTCCTTGGCCTACAGTCTGACAGAACTCCTTTTATAAGTTGTTAGTGGCTCTGCTGTAGGATATATCCTGGTTTACTAATTCAGCAGTTTCATTTTCCAGTGTTGCTACAATCTCTCTACTCCTCATTAGATAAAAGCAGCCTGAAACAAGGCAGGGAAGCAGTGCAGTTGTCTTGAGGGTTTCCAAAAAGATGCAACAGACAGCTGTGGAAAAAACTGAGGAACCTCTGCCTGCCCCCAGCCAGGAGATAAAAAGGAGAGTTGAAAAAGTCGTTTCTAAAAAATACAGCTGAAATGTAACATTAAAGGCTTTTATGGCTGAACTTTTGCTACATGACATAGAAGGAGTATCTAAGTACATATACTTTAATGGGTATCTTAGTAATTACTTCTTAAATTACGTAATACAGTATTCATTTTTATGATCTCCAGGAAGGTATTGACAACATTGAAATGTTTTCTATCAACATAGCAGGAACCTAGGCCATGGTAAACTCATCACACTTGAAAAGCCTGCTGGTATTCCTAACAGGAAATCCTTCCTGTATCAATGTCATGTTCTGTTCTACTCTGATGTCTTTTGGCACTTTGGCACTACTGATCGTGCAAGTTTAAAAAATCCTTTCGCCAACTCATAGAATTAAGTAGATTGATTAATTCCTTTTCCTTTTTTTGCATTTTTTTCTTGATCTGCAAATTTAAATCTTCTTGAAGATTTCACTGACATGTTTCAATGACTATTTTCCTTTTGTTGAATATGTCTGACTAAATTTAACGTCTGACTAAATTTAACATGATTTACTTTCGGTTTCAGCTGTTAATCCCAGATACATACTTAGGAACTGGATGGCAGAATCAGCAGTGCAAAAAGCAAATTTGAATGATTTCTCTGAGGTAAAATTATCTTTCTTTTCTTGACAGATTTAATAATAATTGGCATAAAGCTAATCAAACAATTTTTACATTTACACTTTGAACTGTACTACATTTTGACCACCATTGTACCATATAACACCAATTGCTATTTAAAATATTAACAACATTATTAATAGTATTAATTATAACATAAATAGTAGTGACTATATTAATAGTAGTACTAATAATAGTAAGCAACTCATGTGATAGTTTTGGAGCCAGGAGGGTGCATAAGGCAAAGTAGAAAAAAACTTTCCTTGTTTACCAGAAAACATTTTGTGTGAAAACGTACCCATTTTTAATTGCTTCCAGGTTCAGCTCCTAGAGCAGGTTTTACAACACCCCTTTCAGAGGCAGGAGGCTGCAGAGAGAGCAGGGTACTCCCTGCACCCCCCAGCTTGGGCCAAGCATCTGAAAGTCAGCTGCTCATCCTGAGGGAAATTCGAACAAGCAAGAAGAATGATCAAGGTCAAAGCTCAAGCCTTCAAACAGGGCTAATGGATCAAGCCACAGGAACTTCTCTCCCTCAGACTTTGTGGACTGCAATCTTCTACTGTTCTCGACCAGCTTATGAAATGTTAGATTAAAGAAGTGCATCACTATGTATGGTTGCATCAGCAAATTATATTGGCATTGACAACTCTGCCTCTCACATTCAGCTGTGCATTACTTTGAGTCCCAATATTTAAGTTCTGCCAAACTGTCACACTTAACCTCTCAAAATTCATGGCTGATCAGGTGGGTCTTAAGAGCTTTTAGTGAGTGGTCAATTTAAAGTTCATCTAAGCTAGTTTTAATAATGCAGTATTTGATGAATTTTCCTCTTGCTGTTACACACTGGTCAAATATAGTCGTGTTCTGCAGACAAAAATGTTCTTAAATCTTGGAGACCTGGCACAGAGGATTATCTTGACACCTCTTCTCATCCTGATTGTGTTTTGTCCCTTTAAACTGACAAGAGATTTAAAGGAAATTCAGTTAAATAGTTAGCAAAAATGTCTGTCTTGGGAGTGACTTACTTCAGAGTAAGTTTTAGTGTCTTTGCTGTGGTCAAGTGCCTATCCAGAGGACCACTGCTCTTTGAAAGTGTCTTTTGATAGGAGTAGAAAGATTATTGGTGCATAGATATGAAGTCTCAGGAAAAATTCACTGTTTGGACCTGGAAAAGGACTGTGTTGGAAGCATGGGAGCTGAGACTGCTTCCATTTCAGGTATGGAGGAAGGTTAAAAAGGACATGCTGCAATTTCAGATATCTGCAGGCTAAAATACTGTAAGGTCTAGTGATGTACAGACCATTTAGAAGGCAATAGGTTAGGTAGAGGTGGAAGGATTAATTTCTTTTTACAAATGCTTTGAATTACAGCGTTGGAACATCTTTTTGTATTTTGCAGCCTATTTTGGTACCAGATCAAGCCAGATAATTGTGTATCAATGAAAGGCAGCTTTGTTCTTTGAATGGAGTTTAAATCTTACATTTTAGAAATTCCATGTAACCATGTACATACACAAAATAGTTGATAGAGGTCTAATCATCACAGCATTTTACTTGATTTCTGGAGTTTTCTGTAGGCTTTGATTTTTTTTGTTTTGAAGAAAGTTCAACTTCTTTTGTATAAGATTAAGTGTATGAATAATGATCGACTGCAGATGTAAAATGTATAAAATTGATTTTATTGTGTTGTAACAAAAGAGAAGGGAGGAGATAGGGTGGGAGGCTGAATGTTCTGGTGAGAAGAGTGAATGCTAGAAAAGCCATTGTAAAAGTCTCAGTGCTTTGTGACCTTATTGTGCAACATTTTTCTAAGGGCATGTTTGCTTTATTTTGATGCTGGGTATATATTTCATAAAATTCATTTGATTTAAAAATAGTTGACTTGCAGACAGCTGTTGACACCTAAGTATGTCAAAAATGTGCACTCCTAATACCTTGTCAGAAAATGACACCTAGCTCTTCAATGATTCTGCATAATGCTTACTTCAGTTATATATGTAAAGGGATTGGGAAACAGTAATCCTCTCCTCTTTTATTTATTTTTTTAACTCCTAGTTTTAACCCTCTTACTTTTAGCTAGTTGGTATTTTTCCCCTGCACTTTGAACTGAGGCTTGTACTAAACGTACGAGCCTTGCACTGGTCTCGAGAGCACTTCTCAGTTTGGCAGTTTGAAGGTGCTGAGATACCTTCTGAATGTCCCAGCATGTCAATCAAAGACTTCCAGGTGACACTTTTGTCCGTGGTGGGCATAGTTCTCTTGGTGAGGGCTTTTTGCTCAGTTCAGCTGAAAGCAAGGGAGCTCAAAGACCAGTAAGAGCTGGATGGACTCTCTCTGCGTCAGCTTAACACAGTGTTTAAAGCAAAATCATTTCAGGAAGAAATGCATATGGTTCCAAACATTGTTTTCAGCTTTAAATAAAATAAAACAAAACAAAATAAATTTTGTAAAAAGTAGTAATTTCAAAGGGAAAGGTCTATATGAAGACATGGTTACAGCTTTCTTATTTCTGTTAAGCTTGCTACGCAGGTATGTGGGTATTGACAAACCAACCTTAAGCCAAACCCAAGGCTGTGGCACTGTCACCAGCCTGTCATTCTCTTGTCTCCACCACCACTTCTGGATCTAGGAATCATACTGACAAACACAGCAGGCTCACTCCCTGCCCTGTCAGCTGCTTTCATGTATTTATTTGTTTAGATGGCACACCTTGCTTTTAATGCATTTTTATAATTCAAAGTACAGAAATAAATTGCTGATGATATCTTAGAAGGTCAAGTGTGCATGAGAAGAGGCAAAGACCAGAATAAATAAAAAAAGTCTAGAAGGTATAGGCAAAAATTCTTTACTGGCAACTGGAACTTCAAATATTTTAAAATGCCTGTTCATTAACTGTGACACTTTGTACAGGTATAAAATAGAAGCTATTTTTATTTAAGAACTAACAATGAATGCTTCCTAAATGAACAACGGAGAATTAAATGGGAAGAACAAATGAAAAAAAAAAACGTAGGAGGAGACATTCCTCTCAGGTACAAGATAATTACAAAGTCTTCCACAACACAGATCATTTCTAGGTACAGTTTGAAGATAAATGTTAACCAAGAGAAAAAAAATCCCTGCTTACCATGGAAGCATACATGATTTCAAAATAAAATCTTTGTCTAAGGTAACCAAATAAATGAGATTTCAAAGCAGCAGCTGTGAATGCTGACAGGTATGACTGAGTCGCATACAGAAACAGGAGTGTATAACATTTGGGGTGACACTGTCTGGAAATGGTCCTGGCCCTGACTTGCATCTCACAATAATCTAGCTGAAGTTTTAATATTTAAGACAGACTACTTAAAAAAAATTTTAAAAGCGTCTTTTTACTGGGAGAAAACCCCCCATAGTTGGGAGTTTTCTGATAAAGAACTTTTAAGGGCAATTCTGTGAAAAGGGATCTTCCTTCCCACTTCTCAAAATTTGCATGAGGACATCATTGTATTTTTCCTTCAACTCCAATTCTACTAAAAAGGCAGCCACAATAGATGCATTTCACTTTCTGAAATGGCTGGCTCCAGAGTGCTGCTCCACCACCCCTGGCTGTCCTCGTGGAGGGAAGCAAGACTCACAGCTAATTCTTACCTTGGCCTGCTGCTGGAATGGGAGTTAAGAGCAGGGTATGGTGAGGTGCAGGGGGAAAGGAGCAGGTTACAGGGACAAAGTGGGGGACAAAGGGTGCCCCACCTTCTTGAGAACCCCCAGGAGGAAGTCTGAAGGAGAATTCCTCCTGGAGAAGCCTGTTCCAGTGTGACCTTCTGTGATGCCTCACAAAACCAGCTACGTTTTAAAGTCTACCCACTCCCAGAGTTCAGGAGCTGTTGCCCTTTTTCTTCTCAAGAGCTTTCATTAGGTCAGACATGAAATCTGCTTGCTTGCCTCCCCCTGAAATCAGGGGTGGCCTCTCTGACTGTGGCTCTCCCTCTTGTCCTGTGTTTTCCAGCCTTTTTGGAGGAAGTGGCACAGGTTTCTTTGCTGGAGGAGGTGGTGGCTTACTGGAGACAGGTGGAGGTGGAGGGGGTAACGGCACATCTCCATCACTGCTGCTGGACACTGGTGGTGGTGGAGGCACAAAATCAGGAGGTGGTTCACAGAAATCGGATGGTGGTGGTGGAGGAAAATCAATCTGCAGTGTAGGTGGTTGTGCTGGAAAGCTCTCTGGATCTGCTAGGAAAATGCCGCTGTCTCGTTTCTCTTTGGGGGGTAGAACTGGTGGAGCAGACATAGCAGATGAACGCCTTTCAGGTGGAGGAGGAGGCTGCAGTGAGGTCCTCTTACTCTGGACTTTCTGTGGCCTCAGCAATGGCTGTGCCAGGCCAGGTGCACTGGCATTATTTGTTTCAGCCTTTAATAAGCAGAAAAATAAAAGGACAGACACAGTCAGTGAATGTGTAAACTAATGCCACTACCTAAGAACATGAAAAGATGTGAAAATACATGAGTGTAGTAGACAGGGAAATGAAGTACATGTTGCCTGAAACGTGAAAATAGTATTTTGTTTTCTTTCTGGAGCTGCCCACAGAGGTTTAACAGTGGAAACTTCCTGTTGACAGTATTCACAGTGCTTCTTTGAATGGTGTCCTCAGAAGATGAGTGCTTTTAAAATTTCAAATAATTGCAGTTAGTAAGACTAACATCAAGGAACTATCTTTGGGATGCCTGTCCTTGAGCCTTGAGGAAATGATCCTTGAATACTGACCACCTCTTTTGAATCCCTCTTCCCTGCAGGGCCTTCCCCCATGGAATTCTTCCAAGAAGATCCCTAAAGAGGCTAAAGTTAGCTCTCCTGGAGTCCCTGGTTGAAATCTTGCTCTCTGTCCTGCTACCTCTTCCTTCAATACTGAACTCTACAGTCCCATGGTCACTGCAGCCAAGGCTGCCCCAACCTTCACAAGTCCAAGGCTACCTTCTCTGTTTATTAGGATAAGGTCGGGCAGCCCAGCATTCCTTGTGGGATCCTCCACTGCCTGTGACAGGAAGTTGTCATCAGTGCTTTCCAGGAACCTCCTACACTGTTTGTGCTTCGCTGTTTTGCTTCTCCAGAAGATGTTGGAGTAGTTAAAGCCCCCCAGGAACCAGGGCCTGTGACTGTGGGGCTGCTTCCAGCTGCCTGCAGAAGGCCTCATCCACTCCCTCCTGACCAGGTGGCCTGTAGGAAACACCCACAGTGGTGTCACCCTCACTAGTCTGCCCTTTTATCCTCACCAAAGCAGAGCTCAGTACACTCCAAGTGTTGCCTCACATCGAGGGCAACTCCACCACTGCACCTTCCCGGTCTGTCTCTCCTAAACAGTGTGTGGCCCTTCATGACAACATTCCAGTCACGGGAGCTATCCCACCATGTCCATAATTGCAATGAGATCAAAGCCCAGTGGCTGCACACAGGTCTCCTGTTCCTCCTGTTTGCTGGTTCTAGAGGAAAGTGCTCTGCACCCCTGCAGTCAGCAGCACTAATTCTGGCATGAGCTAATTATAACGGGTATGCCTCCTTTTCTTCACTCCTTGCCTACAAACATGGAAGTAAATCAGACACAGGAGGAGGGAACCACTGTCTGAGTTCTGAGAATGTGATCTGCTCCAGAGGAAGTGAGTTTCAGAACAGAGGAACAGGAGGAACTCAAAGACAGAAACAAGAAGTGTAGAACACGTAATGCTGGTGAGAGAAAAATCCTAGGAATTTAATTTCATTTGTCCTGTGCACTTCATGCATGATGGAGAGATTGAATAATGAACTGCAGACAAATGCACACTTTTTTTCTGTATGATGTTCTTCAGGTTCTCATACTGTACCCTATGATATTTTTACAGCCAGATATGGTGCAAGTACACAAAATTTGGAGCTTAACGAAGAAATGCATTTAGAGCCTAAGGAAAACATGTAATGTTTTCCCTTAGTTCTTCACAATTTCTCCTTTTGTACACACTCATCTTCAGCTGTGCAGTGCTCCCTACTGAAAACACTACTGTATGCCTTGTGTTTCTAAGGCAAGACCTTTTTTTTTGGCAGAGATAGAACATGGCACCAAGGTTCTGGCAGCACAGACACTTTGAGACTATCCCAGCAGGCACATTCCTGTTCCTGCTACATGAACTCATGGCTGCTCATTCTGAAGAACAGAAGCAGTGGGTGGCTGTGCCTTCACCTCCCATTGGAGGCTCCTGGTTCTGCACAGCACACACATTGTTTGCAGTGTGCAAAGCCTGAGGAGGGGCGGCCACGTTTCCCAGGAGCCAAATCCTTCTCACTGGCAGTTTGAGGGGGAAGTCAGTAGGTGAAGGAAAACAAACTTCAAGAACTCATTCACAGATGACATTTAACTGTAGTAACTGCTCACCTGTGCCTCAGATGTATCCACTTTCTTCTGAGTGTCTGGAAATTCTGCACTGGAACGACGAACACTTTGGGGAATCTGTCCGTTTGACTGAACAGTACCTGTGATAAGGAGAGGAGCCAGAGGGAAGAGAGTGTTATGTTTTTGTGATGTTAACCAGATCAGGGAATACCCAACAAAGAAAAAGGCTATAAAAATTTCTTTACAACTCCCACAAGGAAACACTTGTTACAGGCTTTTTATACATAACTCAGTAAAATCTGTTTTCTACTTCAAGCTCGTTTTGTGACTTTTCATACTCAGTTCATTACTTAAGGAAAATAAACAAAATACCTTACAGTAAAATCCATAAATACCTTATATTAAAATACCTGTGTTTCATAACAGCATTTTGAAGTGTGCTATAGTATTACTACATTCCCATTTTTATTGCATTTTTTTTGTTTAATTTAGGCTGAAGACTAAAAGCACCATAGTTTCATATCAATCAGTCATGGGAGTGGAAGGTCTGAAATCCTACAGAGGGGTGATCCACTTTCTTTGGTAAACGAACTAAAACATCTCCCCAGCTCTGAAATATCTGCCCCATTTGGAATCACAAAGATCTGTGAACTTCACTGTGTTCTCAGATTAGTGTGGATCTGGAAGCTGGCTAAGTTAAAGCTCTACAAAACATCTGCCTACTATTTCTGCTTATGTAAGGGATATGCATAAATAACCCAGTACTGTCAAATGGAGTAAGCGAATGTGAGACCAAAAGACAAATTTACAAGTTTAATTATAAAAAATCCCCAGACCCTGTGTAGTCTGATGAGGATTAAATACTCTCCAGTTTAGTGTAGCATTTTTGAAAGCTGTATGTGTCAAAGTAGTAGACAGTGTTTGGTGCTTAGAAACCTACATTTGCACACCTTAATGACTGTCTTTATTATAATTTACAGTTCTGAGATCCAGTAAAGTTCCATTCATGTACTTTTCAGATGTTAGTGAACCCTTAGCTGTCTACAGTGTAGACTAAGCACAATGGCTTTAATCTTAATGTGTACTTTACTGATTAACAAAGAGGTTCCATGAATATGATAAGAAATAGAATAAAGTATTTTTACTGCCATACCTGCAAATGCCATGACTGGCAGAGAAGTAAGACAAACTCTGCAGTGTGCCTAATTTACTAAGGCCATTTAAGCTTCAAGGGATGACAGAAGGTGGTCTAACGTCCTTAGGTTTTATGCCTGTGCCTGCACGTTGTTCAGCATATTTAACCCAAACTACCATTTGGATCATTCAAACTACAATCTTGTGTTTGCCGAAGGACTAACATGCAAGTCAACAAAGAGATAAAACCAATCTTGTGGCTCTCTTCCTCAGTGGAAGGAGATGTAAATCCCTGCGTTCTGCAGCCCAGAGGGGTTCTGCTTCCTCAAGTGGAGCAAGCTACTGTCTCACCACCCTTCGTCTGCTGTTTATAGCAGAGCAGGAGTTTGGTCTTCACACTGCTCAAAGATGTTGCTGCCCTTAGTCATGCTGAGATTTAAATAATGAAGGAGAGCAGAGAGAGATCCACTCTATCTAGTGCAGGATATGGTGTTCTACTTGGAAAAAATTGTATAACAGAAGGCTGGGACATGGTAATCTGTATCTTCTTCTGTTAATGGATTTCATAAACTATGCAAGACTTGAAAGCAACACTTGATCCATCATCTCCTGCCAGCCAGCTACTGGACTACCAAACTATATAATATGTGAGCCCACGCATTCTATTCTCAAGATTTAATTTTAATTTAAATGTTACAATGTTCTTTACAAGTCCATTTCTTCAAAATTTTATGGTGAACTAGCATTTGTTTTAAGAAAAAAAAGGTAGTCAAAATAATGCAAAATATAGATACCCAAAAGCAAAATATTTATCCTTGTAGTGATAAGGAACATCTGAATGAAGCAACATCTTCCATCTTTCAAACATATTGTGCAGGACCACTACACACACTGATTTTTTTAGTGTCCAAAGGCACACAGTAAAGCAGAGAGGGAAATAGTACATTTTGCCTGAGATGCACCTGGGAAGCTTCAGAGCCACGGACTACACAGGTTTGGATATATGTGGACATACCAGTGCTGGTTACAGCAGTCTGTCCGGGGAATAGTGGCTATGTGGTAAGTGAGAACCAAAGTTTCACCTGCCTTCCTTGGCTGCCACTGAAGTCAACAGAGTACAGCCCCTGCTCAGCTCACACAGGACTGCAGTTTTCTATAGCAGATCTTAGCCTATACTGAAGTCAGCCCATAAAAATGGCTATAGAGCCATCTGGAAACAGAAGTGAACGTGCTTTGTTCCATTTCCAAAACACAAACCAACAACTGCTCACAGTTAGACAGTTCTAGTAGCATAGTCAGCCCCCAGGTTTTGTATAGGGCAGCTATGACAACTGTAAGATACCCAGAATCACAGTGACTTGCCTCAATTAGAACACTAATGATCCTTCAGAGATATTTCCATAGAGACAGTATACATGACTAAAATCTTTCCAGGCTACTTAACCATTTAATGCAATCCATTAGTTAAAATTAGCAGTATATTCTATTGAACACATGCAGTGCTCCTGGATTCTAGTCAGGAGCTGCAGTCACACAGATGTATATCCAGCCTTTATGAGGCCTCAGTCGTGCCCATATCCAGGACAGATGGCAGCACCAGCATGGAGCCCCCCTGGCCAGCCACCTCTCTACTGCTGTCAGCACCTGCACACAAATGTTCCACGACTGTCACACCCATCCTCACTCAAGTAAACTTCCTCCTGTCGAGGGTTGATGCTGGCTGGATGCCAGGCACCCACAAAAGCCACTTGCTCGCTCCTCTCTGCAGCTGCACAGAGGAGAGAAAATTTAAGGAAGGGTTCATGGGTTCAGATAAGGACTGGGAGAGATCACTTACCAAATACCATCAAGGGCAACAGGCACAACTTAGAGCTATAAAGTGAATTTATTGCCAACAAAATCAGAGCAGGATAATGAAAAGTAAAACAAGCCCTTAAAAACACCTTTCCCCCATCAGAAAATCCCCTGATATCAAAACAGTCTGTTACTGGATCTCCCTACCCCAGACATGTATTTATTAACATGATCTGACTGCAAGGAATAGTAGGAAGACCACCCTCTATCTCACATGTACTCAGAAAAGGTGAACTGAAGCCCTAGAAAGATGTTTGAGTTGTCTACATGGGAAGTCAGAATATTAACTGCCAACAGTGATTTTGACTTTGCCTTATGACAGTAAGTACTTGGCCAGCATGCCCTTCCTAATAAAGCATATCTTAAGCATGAAAACTAAAAATAGTCATGCAAGTTACAGCTAGTATAATGCACTGTTGGATTTGTATCATGATTAGATCAGTAACAGCAGTATGATGAAGCTACTAGAAAAGTAAGGTTAGAAAATAACCCAATCCTTTCTTAGTCTTGTGTCCTGGCACCCACATTGTCACCATGCAAATGAGTGAAAGGCTAGGAGAGTGGCTCACCCTGTAATAATGATCAGTAATGATTTCTATAATGAGCGATCTCAGAATATCTCACTCATCCCTTTCACTAACTGGAAGAAAAATTCCAATACAGCCAGTGTAGAGACGGGCTAAAGAACATTTCAAGACAAGGACTGTCAGTCTGCAAAATGTAGATGGAGGATAAAGGATTCAGATGCCAACAGAAAAATCCCATATTAAGTTATGCACATTTAAACTGATCTTCAGTGAACCATCTTTGTATTCTCCAAGTTCTAACTGTAAAATGAGAGTTTTGCTGCTGGGCTTAGTTATAGACCAGAGCTACACTGTCTATAAAAAGACATCTTGCTGAATCCATGGGATAGCTTTCTGAACACAGACTCTATGCAACACTGATGATAACAGAAGGGGGCAATAAATGTGACTTCAACTGCTGTGACAGTGCCAGTACCTGCTGATGAGGATCCTGCCGGGGCAGCTGATTCCACCACCTTTTGATTCGTCCACTGAGAGGACAAGCCAGCTTTCTTCACTGCACATTTGTAATTCTCGTAGAGCGTCTTGCCATACTGCAAAACAATCAAAACAATAACATGAGCTTGACATAGGCTTGACATAGGCCAAGCATTCATTTTGCTCTTGGACAACTTTTGTGACCCTGCTTCTTCCTACCTAGTTTTGTTAAAAAGTATCTTTCTGCAAGTAGTGTGCCCTTTTCTGTGTAGGGCCAGGTGGAAAACATCTCTGTAATAGCACAATTAAACATGAATCCCCATGACCAAACACAGTCCTACTGATATCATTCTTACATTTCATGTTCGTTTCAGTATCTGTAAACTTCTTAAAACGTGGCCTTAAAATCTACTGTTCTTAGTAAATACCTTTTTCCAAGTATTACATTTTCAAACTGGAGACTTCAGGCACCAAATCCCAGGCTCTAGAGCAAACAGCTCTGTCAGTGTAAGACACAACATAATTTGATGTTCACCCCACACCTCTGTTATATGTCACCCTGCAGCAGAACCGTCAGGAAAAAGCCCAAACTAACAGATAGGAGCAGGTCTGTATGGGAAAATACAGCCAATACCAAGGCTATGTATAAATTAATCTCCCTTAATGTTTTGTACAAAGAAAAATGGGCTGTCAATTAGGATCTTTTTGAACAGAGTGAGGCAGACAACTAGGGTAGGACTATCTGAAGAATGTCACAACTGGACTGACCAGAGCTTGCACATCTTTAGCCATGGCATATTATTACTGAGCCAGATAACAGTGCAGTAAGTTTTATGAGTACATGAGTTTTATAGCTGCTGAACTCACTCCTGCGTTAGTAAGAAAAACACACTGATAGCTAAGGTACAGGGACATTCAGCAAATCCATCCTCATCATGCACTTCTGATCTTTGTTTCTATGGTAAAATTAGCATGAATGTCCATTCTTGTCACAGAATACCCAGTTGAGGGGATGACAGTCAGCAACCTGAGGAAGACTTGATTTTACAGAAAGCGTATTAAAGTAAATTTACTTTTAATCTCACCTTGGCAATTCTTATTCCTGTTACCCACTGATGCAGGGTCGCTCTATCATCACAGCACAAGTACTTGATATATTGTGACTCCTTTTGAATCTGGGGGTGCTGAAAGATATTAATTTATAAAATAAGACAAACACAGAAATTTAATCATTATACACAAGTCTGAAGGCACCACACAATGACCCTGTGAAAACACATCATGAAGATGATTTGAAAAGAAAAAGGCAGCAAAAACAGAGTATAAGAAAATACAAAAAATACAGTGATTGTGAACAATACACGAGTTGCCACTGGCAGCTTTTGCTTGAAATCATTTAAATGCATTGTAATATGAATTCAAGGGCTTCAGAAATGTAACAGCGATCTAGAGTTCAATGAAATCTACAACTGCTCTGGTTCAAGGTCTAACACTCAATGTACAAACACTAAAAGGAAGTCTGTTTCTCATTTTGTGGTTTGCCATATGTGAGGCACCCAGACTGAATGCTGAACATAATTAGTTTTCAAAGAGTATGTTAAATTTGTTTAAGTATAAACTTTCAGCTAAAACAGATTTTTCCTGCTAACGTGCCTTTTTTGGGCTGAATTCTAGCTTTCTTCCTATACATTTTTATTCTGCTTTACTCTTGCTGTTTTTGCAAAAATTATATATAAAACTGCTATGTTCTAGAGAGAGGATCATTCAAAATCCAACACCATCAAAAGTATTCTTTTTCATTTGTTTATACCAGAAACCTCTACAATTTTTAAACCTTTTTTTTTTCATTTTGGAAAATTTAGGATCTCTTTCCTTTACTGATCAAGGTAGTATGGGTATGTGTTGACACACCTTTGCAACTCAAAGACCATCGAAATGCCAGATTTCCTACTTGCCTAGGACTGAATATTCTCTCTAAGACACTGAAGGAATTTTGTTTCCCTGCTAAAGCAGAGAAGGATGTGAGTCTTTAGTAACTTGGATGGAATAACATACTGCCATCTCTTGATATGCAAAGAAAAGAATGGACCCAAAGGAAAAAGGCTACATTATCCCTTATTTATGTGTTCATTTCCATCTATATTCTTAAAAATCATAAGTGCACAGTTACCGAAATATTGTGAATGCACAAAGAGTAGCTAAATACGCTCCAAGGATTCACTATTGTCACACCACTCTCTTTTCAGCTTTTGCAGTTAAAAATTCAAAGCACACCTCCACCTAGCAGCAAGGACACTGGGTTTATACGTGCTCTCAAGCCCGCAAACAGAGCAGTGCTGGGCATGGGGAACTCAGCAAGGTCCCTCACAGCACAGAGAGCTGCCAGGTTCTGGCTCATGTAGGTGCCATCTCCTCACAAATATCTGCTGGTGGCTGGGACGTCCTGGTGCAGAGGCCAAACCCTGCCCACAGCTGGGTGATCCAAGGGTTCAAAAGCAGAGCCAAATACAGCAGACCTGCTCCTCAGCCACGTGTCCCTTGCTCCCTGCTCAGCACTGCAGATACCAGGCTTCCCTTGCTTGTGCTGACCCAGCTGCTCAGGAGGCCACATTCTGATTTAAAAAAAAAAAAGGAACTGGTCTGGGTTAAATATAACCCATTTCATCATGCTGTAGTTTTGGTTTATATGTTTTTAAACCCAGCAGTACACAGCATGACCTCACACACAGCAAGGGAATCAGGGACATTGTGGCCAGGGGAGATAATGAGTAGCAAGGGATGAATGAGAGGATGGGACCACACAAAGCCACTATTGCTGCCAAAGCCCGGTATCATCAAATTATGGAGTGAGAGGGAACATACCATGGAGAAAACCGTGAGGAAGAAAAACCAAAGGGATATTACCTTTAAGAGGTCTCACAGTGACAGATGCATCTCAAGGCAGTGCTGTGGGTAACCGTGTTACAGGTCCTTGCATGTTTGCACTCGCCTGCTCACACAGGTCACACTCTTGGCCATTTTTCTGCAAACACACAGCTGACCATCTCCCCTGGACAATGAATACGCCAAGTCTGCTTCAGCCTCTGGAAGTGCCCATGGCTACCTTACTCTATTACATTGCTCTGGGGCACTCCCACGTTGAGAGCTAGGGACATCTCACACTGCAAGCCCAGAGGCACAATACGTGGCTAGGACACAATGCCCAAAAATCCTTATTTTCTTCCACTGTTTCTCCATTAGGTGACCAAACACAGTGAAAATCATTAGAGAATTCAGCCTGAATGGTACCTTTAAAAGGCAACTGTAAACAGGCACTTTTTTATGTGACAGAGTTCATCCCATACACCTGGGTTACATTATCACCAATGGAGACAAAAGAACCAGGAGATGCAAACAAACACACTGCAACCCTCGGTAAATTCAGTTCTTCAGGCGCTTTTCAACCAGCAACTAGCAATTTTGCTCCAGTGTGTAAGGCCATACTGAACCCAGCAGATGGCACCCAAACCTTTCAAAAAGGAAAAAAAGGGAGCTTTTCCTTCCCCTTCTTTCTCATGACAAGAAGTCCATTGCATCTACATATTCCCCCCAATTTTTAAACACCACACCTACCAATGTGCGTTTTAATTACAAGAAAAAATAGAAGACTCCTATAATTTAACAAATGGCTCATGCAAACATCTGGAGTAATGTCCACACAGCATAACAAGCCAGAAGAGGTCATGGCATAGAGCAAGATTATGGTGCTGCACATACACACAGCCCTGCCACTGGGATCTGCTTCTGGGGTGCTCAAGAGGGGCTGCTGCAGACCCATCCTCTGGGGTGCCCTATGGAAGTATTAGTTTCACAAGAACACCTGTCCTGTGTCAGTTCAAAGGTCCCTGAACCCAGTATCTGGACTCTGAGAGTGGCCAGAAATGGGGGAAGAGAAAGAACAAGATAAGTATATGATACTTCCTTCTCTGTACGCTCTCTGTCTATAATGACTTTTGGGGATTTTCTGAGACACACAGAGTTTCTCCTAAGAAGGTTCTCCTCTAGGTACTTCTTCAGTTTTCTATTGAGCACAAAGAGAGTTCTGGCATCCACAACACCTTTTAGCAACAACTTTTGCAAGCCTGGCACACACTCTATGAAGAACCACCTCCTTCTCCGAACCTGACTGCCACTAGCTTTGTGTTGTATTCTTGTTTTGGAAGAGACACTGAATGCCTGACCCCTAGCCACACCTTTCCATGCCACTCCTGAGCCTAGAGATCCACATCATACTTATGGCAAGCTGTCTCTCATTTTCAGCCTATGGGCTTCTAGTCCCTTCAGTCATTCTTCAAGTCAAAGTAATTTCTTATCCTTGTTGCTCCTGCTTGATACTTTTCCAAGTTTATTATATATTCTCTTTAACATGAGAGGACCAGAACTGAACGGGTGAGCAGAAACCATGAACTTGTGCCACGGTAAGGCAACATTTGCTGTTTTATCATCTACGTCCTTCCTAATCATTCCTAATGCTTGATTTATATATCTGACAACTACTGAGCACTGAACCTCAGCCCACAATGGCCTTCCAGAATTCCTCAGTCTGCCCTTTCCTCGATGATCCAAATAACGTAACATCGTCAGCAATTTTCCTCACCTCACTCCTTACCCTGACTATGAATATTTTCAGACTGTGGGGTTCTCACCATCCTGAGAAGTTGAGGGGGAACTGTCAGTGAACAAGGTGACAGTGTCCCTTGCCAGCCAACATGTGAGTTACTTACTGGCTATCCTTTACCCTATCTTTTCCTGGCTATTGTCTCCACTAGGCAATCCATCTTAACTACTGATACTCACCAGTGGGACCTATTCCAAATTACCCCAATCAGTTCCTTGATTAAATTACTCCAATCAGCAACCATGATTAAGCGCACAGCCACAAATATGTGCTGTCAATTAGGGACCAAACTAGCAAGCTGCTGAACCCCCGGCTCTGAGAAGGAAGGTCAGACACCTAAGAGCCATGCAGGCACCCTGTATAATCCCTTTGTTACAGCTGAGAACTGTATTGTCTCTCATTTTCCAAGAAGCAGCCGCAGCACTGACTCTTTTTACATGTAACTTCATGAATGACACATAAAGCTTAACTTATTACTGGATCCACAACCCACTGAGGTCAACTGGGAATATCCCCCTCACCTCACATGGGCTTTGGATCAGGCCTAAGGAGGACTGTTCCAGGCTGCGAGTGCACAGGCTGCCTACAGCAGCTGTCTGCAAGGCCAGACCACAGGAACAAACACCAGCAGCACCAAGCTTAGCACTGAAGGTTTATATCCATACCAGATTATTAGTAACTGGCTTAGATGGAGACATTTGTCTTCCCGTGGTTTTTAGATGCATGAAACACGCTACTTTAGGTAGGAAGGTAAAATGTTTCAGCCAAGAATTGTCACAGCCCACCCACCCCACCATTTGCTCACTTGGAGGAACTGTATCATGGTGGAATTGCTTCTGCAGTACGAATGGCAGAAGTCTCTGCTCTCGATGCTGACCTTTACAAGCTCAACACTCCACTAAAAACTTCAGACAAAATCTACTACATAGTGCATAAAAATGGTGACTCAGAATAAGCAGTTTGAAGAAGAACCTAGGCAGCTGGAAGTGCCTGGAAATGATGACTTGGTATGAAGATCCCTAAACGATTCTACGATTCTATGTGGACCAATTTGCTCCTTTCACAGCTCCAGTGCCTCAGGAGAGTGTTTAGTCCAGCACACAGACATAAGCAGCTGCAGTCACTACGCAAGCCTGGTTTTGCTAAACTAGATTCAGAGTCTCCGTAATAACCTCTCTGTGAGACTAACAGAGGTCAGCAACATCAATCATGACAGCCATGTGAGAAATACTGTACTTCAGGCAAAACAACACTAACCTCAGTATGCCACACCTCACACATAGACACAGATAAATTATTTTGTTATAGGGTACATACCATGTCCTGGAAAGACCATTAAAATCATCTGACAGCAAAGGGAAAACATCTACTCTGGAAAGGTTTAGCACCTTTCCCTCTGAAATATGCAGTGCCAAAACGAATTATGAAAGACAACTGCTTAAACAGCAGAAATTCTAGAAGTCATAGTTTAAAACAAAAGTGGAAATATGCAAGTAGAAAGGGACTCCAGAATTTTTGTCACATTAAAAAAATGGAATAGTACTTTGAAATAGTATGGACTATAGTGAACTTTCATCTATCGATGTCAAAACTCTTAATAACGATGAATTAGTTGCATCATTGAGCCTGATTTTGCAGGTATTAAGATCTGAGCATCTTGAACGTCAGGCTGCAAAAGGATGTGCCATGTTTCATCCGGAAAAGTATTAAAAAGGCTTGGAACAGAACCTACTATCCTCCCCTGTCCCACTGTCTCCTTTACAAATATCAACAGTCTAGAGTTAAAAAAAGCAGAAGCGCTTGAATATAAAGACTTTGTTTTCTGGAGAGGTTTAAAAACATATTTGTCCACAGATAACATTTTCAGATATAAACTGTTTGCTGAAGGAAAAAAAGATAAAACACATTGAAAACCTGAAGAAATGGGAACTGAATGATGTGGTTTCTATGGTGTCTGCCAAAGCAAATGATTGAAGGCCATGTGTGCATGAAATTGGAGATTATCCCAATAAAATGTTCTTTTGCTTTGCCTTCTTCCAACACTGCAGATGAAAAGTAAACTGAAGTTATTCAGGCATCTCATTGCATTCCTTGCCCCAAAATATATGGATCATTGCTCAGTCTCTGAGGCAGAAACAACAGCCAGAAGCATAAAGAGTGACTAACTTTGGATCACAAGCTTTGGCTTTCAGCTGAATTTTCACAAAATGCTCGAAGCTTTTGGATACCTTAACTACTACCCATGAACTTGTGCTGTGTTGAACTAGCTTCTCTGAAAAGCTGAGACTCTTTTGGCTCCCATGACTAAAAGTAGAATTAATACTTAATACCTTTCAAAAGTCACATTGAAACGGTTCAGACTTGCAATCTACTATCCATCATGGTCAAATTCTGATGCTATGCACTCCTTGCATGAAGATGATCATGCTTAACTGATCTTTTGAAGACGTGTGAACTCTATGTATAAAAGAGTAATTGCCATATTATAAGGAAATTAGTCTTTTGATCTACATTTCTCTAATGACCTGAGGCAAAAATTTTAGGTCATTAAAAATACATATAATAGCCATTGTAACCAGAGAGGTCTGCTTTATGCAGGAAGCAATATTTTCCAAAGCTATCATGTTAAATTTCTCCCTGTCCATTCTCTGTCCTTATTCTCCCCACTGTTTATACATTAATCTAGCAAAACTTTGCATGTACATGACTGTAATCCCACGTACCTGAAAGTGTTCTGCAGCAAAAAGTAGTTCTACTTTTGCTTTCCCACTTTATCTAGCAATGAATTTTACTCTGAAACAACTTATCTGAAGCACTCATACTAACACCATTTCCAAATCTTTCACACACAGAAATAAAAAATCTCCTGCTTTCTATCTTTGTTTCCTGCACTAGCCATTTGTTCTACATAGTTGTTATTCATAGTGTTTTCTATCTCAAACACTGCTAATTCTCACCTTCTATCTTTTTAACTATCTTTGTGTTGAATGCATTACATACATGACTCAGCCTGCATGGAGCACACGGAGTGTGAGGGAGGAGGGAATCAGGAGGGAAGCAGCTAAATACCAAATTACCTGCTAGAATGATGCCACTATTGCAAACTATTCTTTTTGAAAATTTACTTCCAAAACTCTTTGCATCATTAGAATTTTTTTTTTTTAAATCATGGTGCCAAATGATGCCAGGAAAACTTAACTGTTTTGACTGCAGAGGAAAATGTTCCCAGCTGTAGAAATAGAGGATGATTTGCCTTTGTCTCAGTTTATCCCCAGGAAACCAATTTTTTTCATCCTAGATTAATTCAGCATTATGCACCATTACCTCCAGATTACTCAAGCATAACCAGCACCAATAAACTATAATTAAATCCACTCTTTGTCACAGGCACATCAGACTGACTAAACCAGCAAATTTGCATATAGATTACTTTGCTATTTGTCTGCTCTGAAAGATTTTTCAACACGGTGTGACAAAATCAGCTCCTGGACGAGCATGCGTGCGCATGCACACACAGAGACAATCCACAAAATAAACATTATGTTCACAATTTCTGCTCAGTGCAATAGATGCTCTTGGTAGCGTGATGGCCAGATCCCTTCCTTTCTGGTGAAATGCCTTACTTTTGTGGGCTTTCAGTTTCAGAATATGAAATAAACCATTAAACGTCTCATTTACTTCCACAGCACTTCCCATATAACATAGTAGATGGTGAATGAGAAAATTTAAAGGGAATTTGGTATAAAAACACACTTTTGTAAATGCAAAGGTGGCTCTGAGGAACCAAACCATTGGTGCTTGCTGTGTGCAGTGTGTGAATTTACTTTTGCTTGAAAGAAGAGAGAACTGCTGTTTCAGGAGTGGCCAGCACTCCGTGCAGGGTGGCAGGGAGAGCTGTGCTGTGTCCCCCTCCTGCCAACTCTGCTGGCAACAGAGGGACAAATGTGAAGTTGACAGACGCAGTTTTGAGTGAGGGCCTTTTTTCAAACTCGGCTGCCCTTTTCTCTTCTCTGCATATGGAGGTCTCTATTAAGAAAACACTCACTTTATCTGATGTCAAAGAGAAGGGTGGGATCTTTAAATTTATGTAAGCGTTAGGCTGAGTACAGAATAGGAAGAATCTGCGTGTTTACAGGAGCAGATGTCCAAAAAGTATTTATTACACTCAGAAGCTCTGTTTTTAATATTCTGAGGATTCTTTGTGTTGTTTCTGGGTTTTGAAATGTAGGACTTCCTTTGAGGGAAGGAAGGTTTGTTTAGCAGTGGTATAGAACAAGTGCATTTAAGAAGGTTAAAGCTCAGCACAGACCAAGTAGCCACTGGGAAATAAAACAGTTCTTCAAGATTTTAGTTGCCCCAAAGCCTAAGGATTCCTGAAAGCCAACTCCATCGGAGCCTCTGTGCCAGGCTGCACTCTCGTCCTCAGGACCCAGCCATATCGGTCCTGGTCTGCTGCACAGGCACAGCTAAAGGTGACCCTGCTCTCAGACACTCTCAGCCAGCTCTGCTCTTCCTGGTTGGTCACAGCTGGGCTTTCTGCTGCCAGATATGAGGAAGTAGCTGCTTTGTTCTGTTACTGCAGTTGCTCCTGAATCATCCTGAAAGGAAACTTCTGAATAAGCTCAGCATGCTCTCCCTTTTGCTAGCAAACACAGTGATGTTTAATTGTTTCTGGCACCCCACCCTTTTGCCCGTTATCTCCTCAGTGTCTTGATTATTAACAAATAAGCAAAACACACCCCATTTTTTTCCTGAAGTAAAGTTTTTACAGTGGGGTGCTGACATAATGGGAACAAATGACATACAAGGAGCACTCATAACATATTCTGCTTCTCTAGCTATAAGAGGAATATCCTACAGCATGGATCTGCAGATAAGAATATTTATATTTGGGCTAGTTTAGGTGCAGCTCCAATATCACAGGCTGCAAAACCCACAACAGCTTCAGGCTAAGTACCAAAGCAACCTGCCCATGATGTGCATGACCTTGTTGTTTGCTACACTAATACCAGTACCTAATCCAGTATTAGCTACATAACCCTGGTATGATCACTGAAGTTGAAATGAAACACCTAGATTAAAAAAGAAAAAGGACAGAGGGAGCTGCCAGCTCCTGGTGACTGGATGCATGTTAACTGGGACAGGCATCAGGACCGAAGGCTCGCTGTCTCTGCAAGCCCCATACCTGACTGTAGCCTAGGAGAAGAAACTGGAGAAAAAGCCCACATCCCATTTGGAGAGATCAAAGTGAAGCAACATTCGAAGAAATGTTATGAAGACTTTGAGGCAACGCCCATATTATTCAGAGCTGTGTCAGACAACCTGAAAAATCTCATGTTCTGGCTAAAACCAGGTCACCACGGCTGTGGTTAACATTAGTTACAGTGTTTGCATTCTCTTTACATTCTTGGCAATGCCTGGAACACAGATGTAAAAATGGCAGGAATGCTCTGCTCATTCTTGTAATAGTCCTTGAGTGCTCTTCCCTCCATAAAGACACACCATAAAGATGACCAAGAATGGGGGAGAGGCAAAAGGAAATGTTTTCTCTTTTCTCCCTGCTAATAGGAAGCAAGACCTTCAAAGCAGGAATTAATATTACTGGGTTTAGCTTAGTTATTTGTTTAGAAAGCTCATCATACAACTGCGGACGAGAGGAAAAGAAAGAACACTTCCTTCAAGGATTAGGCCATATTCAAGTCCAAACCAGCCTACTTCACTGGCCATTTGCTGTCATTTGAATGAACAAAGGGCATGTCCCCGTGAAGTAAGGATGCCAGTAACTTAACCAGGCAGATTCAACTCAGTTCTCAAAGCTGGGAAAATATAGTTCTGAACTCAGCAGGATTTTCCACCTAGCACAGAAACAAGGCACTGCTGAAGCTGCTATGCCCTTGCATTTCTCCTGCACTATAAAGTATAAGCTGGTCTCTTGCCTCCGAGCTGGGCAGGTGCTTTTGTTATGTGTGAAACACAGCAGAGCAAGTAACTTGGCTGACGACTGCTCAGTGTTTTGACACAGCAGTTCCTAAGGGGGTCCTCAGAAACCAACAATTCTTTAAAAAATGTAGTGGAATACTATGAAAAAACTTTCCAAGTAGCATTACAGCTTGCTGGAGCTAAGGGCTTGCAGACCAACCTTTTCCCTCAAAATATTTCCTTTGCTTTACAGCCACCTCAGTGAACAGCTAGCATGGGCTATGGCTGCTACTCTTCCAGTTACCTTCCCCCATTTGTTGTAAGACTGATAATCTCATCCTGCCCTCTGTGTCAAGGCACACAAAGGGGAACAGAAGAGCTGTGAAGACAGCAGAGCCTTGGCTGTGGAGGAATTTCCAACTGGCTTGGACGGAACTGGGCATCCAAATTCCTTCAAAATTACTAGGCTTCCAGTGTAATAAAAACAAATGTTTACCCATTAAATCCACTGCCTTTTGCTCACTGCACCTGTCTGCAAGAGTACTGTTATTTCTTCTTGAGGACTTCATTCTCAAAATATGGCGGGATGAGAAATATCTCAAGAATGATGGTTTGTTTTCCTTTGACATGTTAGGACAAGTGTCTCCCAGTAAGAGAGACACTTTCTTCCGGGAGGCTTCCAGATCAAACCAGACAGGAAGAAAATGTGAGTAAGTGTGATAAATGGCTCTGTGTTACTGTCCACACACTTTTGTGTCACCAAGGATCCAATCAGAGAGACTGACATTTAACTTTGCTCTTTCTCTCAGCCCACAGATCTCAAGATGTATTACATCCTCAGCTCCAACCTCCAAAGGTAAGACAAGGATATGAGAGAACTCATTTCAGTAGCATGGCTTCAAAAAGTAGAATTATTACTCTATTTATATAGAGAATTCAAATTAATGTACAGAAATTAGAATAAATATTAAACTCTCCACTGCATCACCCTCAGAAAGCCGCCCTGTGGGAGACTTTCACTTCTGAAAAAACAGAAGATATGAAGATATCAATATTTGCCTATACTTCCTGACCAACTCCAGCCACTCTAAGTCAGCCATTAAAAAAAGCCAAGTCTGAAACTGAGTGCGTAAATAATCTACCAAATAATGATCTGTAGTAATTAAAATGAAAAACAAGCACTGTAACATAATCTATTCATCCGTAAGTTACATTGTTCAGAAATAACTATTGATATGATGTTTATTCTAGTGTACTGCAAGCACATTTTAGAAGCACTAGAGCAAACAGTTTTGCTAAGTAGGTTTCATACATTTATGAACCTATTACACATAAAGCTTTCCCACATGAGCTTTCGATTTTGTTCTTCCCATTTCACATTGAAGGTCTAGGGCTAACATCACACAGGAAATAAAACAAGAATTTCAGCTGAGGTGTGACCTTTTGCTAGTGTAAATAGCATACCTCTTTTCAGAAAAGATGGCAGTAAGTCCAGAAAGTTTACCTAACTATTGTGAACAGTTAAACACATTGCTACATACAATAAAAAATCATGGTTTTATTTTCATCTGTACAGAATCTGAATAACTGTTATTAGATTAGTCAGATAGTTCTTAGACCAGTCATCTGTTTAGAAAATCAATTTCCCCTTATTTCTTACATCAGCTCCCTCTTTCCTTTTTTTTCATTAGAGGCTGTACTTTTCAGAAGCAATGCTTACCTGCTAACTTCTGAAAGCTCACCTGTGTTTCCTGCAGAGTTTTTGCGGAGGACTATAGTACTAGAACTGTTCATCTGTGTTAATGAGACACATCTGTTTCAGAAAATAAATCTGTGTCTATAAACCACTTCTGCTTGGCCATATGAAAATTAGGCCAGCAGACACTTTGGAACTGAATAAAAAAGCGCTTTAAGTGTGCAACTACAGCCGGAAATGTGGTACTGTAAGTGACCTCTGATGTGAAAGTTTCCTGTACTTTTTTTTCTGAGATGGCTAGATACTGTGTTTTCTAACACTCTGTTTGCACTGCACGCCTATGTAAAGAAAAGCAGCAACAAGATTATCTTCTGTCTTGTACACAGTGATATGACAGATAGCAAGCAAGGTCAAATTACTGCAATCTCAAAGCTTAATTTCTGCCGTATGGACTAGGTGAAAAGCATGGGCTTCTTTTCCTTTCCTGAGAGGAATGCAGAATTCCCAGCCTATTTGCAGTGCTATTACCTGGAGATGCAGCAGTGAGATACTTATGCAAGAACAAGCATTGATTTTCATGAGTGGATAAGCAAAGTGTTTTGCCTTCCTGCCAGAAACAGTGGTGCAATAAAATATGACAAATGAGATGCCTATTCCTGCAAAATTTTGCATCTCAGTTCAACAAACCCCTCAACAGGTATGACTACACCACAAAAAAAAGTAGACATGCTTTTTAGTGTATAATCCATAGTGGTCATAACATCAAAATTAGGGACTGACAGACTTCTCATCATACATCTGCCCTGGGTGTCATCTGCCCACACGTGTCCAGTCACCCGGACAGTCAGCATATTCAACTCTGTTTTGAAGACAACTTCGGGAGGCAGTGTAGACATATATCGTAGGACTATCAGTAATAAAATTAAGGTTCTAAATGTATGTTGCTGACCATCAATGAAGCAAAGAAGAAATTACACATGATCTTGCAGCAGTTACTCTATCTCATCAGGATCCTTGGACTTCTAAACTTAAACATGTTTACATATGAAAGAAACTATGTGACATTTGCAGAACTTACTTTTCTTGTACATTACCTTTAAGACAAAGCAGTGATCTGTGGGTGCCTTATACTTCACTTTGTGTTGATAACCATAATACACATTCACGTTCTCAAACTGAAGGAAGCATGCCAGATCCCGTGATGTCTACAAATGAAAACCAAGCCCATCATTGTTAGAACAAATTGAATTTCGATGTGAAACTCATTAATATGACTTTTTCCAAGTGCATGAATGCCAATGATTTTTCATTCCTGTAACTCTCATGAAACTGACTGAAAAAACAAAGATTAATTTTAAGTGTCTGCCTTCTTAAAATAAAAATTGGAAGAGGGTCAGTACATGTTATGAATAATCTGTAATACAGTGCAACATTTTGCTCTTGTTCTGGTTATGCTGTGCTTCATCGCTTTGTGTGGAGATTTTAGCTTATGTCTAATATGACCAAAGAGAACACCATTGTAAGAAACCTGAGTGGAGAAAGAAGGTTTGGGATTCTAAAGTGTTTTGGGAGCTTGTTTTTCTTTCATACATGTAACAAACAAACCCTCACCAGGAAATAAGCATACAGTTAATCTGTTTTGCTTTGAATTTTTTCGAATTTCCTGGCATCATTCCGTTTCTGTTTATCGTAACATTTGCTTGTTCACAATATATTTGTAAAATAACAAGGCTTCCGGTGCTGGCATGTTTCTCAGGGAAGAATTCTGCATACAGTAACTTTCGCAATCCTTTGAGTGAAAACGCAAAAATAGCCATTTCACACGGTCACTGTCGGCTAAACTGAGAAATCAGGAAATTGTGGGGAAAAAAAAGGAAAAACAGAACAACAAACCACAAGCTCCCTCTACCCCCAAGAATGGGATATGATAGGATATGAGGGTATGATATAATATGCACAGGATGGTTCTTGTCTGCTGTTCTCATTCTTAGTGATATTTTCATTACAATATACCCTCGAGTCAGCTTTATTTACAAATGGAGTTTGCAAGTAAGATTTGTGGGGAAACACTATACTGGATGTAGACAGGGCTTCTGTCTTTCTCCTGTCTCTGCTGCAGCTGATGATGCCAGAGATTTTGTCAGTGAGTGTGTGGACCTCGGTTTTTCAAACATTTTAAAGTTCCTAAATGTGCTCAAATCCATGCAGTATAATGTGTTGTTCCTTTCCTTTAGGAATCAGGCAATGGTGATTAAGACCAACACGAATGCAGCTGTTATTATCTTCTAAGGAACAGATTTTTACGTAAGGGACAAAGGTGCTTATCGTATTTGTGCAACGTTAACAGGACATAGCAACATTAACATGACAAAGCAACACAATTAACACAAATAGATTTTTAAATTATCTGTAATTCTGATGCTTTTGTTTTGTGACCCTGTCCATTAACAGCAAGATTTTGAATGGGATGTAAGTAGAGCAATGCTGAAGAAAGACATTAAGACAGCAGTGCTGACTGTTGCTGGTTTGTTAACAAATAACCCTGAAACGAAAACCACCACAAGCATGTGTGTAAAATTATCTGAACATGCCCCTGTATTTTCACCTTTGCCATGTATTTTACAGCCAGCACAAAGTGCCAAAGGTATGCCAGACGTCTTTGCTTTTTTGTCACAACTGAAAACACGGATATATAGGATCAATTTTAAAACAGCTGCAGCAGCTGAAGATACTGTTGTCTGCCAACTGCTTGTTTCTGTACCTCAAAGAAAGAACTACTCTACCCACAACTGAACGATGTGCGAGGTGCACGTGCACTTTCCATACTACCCTGACAAGGGATGAGCTCTCATAATTTAAGGGCTTTAACTGAAGAGCTCTACTGAACACTACTGTGGTGCTTTAAGATGTTTAACACCCTCACTGCGTCCTGCTCATGGTCCCAGAGATTACTGTCTCCACAACAGACACGTGTACCTGATCCTCAGGTGTTCCAATACAGAGTGCAGTAATCACTTGGATCACCATTAAGCACAGATTCGAGCTAAGAGACTTGACTTTCTCTGGAATGGCTAAGACATGGACATAGGCATCCTTTTGCTGAAGGCTGTTACAGATGCAGGAGCAAGCAGTAGACTGTGCTACGATTTTAAGAGCTGCGACTATTTGCTAAAGAACTAGATTCATGGTGGTAATATAGTGACTTTAAAGCACCCACACAGCTCCTAAAAATGGCTCAGTTTTAGGCAGGGTGGTGCACAGGCTGTTACACAGGCAGTAAAGTGTTAAACAGCTGTTACAAGGGGGCTGTGTGGCTCCATCCGAGCCTATATTTACAGCCTATCACCTGAAAAAAGAAAGCACCTTCCTCATTTGCACTATGATGAAAAGTCACTGGAACAGGTTATCACTGGATGATGAAAAAAGGCCGAGTAACTATCAGGACATGCTTGCCTTGCTTTGGCACTGGTCATTGCTGGAGGCGTGCTACAAGGAAATGTCCAAGATGGACTTTGCATTTGACTATTTTTATACTTTTTCCACCTTAAGTGCCTTCTAAATAGCATTCTAGATCCTAATTGATAGGATGCTGTGTGTACAACCTGATTTGAGGCATGAAAGCCATTATCCCAGGGTCAGGTAAAGTGAAAATAAATTGCTGTGAAAGTAGCAAGGTGATCTGTGCTTCACTGGTTCAGTTACAAACACAGGTTACTGGAGCAGCAGCACAACATCCCTTTACAAGATAAAAATTTTTTTTCCTTTGTAGTTTAGTCAGGAAGTGGAGAAGAGTTAAGTTTCAAAGCACAAATCCCAACAGTAAAGCTTCACCAGCAGCAGCAGCATTTCTAAACACAAAGCATTAGCAGAGCTGTAAGTGGTAACAGAAGTGGTTTTCAGAACACACAAAAAAAATATACCACCAGTCCCAGTATCCACTGTTCTACCTCACCACTGTGGAAATTAAAAGCCAGCTGCCCTTATGTGCAATACATCCAGTGCTGGCAGCTCAGACTCTTTAAATATTTTGTAATACTAAACATCAGTGAATTTGATTCAGCTGGGTAGATGCTTCTGACTCACTTCTTTCTACACAAAGGGTGGTCTTAAAAAGCCATAAAATACACAACACATTCTCCAGGTACAGACCACTGTATTAAAAAAGTATAGCATTTCACATGCTGGTTACTGGTGCAGAAAGTCAGTATCAAGCAAAGTAAAATTCTACCTTCTTTGTGACAAGAAATTAGTTTACTTGACAACTATTTAAGATATTCTTTCACAGGGAACCCATGCAACAGTGAAGCATTTTGGCAGCACACCACCAGCTGACGGGTGCTATGCTGTTTTTCTTTCCCCTCCTGCCTTCCGGAGGAGCACTATTCTACTAATGCTTTTATCTATCCCTAGAAATCAAAAGGAGAGAAACGGGATTCAGTGACTGCATTCTAGTATTTGCACAAGTGGTGTAGTAAAAGTTGAACCATGGAAATCTCAACCCTCTCAGATGCACCAGACAGTGCTCTTCAAATGTCACCTTGGGAGTTCTACACTTTCACCTCCATGAATTGTTTTATTGCTAAAAGGATCATTTGGCTTCCTGACCTTGGTTTTTCCTCTGGGTACATAATAAATTCCAGAAGCTCGTAGAAGAAAATAACGCCTCTTCCAGGACTTTTTTCCATCTTCTTTTAAATAAAGGGCCCCTTCAAGCTCTGGCACAATGACAGATGTCCCACAGAAGCTTTCCTGTGCAACAAGAACAATAATGCACGAAATAAATCCATTTAAGCACAATCCTACCAATATATAGAAGAAAAATGCTACCTTGAAAAATAAAGACATTTCTTGTGACAGTGAACATATGAACATGGGGAATGTAGTTACTAGGGAGATGAACACCTCAGACAGGCATAGGAAACGTTTCCAAGCTAATGTTGGGTGCTCACATTAATAAAGAAGGCTTGCAAAACCTCCATATCTCAGGGTCAAGCAAAAACCTACAAAGGCTTTTAACTAGACACAGATGTGCTCAGTGAAGGCTACAGAACAGAGTAGTTAGTACTGCTGCTGGGGTTTTTTCTCTACTGCAGTGTTTATAGGTTCTGTAGAGAAATACTTTGGTAGAGAGATTCTTTAGAGACTGCTTAGAACTCTAAAAACAGCTCAATCTCTGCCTTCACTTTGAAATACATGCTAGCATTTAAAACACTGTTGAATCAGATATACTAATTGTTTCCTTGGAGGACCTACTGTTGGGTAATTTTTAATGCCAACACACTTATCACTTAATGTTTTCATTTAGAATTTACCAGGACTTCTGCTGGTTAACATCTGGTGCCTTCCTGATTTTGAAATGTGAGTCCTCAGTCACCTGAGAAAACCATTTCCTTTGTGAGCTTTTACCAGACTGCTTGCCTGGAGAACTGTGGTAATCTTTTCTTTCAAATAGCTCTGGATTTTTCTCATTCAAGCATACATCTGAAGCAAAACTTGAGCAGGAAAGGCAAGAGATTAAGCAGACTTTCTCGAAAAGTGAACGGGTCTTTTTCTGTTGTAGTACAGCTAATAAGCTGAGAAGTAAATCCACTTTTAACCTAAAGATAATTGTTTGGTACTGATCAACCTTACTGACAATAAAAAGTCCCCATGGCTGGCCTAAGAGTGAACAATCTGCATTTTTAATGAGGAGCAGCAGATGCAGAGGGAAGTCTACATATTAAACCCGAGATACAAAGATGCCAATGATCACAGGACTTCCTGTTACACTATTTCCTACAAAGAACTAAATGCTGTTATTGCAGAGCAGATGCAAATGTGGCAGAGTTTTGGTGACATTTGCGTCATCAGTTGGCTTACCTCCAGCAAGGCCTCTTTGTTTTTATCATTCATTTCTTTGCTTTCTTTCTTCCCTTTGTTTGCCAGGTAGAAATTCTGATGAAGACACAAAAGAAATTCATGTTCATTATAAAGCCAGCAATACAAGTAACTAGATTGCTACAAACTCACTCAATAGTTACTGAGTCTTTCAATACTGAGTACCCAATCAGCAGGTGCAAGAGACAGATGCTTACGAACTTTTCTTACAGAAAAGCTTAATCACACCTGCCTGCTCATGAATTTTAATTCTTTATTCTGAATATAATTCAAAGGTAATACAAGATTGGTTTTGCCCATGTAAATACAGCCTCCAAAAATTAAAAGCAGTGGCTTATGTTTTTGACGTTTTTTCCAGATCAGTGGGTTTGGGTTTTAGCATTCCAGTTTTCACTGCTTCCTATATTATTATAGGTTGTAGAGAACCTAACATTTGATTGCATGCTGATATACTATGAATACAATGCAATATCAAAGGGCTAGAAAGCATTTTCCCTACAGCCCAGTCTGGTAATTTGCATGCTTCATATCTTCCACTCTGGATATAACTCAGCTCTTAATTTTTAGTTAAAGTGCTTATATGCCAAAGCCTTTATCCAAAGTTACTACTTTCTACTTTTGTACCCCTGCTCATGCTCTTCAAAGTACTTTCATGCAGTGAAGAAACTCTTCAAGAATCTAGAAGAAATCTGAAGAAGTGATCACCTTGATATCTTGGCACGCGTGCTCCATCCTACTGAAAATAAAGCCTGCACTCCTCTGTTTCTGTGCCAGAGGGCTGTGAAGCTGCATCTGCCCTCGGAGGACCCAGTGCGTGCCCGCCCCACAAACAAGGAACCACAGTGCCTCAAGGACATGACCACCCATAAAAACAAATACACCCACTGTTAAACAGCAATAACCAGTCTGCATCCATCCGCATTGTACACATGGACAAAAGGACAGCACTTGGACATACGTGCAAATTCTGACAAGTGGGAAGGATGCTAGAACTTGTGTGCTGGAGCATGTGCAGTGGCTTTGCTCCACAGCAAGCAGGGCCAGACAAGCAGAGCCGGCTGCCTGTAGACTGTAAGGCAGCTGGGTGTGAAAGCAGCAGGGAGATCAAGGATGGATGCACCAAGCAGCATTTGCATCCATGAGGCCAGAATGGTTACACTCAGAGTTCTTGTGATTTACAACTTTTCAGTTTATGTGACTTTTCATCTCTCTCTACTTTTTCATGTCTCAAGACTATGAGAAAGTGACAACATATTTACATGCCTAGAACTCCTCAACACCTAAACTGCACCATAAATGCAAACATCACCAAACTACAAGTGAGCAGTGTGTAAATGAAGGAACACACTACTGCCATAGTATAAGAAAGAAACAAACAAGCAGCAAATCTGCCCTGCCAGCAGACCACATTTACAGCAATGCAATTTATCTGAAGTGAAACCCTGCTCTTCCACACAACCACATCTTCTTTTCCAAGCAGTGCTGTGAACAGCTGTCTGCCAGAATGCAAGCCCCAGAGCAGACCGTTTTTGGAGGGGCACCAGGAGAGGAAGCAGAAGAGGTCTGGATCTCAAAACCAGTTCTTTAAAAACTGCTTTCTTAAAAGTTCACATTAAGTCAGACAGGGGAGCTCAGAAACACAGACACCTGCCATGTGGCCTATGCTGATGCTATGTCTGTGGTATGAGAAACTTTAACATTCAATACAATAGACAGTTATCCTAGGAAATGCACCTGGCTTCAGACTGCCTGGATGTATTTTTAGTCCACAGCTGAAGGTAAGCAAGCACTAAGGACCACAGCTTTCCAGCTATGTCTAAAGACAATATTCAGAGTGGGAAAAAACCCAAATCAGCTCAAAACAAAACCCACTTAACAGTTCTGAGCAGCTGCAGCCCAGTGCTCTGTGCATGTGCAACAGCTCTCCTTGAGAGGCAGCACTATCACAGCCCTGAAACCTCAAAGGGCACTGTTAGGCTGGGCTGGGCCTCCAGACCTTGGGATGGATTTGGAAAGTAGAGGGACACGCAAGCTGTAAGGCTTCTTCTCTAGATCATTATAAAGACACAGTACAACGCCTAAAAGACACAATGAAGATTTATCAAGATAAGTACACCTTATCACTGTCTCAACAAGGCTTGGTCCATCAGCTTTACTACTAGCGGGGAGAGCATCCATCTGACTTCGTCAGCCTTCTGTGGATTGCTAATACAAAAACAAAGCTCCTCTGACTACAACTGATTCACATTCAGGCATCTGGCATTTATTTAGCAGAAGCCCAGACCACCCTGTACTGACATAATCAATCGTAAAGAGAGAAAGTTTGTAAGGCTATCCATGCTGGATCTCTAATGCCACAGCTTTTTCATTAGGGAAATGGGGCTCCATCACCTAACCCAATGTTACACAGATGTACACTGTCATCTTTCACCTGTCAACACTTCATTTATTACTGATTACATCCTTTATGTCTGTGTTCTGAAATCTGGAAGTACACGGTACTTATTATTTGTCAGTGGCTAAAAACCTGGGGAGCAGATTGTACATTGTACTTGTTTTATCACTGTGTGGTCTTCTATTTTTGATCAGAAGCATTCATCCTAGAGGAGGCAAACCACATGTGTCCAGAAGAGGTCATTTCAAGTCCAGTAGTCAAAGGTCATGATAAAAGGCAAGCTCTTTCCTGTGTGAGGACACCACTGGGAAACTCTGGTTTGGTTTGGGATGTCAGGTCATTAATGGGACAAGATGTAGCTGCAGGGCAGCTTTCTACATATATCTACAGATTTGAGAATTAACTAATTCTTACACTCAAAAGACAAGTCTATGCATACAACCCTTCCACTTGGGGACACAGCCATCTCCTTTTGTGAGAGAAAGGCAGGTAAAACAAAAGTCAGGCTGTATCTCTCTGCACTGTATAACCCTCAAACGATGGAAGACAGAAAGTGTTTTCAGTAGTTTCCAAGAATATCTATGTTGGCATGTAAGCAAAGCAAACCAGGATCATGGTAGAAACAGTAGCCTTAACTACTGCACTATCAAACTCTCCGATTGGTGTTTACATCTCTATACTCAAAAAATGAATTTCCTAAATGAAATAGCATCTCTCTCACACCTTTCACTTTTTTTCGTACACAGACCCACACAAGTGGGAACGCAGCAGGAACTTTTTGTCAGTACATGGCAGAAAACAGGTGCTCCAAGGCAGCATGCTCCCTCTGCCTCCTCTAACACTTAGGTCATATTTTTGCTTTCAAGCTCTTGAAACTGATTTTCCAGAAGATATGAAAAATCCACAACAGCACAGATCAGACAGTGTGCATAAAACAAGGCAGCTGCTTCACACTCATGACTACCTTCTTTGAGAAATGGGCTGCCTGCTTATGCTCATCCAACCTGCACCAAATGTGAGGCAAGAACTGGCCAGCTCACATCCCATTTCAGATCATCCAACTGCTACTCAATGCAGCGTGGTTTGTGCAGAGAAAATAAAACAGAACACGGTCATATCCGCAACTCATATCATGGTGTGCCCCCTAGAAAACTGCACATTAAAAATATTAGAAGAAAAAAAAATACATTAAGCTAAAGGCAAAGCTCTTTTGAAACTCCAAAAAAGAGAGAGAAATTAAGATTACTAAACAATGAGAGTACAATGAAAAACACTTCCCTCTTCTCACTTGTATTTCTTTGCACTTTTGCCAGCATACTCAATAACCCTGCCACCCTTTTATGTTTTCCTCACTGAGTACCAGTGGTGTCAAAAGGAAAACTTTGATTCATAAATGTAGCCAAGCTGGTGAAAAACAAAAGTATCACCTGGTGGACAGTAGATAAATATTCAAGCATGAAACTTGCTATAGCTGTCCTGTTTTGAAAGACATTACAAATTCTTACTCCACCTCCTTCTTAAGCTGTTGAGAACTCTTGCTTTTCAGAAGAAACAAAATATCAATTCAGTGTATGGGTTCTCCATTGGAAGGTGTAGTTCTGGCTTTTGGCTTACATATGAGGGAGCAGAAGCATAAAGTACTCACTGTACAGACTTCCAATAATTTTCATAAATACTGTCCAATAATAATAAAACAAACAAACAAATGCACATGCAGGTGGCATTGCCTGCACTGTTTGATTTTATCAAAAGAAAAACACAGGAAATCGACATTCATGCAAACAGAAGTGAAATACAGTGTTGTAAAAGCATGACCAGCATTTACAGCAAGGAGTTTATATTCAGCTACACCTTAAAATAAGCATTTTCCTTCCTTATATAGTACCTTTTAGCTGAGAATTAGTCTTTGAGTTTTTTGAAAAGAGGTGTTTAGACCTCACAACCTTTCCTTTCAAGAGAAAACCAGCATCACTCAACCATATGACAAAGCATCACCTTTCCCATGTTATAAAGGTTCTCTTTATTTGCCCATGTACCAGTATGTATTTTTGTTTCACTCTTTAGTCACAGACTTGTGATGCTCCCTCTCTGCAGATGAGTCACTGATGGCATTCATGGAGTCTTTTACTGCAAGTTCCCTGCAGGGTCTATTATACTACAGTGAGCAGAGGCAAAAGTGTGCCTGTCTTCATGGCGAGGGGCACACCTGAGAATTTTGTAGAAGCTTTTTCTAAAATATATTCCAAACACTTAAAAAAAATTTCAGAAACAAAGCTGCAGAAAAACACTACCAAGTGCTGCATGACAAGAATGACAATCTTCAAAAAAAAAGCCACGGGCATTAACTGAGCAACATATTGCCAGCACATAGAGAATAAATCCTGCATTTCAGAACCTCAATTCCCCCACAGAAAATGAAACACTTTTAATTAATTGTTGTTAAATCTATACCAGGTCTATAACTAACTCACAGAAAGAAACAATGAACACTGGCACAGGTCACAGACCTTCTTCAGAGGTCCACTTGTTTTAGGAAGGCATCTGCCCATCTTTATATAATTTTTTTAAAGCACTTAATATTGTCAAATCTCTGTAATGAAAACTTTGTATCACTAATCTGTCTAAGAGTAAACTGCAGGCACCTGGCCACCTTTGGAATTTGCCTCTTTTTTTCCCCCAGAAAAATATCTGCAAGTTAAAAAACTGTGAGATCTCCACAAAACACTTCCAACAGAATGAGCACAAAATAAAAACGGAATTCAACTGCTGCGGCATTAGCACCACTGGGTGTGTCAAAAAAAGCATTCTGCAATTTCTGGACTCCAAAAATGAGTTTTATGTGGCAGCCTTGACTGAGCTAAGAGGCTGATTATGCAGAGCACACAGCCTCAGAGCACAAGACTTCAGTTTCCCATTGGTTACACCATCATTTCTGTAAGTAGTTACCTAGGTAATCATACTCCCTACCCCCCCCCAACCCAGCATTTCTGCTCGGTTTACCTTTTCAGAGACTCTCTGCAGATCATGTATTTTACCATGTTTCAGTATCAGCTCTGTACAGTACCGATTACTTTCTGCCACAAAGTGCTAATCTGACTGTACTATTCTCCCCATTCACAATGTTTGAGTTTACCACGCCTGACAGATGGTCAGACTATCACTGGCAAAATATTTCAACAGTGTGACAGTCACAACTGATCCAGTTTCCTTAGACTGTTCATTTTAGAGCTTATCACAGAGGGGCTAAAGCTCAATGACTGCAGACGTGTCCAGATCCAGCTGAGACATGATGACACAGCTCGACTTTGGTTTGGTTTGGGTCACGTTTATTTCTAAATTTCATTGCAACCAAAATGAAATATTCATCAGAGCAGAATATTCATCAAAGTTTTACTTCCTGTTTGAGGTTCAGAGCCTTGCTCTAAGCCACTTGCCCAAATAACACTACAGTGTGCAAATCAAATGTGGAGTCAAACCTCTGCTGCTGGGTAGGTTTACGTGCTCTGGAAAGGAGGACACTTTGAACCACCATGTTTTATTTCCAAACTTGGTTTTGCTGTTTCATATTAAAAATCAACATTAATCCATGTATACTGCAGGAAAAGTTTTCCTTCCCTGACTGTGGATACTTATGTCAATGAAGGAAACTTCTTCTCCGCAGGTTTTATTTGAAACATGGGCTCATTCTACAAAAAACCAACTTCCTAACGAGCAGCTTGGTGAGATTTGCTGCCAAATTACATATTTGACTCATTTTTTTCAGGCAATGCTGAATTGCTCATTTTTCTCTTGCGGCCCTTAGGAACAAAGCAGATGCTCAGTGAGCTAACAGTCAGCTGACATGGGGAAAAGATCTTGTGCCCCACAATCCAGCAACTGTATGTTCTAGAATGTTTGTACATGCAGTTTGACCACATAGCACAAAAAATAAAACAATTTGTGTATACATCTATCTGAATAATTTGATGCAATTCAGTGTGCAGACCCTCCTTTACAAAGTTAATGTGCACAAGTTACTGTTAACCCAATTTTTCTCCTCTGTGTAAACAAAAACCAGTAAATCCTCTGTAGTACTCAGTATACCCTTTATGAAGTTTCATGTACAACTGGCAAAAACTGGGCCTTCAAGGAAATGTTGGTATTCATCAGCAGAAACAGTGGAGAAGCTGTACTAGTAACAAAAGCCAGGTTTTTACAGCTGTGCCATCTCACCCAGTTCTAAGAGCTGTGCCCAAGCAGGAGCTTGTACAGGAGGTGAACTACATGCTTCAGTTTTTACCTCTACAGACAGTACTCTAAAACAGTATCAGAAAAGAAACAGAAAACGCTAATTTTCAAATCCTTGCATTCAACATAATGGTGGGTTTTTTTGTTGAAAACACAAGTTTTGCTTTCTCTAATTCTGAACCGACAGAGCTGAAAGCAAATTATGCAACAGGCAGCATGCAGGCTAAATGACCTAAGTTTAGACTCTTATCCAAATACCATATTAGCTTACCTGGGGATTTTTAAATAAAGCATATTTTTGACTTTTTTCCAAAAACAGAATCTTATTCTCAGTGTCTCGAGTCCAGTCTGATAACACTTCAACAACATTTTCATGGTCTTCAAAAAACCTTTCTGGAGAGACAGAGAAGATAAGGTAAGACATTCAAACTGTTTCTCCCCTCTCCTGAGGCTGCAGAAATTCTTGTTTAAGAATGTAATCACTATCTGATGCTCACTCACTCAGGGCTGGACAGCCCAGCACTCTTTCCCACTGCACAGACGGGTGCAAAACCCACATGAAATCGTGTCACATGGAAGGGCAAAGAAGCTACAGAAGATGCCTTATGCAGCTGTGCCATGCTCCTGGATTCCTCCTGCATCTCTGTGCTATTGCTTGAAGACTGCAAGGGGTGGAAACAGTGACCCACCAGGAGAAGATGGTTACACCCATGTTTTTCATGGCTTTCTGGTTTTGATTGATTTTGTTTTTTTTAACGTTTGCAGTATTGCAGACTGGGGAGAGGGAGAAGGGGTATATATTCACTTTGGCTAATGAACTGAAAAAAAACCTATTTCTGTGGTTTTTTGCTTTTGTTTCTTTTACAATGAAAATTTGCTTTTTGTCAGTAGGAAGAATTCTTTGCACTTAAAATAAAACGTTTTGTTTCAAGCAACTGTATTTAAAACCACAAATAGCAAAACAGAGAAAATATGAAAATAGAATGAGAACTGATATGAAGATATACTGGTTCACTCAGCACCTGTGTAGTTAAAAACCTTACAAGAAATGTGAGAGACTTCATGTTAGCTCTATCCCCTCCTGATCTGCTCTGAACCCCAATCCTCCACCCAGGAAAGCCACAGGTGTGCTGAGATTAGGTAACTCAGATCTCTTCTGCTTCAGTTTCCTTTATATAAAATTGCTGAACAGTAACATAAAACACCTTTTAAAGGAAAAGAAATTCAGCATAACCTGACAGGTAATTTTGGAGGGTCCCAACCTGCACTTTTCTACAAATTCAGTACTGGGCTAGGGAATTCACCCAGCTCCAATTTTCAGTAGGATTTTGGCAGTTTCCTGGGAATAGCTGTACTCCCATTTCTGTGGTCTGCTGTGATCACATCTTTCAATGGCCTAGACTGGCCTAGCATCAGAGGAGGTACCAGAGCATCCATTTTGCAGGCTTTCTTTAACACTAGTTACTTTTGACAAGGGTTGAGTACATCCCATCCAACCTGTATTTTGTGAATTAATTAAATTCACAGAATGCAATTAGCTTCAAGACCAGTCAGCAAGTACACAGTAACTTTTAACACCAACAACATAACACTGTTCATTTAGCAACTGATACTTCTGCAATGCACTGGAAATAGAAAGCACTATATAAAACCCCATTAATGGTCTGAAGGGTGAACAGTACCTTACAGTTCAAGATAGCCACGAAACAATTCTCAGACAGTAACACTAATTTTCGCCACATATATTTTTGTTTGTTCATCTGCTGCACCAGGATTTTCTTGTATGAAAGGTGTGATTTTATCATCCTCAGGAGGGGCTTTTTAATAATTATTGTTACCAAAAAAAGTCAAATCTGGATGCCTACTAGAAGACAATAGTCTTTATTGCAAAAGACATGCTGGTATGTACAGCCCAGTGCTATGTCACCATTGCACTACTGAGATTATTTCTGATATTTAACATGTAATTAATTTTAAACTGTAGTTTATTTTATTTGCAATGACAGTCTTTCAAAATAACTGTATATGTAAGACAACCTCTCAAGGATCTTGTGGTATAAAAGTAGCTTGGACCTTCAGTTCAGCAAGAAATATTTTCTGCTCAGATTTGCTTCTTAAAGTAAACGTAATTGTATTCTCTTTAATACTAATGTGGAAAGCAGTCAGAAAGATGAAGTGCAGAAAAGTTCTGTCTTTGTGCTGATAGTAATAAAGCTATCTAGAACAGCCAAGAAGTATACTGACAAGAATAAAGAACAGCTCACATTGCTCTGATTTTGAACAAAATTAACTACATGTTGCTGTGCATTGGAAGCAGAAGAAAGAACATGTACCATTCCACTCATATTGAAACTGCCTTCTGCAAACAAAAAGGCTCCATTCCCAGCAGATCTGGACCTGGTAACAGATCACTACTTCAGGAGTTAATAGATTTTTCCTTTTTTCTTGAACCAGATACAAGTTTATTTCCTTTGGTACTTTTCTTCTGTCCTGGCTTTTAAAATTATTTTTATTCATTATGAGAGTAATTCCTTATTATACCAATACCTTAACAGTAACCAAAATCACCTAGCATTCACTGGGGCTAAAGTAGCACAAGTAACTTTTACAAAAAAATTGTAACCATTAACTCCAATGTTTGCTATAGCAAACGATCTCCCTGACACCTTCAGTTTTAATTGCATGATGGAAATTCAAATGTCTATCCAGACTATGAAGAAACACAAGCACATTCTTTTTAATGACTATGGAGATTCAGAAAACAATCTGTTTAAGTGCTGTCATCCTAATACTCAGACACGTTTGTCCAAGTCACACTGGACAAAAGGAAGGAACTTTCTAAGACAGGAAAACACCCTAAAATTATTCAGTGACTTTTGTGAGATTTCTAGGGTCAAGTGACATTTCCAGTCTTTCCTTAGTTAAGACAAGCAGGTACAAAAGAATGCAGCATCATTATCTTAATCAAGTAGCAAGAACAGATTGGCAGTAAATTTCTGTGCCACTCTTACAAGCAGATGAGCATCTCCTTGCTCATGACCAGTCAGGCTTTTTTTCCAGTTATTTTTAAATTTCTTTTGTTTAGTTTAGCAGAATGACTATGCCTGGGGCTCTTTAAAAGTGCAATATTGATATTTGATTTTATTCGTGAATTTTCACATCTCTGCTGGGAGTTTGTAAACTGAGAATGTTAAAGGCTGTTTGACAATTTCCCAATTCTCTAGGTCAAATGTGACTCTGAAAGAAAGTTGTGGAAATTTTCCTTTTCCTTTTGATGCCAATACCTTTTCAGTCTGGAAAATAAAAAGATTCTGAAATAATTCCCAATTACAGAATACTCTGTTCTTAATGAAAGAAACCTTGAAGCATTTTTCAAACAAGACACATTGTGTTGAACAGAACAATTCATAAGTTTTGCACAGCAGTTTCCTAGGATCTGGAGGCCAGGTTAATTACTCTGTAAGTCATAACCTACCATTAGCAGAGCTGCAGCCCCATCACAGAGCAATATCCCGTACACAGCTACACTCAAGAAAACAATCACCATAAGTGAAAAGCATTAGAAATGACTGAAACGCTTCTCACAGAGTCTTGTTTAATAACACTTGTTTGGCCAGTATGTAATACATGCCCATTGACAGCACTCGAGCACTGCAACCTCTCTTCAAAAACTAGATTTGAGTACTAGTGTATTTGGGACTGTCATCACCTTGAAACTTCCATGGCCCCTTCATTTTGTGTAAAATAAAATAATGGAAATGGTGACAAACAAGGAGCCTTCTGCAGGCTATGGCACAGCTGAATGGACTCATTTCTACAGCATGAACAGACCAAATATATTCCTGCAGCATCCCTCGATTTAAGAGTCTGTGATGCTCCAAGGGAAGGAGAAATGTCATTATCCTTTCAAGATTACCACCACTTACCTGATCTTTCAAGATAACCAGCTCTCTATCTATTTGCTGTGTGCTATGTCACTACACCACTCACCAATCTGCAGCTCTGGGTACGTCTCATACAGACACCAGTCGACGTTGCAGTCACAATGGGTTTTCTCAAAGAGATTGTCCAAAACATCCCGTGTCACCTGACGCTCATCCACCATTAGAGACTTTGTGCTCTTATCGGACATGTGCACCTTGATAACAAGCTGAGAACAAAGTCACAGAAGAGTCAGTTAATTTCAGAAGCAAGAAAAAGACTAGTCTGAATCTGCTAACACAGATAAGAAAGATTAAGGCTGAAGGTTATTACTGATCCAAAAGCATCCTGTCCCACAGCAAGCTCAGAAGGTTTCACATTATAATGCCACCAAAATAAAGACCTTTTCTCTAAAAATAAAATTGAACCTTGTCCTGTGCATGACTTCAGGAAAGGTGAAATTGCTATGAAGAAAAAGCAGAAGTTAATCTCTTCTCTAAATCTACTACATGTGCAATTAAGGAAAATGCTTGATAAGGAAACCAAGTACGAAAGGACAGAGCGTCCTTAATGCAAGCTACAAATGTGGAAAATTTAGTTTTAAATAGAAAAAGAATGGATTAATCTCGCCATGCCAACAGAATAACCTGAAATTGGATTGTACTAAGATGGGCCACAGTCCAACAGTCATCAATAAGAAAACAGATGAGTTCACAGAATATGCTGAGTGAAGGGACCCATCAGGATCATCGAGTCCAACTCCTGGCCCTGCACAGGACAACCCCAAGAGTCACACCATGTGCTCAAGAGCACTGTCCAGCTATTTCTCAAACTCTGTCAGGCTGGTGCTCTGACCACTTCCCTGGGGGGCCTGTTCCAGGCCATTCCCTCAGGTTCTGCGACTGGCCACCACAGAGAAACGATCAGTGACTGACCCTCCTCCTCCCCTCATGAGTTACTTACATCAACCAAATTAACCTAAGACACTCATTACTTCTTTATATGGTGAAGTATTTGTTTAAAAAGAAACAGAGTGAACTTTCTTCAGAGAGGAACAATGCAAGAAAATGCTGAAGTACATAAAATGTGATAAAGAACTGGAAATACATTGTAAGAAAGTACTTAAAATGCTCCATTAGTTCCGAAAACAGTAGAATAATTCTCTACAAGGTCTGTACATTGCTGGTGAGTTGGGAGGACTTTCCACATAGTCTCATTTAAATAGCTCTTTATTTAAAAATGTGTGCATAAGAAGCTTTGGTTCTGTAGAGACAATCTCTGTAAAAGGTCAGATAGAAGCAGAGTTATGATCCACAAGAGCAAATCTGTATTATCTCTGAAAAGCAAAAACAAATGTAACAAAAACCATGAACTTGTTTTGATTCCAATCCTCTTCAGAAGAATCTTCTCTAAAATAAACAGCCGAGCCATAGTGCAGATTACAGAGAAAAAGAAATTATGTACATGCATAATCTAACACATTTAAGGCAAAGGGGGATTTTTGTCTGGTTATAACTGACTGCTCAGAAACATACATGCAGCTTCCATCTTCACAGAATCACAAAACAGCTGAGATTGGAAGGCACCTATGGAGGTCATCCAGCCCAGTTGCCTGGGCAAGCAGGGCCACCTAGAGCCTGTTGGCCAGGATCCTGTCCAGATGGCTTGTTAGTATCTCCAAGGAGAGAGATTCCACAGCTTTCCTGGGAAACCTGTGCCGTGCTCAGCCAACCGCACAGTGTAGAAGTGTTTCCTGGTGTTCAGAGCCTCCTGTTTCAGTTTGTGCCCATCGCCTCTGGTCCCATCACTGGCAGCACCAAAGAGAGCCCGGCTCCATTTTCTCTGCGCCCTCTCTTGAGGTTTTTCTGGAGATAGACAAGCACCAGACAGAGCCCTCTCTTTCCTAGGCTATCTCAGCCTTTCCTCACAAGAGATACTTCCTGATCATCTTCCACTGGGATGGAACTCTCTTGAGTTTGAAGGAGGTGATCTTTAAATGTTAACCAGCTTTCTTGATCTCTTCTTCCCACCAGGGCCTTATCCCATGGGACTCTTCCAAACAGATCTTTGAAGAAGCCAAAGTCTGCTCTCCTGAAGTCCAGGACTGTGAACTTGCTTTTCACCATCACCCCTGCCCTCTGCCCTCTGCTTTTAGTAAAAGAGAGAAAACTAGTTTTCTTGACAATATTTAGTCAATTTAGAATTCAAGAATGACACAGTAATTTCATTATAGTGACATAGGCTCAAGATCGAACCCTACTTCTACCATATGGTTCCAAATATCCAGAGTGGGAGAAAAAGTTGTGAAAAAAAAAAGTCTCCCAAAGGAAAATCACTAACATTACAAGGAAAAGAGAATGACCAATAAGCAGTCATAACTTGAGTTACAGAGCTTTACAAAGTCAACACTGGTGAAATCCTCCCAACACATTCTCTCAGGAGTAGCACCAGTACATGAACATAAAATGTTCTGTGGGAACCATCTCAAGTCTGGACATCCCCAAATTTACTGGAAGCTTCCATTCTTCCTGGAAGCTCTGCAGACTCCAGCACTTCCCATCTCCTTTGAGCAAGACTGAAAGGTCATGACTGTTTTTAGTTCACATCCATTATTCAGAGTGACAGAACACCTGCAGCTTCTGTTGAGTTCAGAGGAACACTGGTTTAGGATGTGTGGGCATAATTACTGGCACACTGCAGCACAGTGCAGACACTGGCTGGAAGCTTTCTAATTTGTTGGTCTAAAATAATTTCTATTATCCTTGTACATTACTACACTGCTGTGAAAAGATTTAGCAAGAAGACCCTCATTAATTTAATAGGGATTAGCTAAATCCACATCCACTATAAAAGAAAAGTTTAATACTCCTGGAATTAGCACAGCATAAGTAAACATTTTCATGTACACTCTGCTTTCTCTAAAGCAACTTATGAGAACAGTGGGCTTTGCCCAACACTGAAAAAAAGAAAAAGAGGCAGTGCTTTCCAAGTCCTCTAAAAAACAATTCCCTTGGAGGTAGCATTCTCCCAGAGACTTCTCTTGAGGTGGATGACGAGAGCTCCACAGAATATCTTCACAGATAAAATATGGAAAAGCCTAGTCATTTTAGAACTTCATTATTAAGGAATGATAACAGATACTTAGGTGGTAGCTCTTATAGTAGCATTTACTATTTTAAGGCTCACCTTTTTAACTTTGGCTTCCTTCAGTTTCTCCAATGCAAGTTTAACCTTGTCAGCTTTAGCCTTTGCCTCTAGTTCTTCCTGAAAAGACACAAGATATTTGGTATATTTCTTGTTAAGCAATCTCAGCAATTTACATTTACTTGAAAAGAGTTGTTTCTTGATATTTATATCCTGAAGATAAAGCTTGTCATAGCAAACTTCATACATACAGATAGTCCCCAGCTTTCCTTGACCTAGTATCCTTCATCCAAAGCTTTGATTTACAAGTCCAGTGCTTCCTGCTGTTGCTCAGTCATATAGTTCTTACATGACCTGTTCCTCAAATGCTACAGGAATGCCTGAAAACTGGACTTTTCTATGTTTCTGTACATACAAGTGATACAAAAGAGAATGTGAAGGAAGATCTAGCCTGAGTGAAATAGCACTGTGGATGCAGCTGCTTGGAAGGAAACCCACTTCTCAATAGAGTTAAGAGAACTAGAATTTGTAGGATTTTACTGAAAATTTGGCTTGCAATTACACCACTTATAATTTTATACCCTGTGTGTAGTACATTAATTTACTTGAATTCTTTCACTTGCCACATATGCTCTTTTACTGCAGAGAAACTCACCGAGAGGAACACCTCCATTAACTGAATGATACCATGGCTTTTTATTCTACTAATGGACCTATTCATATTAATACAGACACAGAGCACACAAGTTCATTCCAGGTTTTGTTGAATGCCATGGTATGAATCCCAAAAATCTCAGTATCATCCAGCTCTCCTTTTACAAAGCAGCTCTATCAGTATCATGCCTCTCTCTTAATATCAACGACGTTTGTGATCCAAGAAGACTCTGGATCCCCAGGTGCTGAGAATTTTAGCTACGTGTACCAATGCCTGTGTCTAGTGTTGCCTCTGTGACCGCTGTATAGATTGGGACTGTTCCTTTATGCCATCTCTCCTCCGGAAGTGTACTCCAGTCACATTTGGAGTTGGAAAAGCACATTCTGGGCAGCAAGTGACTGTAGCTCCTGGGGCTGCCTTGGACTCAGCCCTACAGTACTACTGGAGGGTTCGGTTTCTTTCCAACTTAACGTCCCTGTTGCCTCTACTGAAGACTGTCTTGTCTTCGCTTTTTTGCCTCTCTGCTGATTTTTGCTGTCCCTGTTGCTCTCCTATTTTCACAGTTTCCTTTGTTTAAAACAGGTAGGATTTTGCGCTATGCTACTCACAGGTACCCAGCTTCCAGTCAAGGACTGTGGGAAAAAGTTCCTGTCCTGCTTCCACACAAGATTTCTCTCTGTTACCTTCAGTCTCCATTTGCTACCTTAAATCATAATTTTTAGTGGTCTTTGCACCAAGAGAACTGGCTGCAACTCATGGAAGATGCACTTGCAAGAAACTAGGCCTAAGCATTGCCATCACTTCCCTGTTACAGAGATATCACAGAATTATAGCAAAGAAAGAGCAAAGAATGTTATCTTGTTCATCCCAAGTTTTGCGGCATGTTCAACAGTAGCTAAAGTACTCTTGACTGACATTCCTCCTGCTGAACTAAACATCTTTTGTTTTATCACTGCTTCAAGCATGTTTCCTGTTATCAAATTCTCCACTATAAATACCACGCAATCAGTTAAATATATCTCTTTTCTTTCTCTGCAGGTGTGGAAATTTGCATTGCTATAGCTCAGCAGTGCTTAACTTAGAGAAGCCAAAAAAAGCTTCTGTAGTTGAACAGAAGCAGTTGCACAAAGGTGACTGCTCCAGTGAGGCTGACTGTCGTACAGAGGGAAAAGCACACAGCCTCCCACACTGTGGCCCTCCCCTTACCACCCCTCAGTAGCACGCAGGGAAAGCACCTTAACCAAAGTGGTTGAGTGTGGTGTGGGCAGGCTTTCTGATGAAAATTTTAGGCAGGTATAATTCAGGCTTCACACGCATATGACTTGTGTTGAACAGAGTTCACACATTGTATAAATCTGTGCAACAGGGCTCTCACCTGACAGCCTTCATGGTTTCATAAGCTTTGACTTAATGCAGAAAAACGAAATAAGCTATCAGATGCAAAATTCTAGCAGCATTAGAGAAATGGTTTGACAAGCTACAAGATTTGTTTTCCTGCTACAGTACCATCACCACGTTTTCTGGATCTTTAACAGAAGCACATAAAGTCATCATGTCAAGAGCAAATGAATAAGCCTTGTTTAGCTTAAGGGCAATTTCAAAAATAAATGTCAGAGTTGACAGAAACTTATGAGACAGCTCTACGCTTCCCTGAAAGAAAGGCTGTACTTCTTTATTTTGGCGCACGTAAAGCTTAGAAAATAGGGCCTTAATATCACGGTTGCATTGGGAATGACTAACACTATTCTTATTTGACTGCGGATAACCAGAAGTGTTAAACACAACTTCACCCTTGATTGGCTCAAGAATCACTTACCAAGAATCCTGGCTAACAGGAACATGGATTTTGATGATACAAAATACATTCCACTTACAGCTGAATTTCATTCTACTGAGCAGAAATGTCCCGCCAAAACAAATACTAATCAAGACAATGAATATTAATTTGAAATCAATTCTTTCCATATTAATTTTAAATGGTTATTACCTCCATCATTCACACTGTAACCTGTGTAATAGCCCTGTGGGCAATTTTGTGGACAGTAAGCCACAGTGGGTATGCCATTAGTATTTGGATAATCATAAATATCATAAAATGAGACAAAGGCTGTAGGAAAAAGAAGAACCAATGCCTCAATGAGGAAATAAAGTATTGTCGCTATATTCCTTAGAAATTCTTCTACAACCTGTTCCTATCCTTCTCTGACACTCCCCAAATCTGGAAAGAGACCAGGGAATATCATTAGAGATCAGCCTCAGAGGAACAGTTCAACTGAGGGAGAAGTGACTTTTGGCTACATTTTTTTCATATAGAATTCCAGTTGTGTTTAGCAAGCGTGTACTCTTTCCGCTCTAAAACCTTGTTTGACCCTCAGGTAATGCAGGATGTCAGTGAATAAAGAATTAGCTCAGTACAACACTCAATGGAAAGAACTTCAGCACTTTTGATTTCAGTGCACTTTAGATCCCAGCATCACAAAAATGCTGCCTGGAAGAGAAGCCTGAGGGTCCATAGTCAGGCTCCTGCCCAAAGCAGGATAGTTACCAACATTAGATCAAGTCAGTCATGATTTTGCCTGGCAAAGTTTGGAAAACCTTCAAAGAACAGGAATCTGGGATCTCTCTTGGTCACCTGTTCCAGTGCTACACCACCATCTGAAGCGGAAAAAATTGTCCTAATGTCCTGTCTGAAACTACAAAGCTACAACATGTAGCTGTTGCCCCTCCCACGTTAGTGTCCTAACACTACCATGGAAGAATTTGGCTCCACTAGCTTTGCACCCATCCTTCAGGTATTTTTAGGCTGTCATTAGATCCCTCCCCAGCCTCCTCTGCCAGACTAAACAAGCACAGCTCCCTCAGCCTGTCCTTGCTGGCCCCTGATCACTGCTCACCTCCGGCCATTCCATCAGCTCTCTGCTGGACACTCTCCAGTATCTCCACATCTAGAACAGAGTGCAATATTCCAGGAGAGGGCCCACCAGTGCCGAGAAAGGAGCAATAACTCCTTTAGTTTGCTGGCCATACTCCTCCCAACAGAGGCCAGTTTCCTCTGCTGAGATGATCTTTCACTCATGGTTCTTATTCACTGTGGTATCCAGCAGGATCTCCTTTTCAGCAGGGCTGCTGCTCAGCCTGTCCTCTCCCAAACTGTACAAATGGTTATTACACCCAAGGTGCAGGACCTTTTACTTTGCTGGGTTTCTGAGAGTTTTGCTGGCCTAGTCTTCATGTTTTAAGTCCCCTTGCATTGAAGGTCTGCCATTCATCTTGACAGTCAGTGCCCTTAATTAAAAGCATCTTCAGCACATCTGCAGGTGGGTTTTTATGTCATCACTCGGGTCACAGATGAAAATGTGACAATAATATAAACAATATATAAATATTAATAAAATAATATAAACAATATAAACCCCAGTACTGATCCCACTTGCTACCAGCCAGCATACCATTGACTACTAGCCTTTGAGTCTGGCCAGTCTCAGCCCACCTAACCAGCTACCCTTCCAGACCACACTCGTCAGCTTACAAACCAGACTACTTAGAAGCTTGGTACTTCCTTAAAGATCACAAGTCTCAATCAAGATGGGGAAATGTTTGAAGGAAATGGACAGAACTCCTCTTGATAGCATCTCTTCTATATTTGTCATACTAGTTACATAAAATACTTCAGCTTTTGAAGCTGTTTAGCTGATATTTTGCAAATGTTGATATTCCTTTAAGACAGGAAGTTAACTATTATCTTTGAGATGCAGAAAAATGGCAAAGCTTCTCCCACATGTTTATGACTTTCAGTCTTCAAACACCGTTGAAAGGTTCTATGCATCAAATGAAGCTTTATCCAGTGAATCACTGTTTATGTCATCAGACATACCCAATTTTCCTATCCAATTTTCTGTTCCTTTTGCTGAATATGTCTGCTGTATGATTCCAAACACAGGGGCAGCAGTGATGCTGAGGTGATTCATATTCAGTTCATGTGGGCTTTTAAACAGCAATGAATTGACCATGGTTTTAAGCAAAACTGACTGATACTTTTAATGTTCCCTAAAATATTTCCGTTCCTTAAATGTAAACATCTTTTCTCAATCATAGTTACTGTGAACATGAATACTGAAAGAGATATATTTGTATATTTGATGATTTCAGATTCAGTTTTTTGGGGGCTGCATCACTCTTCTAATGCCTTCTCTTCTCCTCGGCTGTGACAGGGCAGAATTCTCACATTATCTACCTCTCCACAATCTCACATCAAAAAAATACTAAAAATATCACATTTTATTTCAGTTGTTAAAACAGCTCTGCAAGAAGGAGATTGTGATAAGTCTGAAATTTTAGATACAGGTAAGCCAATTATTGGTAAATAGTTACAAATAGTTACCTACTGATAACTTTGGCCCCTCCTAAGAGCATTTGTTCCCTCTTGCAGATTGTCTCCAGTACTTCCTTCCAAGACAAGACCAGAAAGAGCAGAGCGATTCCGTATTAGGATTAGGAGAGGTACCTCTTGTGCTCATCCCTGCACCTGGTCACCCAGCAAATGTTGAGTTTTACACAACTGAACAGCTTTCCCTATTGCAAGAAATCACTTAGGCCAGGGATGGAGCTGGGAAACATCCACAGAATTTTCTCATCAGTACCAATAGCACAGACTGCAATGAACACACACAGTGACACCTTCACAAAGTGGAGAGATCTTTGGCCATGCTTTGCACTGATGCCAAAAACAAGCTCTCTATAAGAAGATATTAACTGATTAGTGCTCCTCAAAAAAATTCTGTGATAATTTTTTTGTTACAATAAACCACTTGCAGCGATTATGACTGTACTGGGCTATCAAAATGATGATTAGAAAGATGAAGGAATGGGCAATAGGTCAAGGAACGGGCAGAAACTGCTGGCGCCACAACAGCAGAAATTTCTCTCCAGAGTTCATGCACGTTTCATCATTGCAGAACCTTCCCAAGATGTATCTACCTGGGAGAGGCACCGGTGTTCCAGTGCCAAATACCACTTGCAAAATCACAAGAACTAGTGAATGCTTAGAATAAGGTTCCACACAGACTTACCTGGGTAAGTGGCTCAGGCGGAGGTGGTGGCGGTGGCGGTGGAAGTTCTGGTTCAGGGTCTGGAGGTGGAGGGGGCAAATCATCCCCAAACTGTCCAGTAACGGTAACGTAGGGACTTACTTTAGAATAAATGTCACTATTCAAGCCTGTTGAAGGCTGAGTGACTGTACTTTCCTGGTTGCAAGAAGAAGTTTTCTGGGCTTGTAAAGTTTTCTGTTCAACATCATTAAGGTCTGCCATAAGATCAGCCATTAAAGCATCCAAGTCTTTGTCCTCTAGGGCATTTAGCGATTCTGTAAAGAAAACCACAAAATGTGTCAGGGAGTGAGTGCAATGCAAAGCACTGTTTCCAGTTCAGCAGAGATTAAATTGCAGAAGGCATGGTAACAGGGTTATGGGTAAGAAAGCAATATTTTACATGGGTTCAAGAAACAAACATGCTTTCAGAACAGCCATTACTCTGGTCATACTGAAGTTCAGAGTACAAGGAACTCTATGAATATAAACTAAACAGGACAGGAAGCTTCAGTTCCAGTGATACAGTCTCAGGCCCTTATGATGTTACAAAACATGGCCCTGATCCAGCAAGGTTACTGGGTACACGCTTAGTGATATGAATGTAAGAAATTCCACGAGCTCCCATTAGGCTGTAAGTGCATACATAAATGCTTAGCAAGTTTCGGCACAGCACACAACAAACTGTGTAACTGAGGCCTGGATCAAGGATATCTCCATATATTATTACTATTCTACAACTCTAAAATTAAAATGAAGCACAATCAAAGAATTCTAAGACGCAAGAAACAGCATGGTATCCTCTGTAGCACATCAGTAATTGTGTGATCTGTGACATACCACGTGGGTGGTACTTCTGAGGATCCTTTAAGCAAGGAACAAACAAGAAAGTCTCTTTTAAAAGCATCTTTTACACCAGACAGAAACATTGTAACTTTTTCTTTCTGTTTTCTGCTCTGACAGAGTATAAAATAAAATCCTATACCAGAACTTCACATGTAATTCATGGTTGTTTGAACTAGCCATGGCATAAAGAGATACTGCGAAGTAAAACCCTGTAGGATGATTCGGCTTTCTAGAAGAGAACAGTTCTTTAAGATTGAACAGAGTCAGTGGTTTAAATCTCTTTAAAGAGTCCAGTTAAGAAATAGATAAATCACAAACTGGGAAAACTTTTTTAAGTGAGATTTTTGAGAGAGATGGAGAGCACTGAATTAGATACTCAAATGCCAATACACTCCAATAAAGAATAGGCCATTCATCAGACTAAGTGTGAACATGTCACTAGGCCATCTCAGTTTACTCTGCTCTCCGTGTTAATATAATATTTTATAAGTTTTCCTTTACAGTGGTAAAGTTGGCTTATGATCCTCTCTATTAACATAGCTCTACCCACGCTGCTGATAGAGTCTTCAGGAAGCCCAACAGGGAACAGATCCTGAGACAAAACCAAAACACCAACACAGGTTAATGAAAACAACCAGCCCTCAGTCAAAAAAAAAAAAAGGAAAAAAAGTCTAATCACAAACAAAACCAAAGGGAGGGTTCTTATTTCAAACTCAGATAAATCCCCTCATTTGGTTTGCCATACAGCCTTAGCAAGCAGCTGTACATGCAAAAGTGACAGTGCAAACCAAAATGAGAATAAGCACTGAAAAGTGGAAGCAGCTGAAGGAGATACTTCCACTGGACAGAAATGCTTATGCAGCTCTGACATCACACTGAGGAACTTTGTCTTCCACCAAGTCAAATCTTTACATTAAAAAGGTTACATTTTAGAAAGTTATTTGGGAGGCTTCTCATTTTTGTCTTCCTCTACCCTCAGACATTTTTAAAAGTATGACTTCTATTTAAACTGAGTAATGCCCCAAAAAACTGTTCCCTTTGAAGCTTCCTAAATTGAGACACAAAAATGTACCTCCCCCTCCAGCAAAACAGGGCTCTTTTGTTTGGTTTGGGGTTTTTGATCAAGAGTATGTAAAGATTTTCTTCTCATTTGTTGCTGTGAGGTATTTTAAGCAAGCATAAAAGGCATGAAAGAATCCATTCAGCTACTTACCATTTAAATCTTTAAAACCAACTGTAAAGCTAAATTCATCATTGGACACTTTGGGGCATGGAGGTGGTACAGTCTCCACTCCTAAACTCTGTTAAGGTAGAAGAAAAAACAGGTATCTGATGATATAATTACTATTACACACATTAACATTTGAAAATCAACTACCTGAATCTATCTAATGAAATCAATTCTTCTTCAAGGAACGGAATGACACACATTGGTTTCTGAGATTTTGCTGGACTGGTAAACTAACTAGGGCCAGGACAAGGGTTCAAGCACTGTCTCACAATCATGGCAAGGCAATCAAGGCAAAAAAGAAGCAATCATGCTTCTATATCCAATGTTGATCCATGATGGCAGCAACTCTTGTCAGGCAACACCTGGGCTTGGTGTGGAGAACAGCAGCAAACTGGACTGTTTCTAATCGAGACAGTGGGCAAAGCCAGACTGATTTGTAGCTTTCTTGGGTTTTTTGAAGGAGGGTGTGGTAAGAGTTTAGCTGTGTGCACAATTGAACCACAGTGCCATTTTCTTCCCAGAGTGCTTTATTTACTATGTAAATGAAACCTAGCTGTTGCTTTCTCTGGTTGTTTGAAAAAAACCCAAACCCGAATACAACAAACAAAACCCCATGCTGTTGCAATGTAAACTGCAAATCTGTGTAAATAGAGAATTCCTAGTTTGCTGCAGAAAAGGCCAATTCTGAATTTGCATTTCTTTTTCAGCCCTGTTATGCCATGTAGATGTATCTCTGTGTGCTTCTAGGAACAGACAGACTGGTGAAAAAGTGTGAAAAACTATCTACAGTCTTGTTTCGAAAGTTAAGAGCCTAAGGGAATTAACAGATCCAGCTCAGGTAACTGAAGGTCTTCAGGCTTTCGGACACCCCTGCCTCCTTCTCCCGTACAATGCTGATGTGAGAGATGATGCCAGAACTTTGGGAGGAGGAGAAGCCTGTTCCAATCTCAGGAACACTGCATCCTGCCCAGTATTGCACCAGGGAGCACAGAGGCAAGAGGCTCACCCTCTTACACTCTTTGTACCACCTGCGCTTGTAATGCTGCTGTGTCCAATCTGAGGAGGTAGAATTTATCACAAGCAGTCTTTTGTTCTTTTGAAGGCATAATAATGAAATGAGATTACCATAAATCCCTCCATATATATATATATATATATATAAATATATATAAAAATACATAAAATAAATATGCACATTACAAAAAGCCCTAAAGAGCAGAAAGGCTATCAAGAGAAAAAGTATTGTGATTTGACAGCTAAGAACGCCATGTGAAATCTTGGCTTTCACTCAGTTTAAACACAATTTCTATTCTGTGCCTCAGAATTACCGGTATATAATTTGTCAAGCACGGGATTCACCAAGAAAGACCCCCTCAAAACAGAGGCTATAACCAAACTTGCACATCCAAGATGACAACTTAAGTGTTTTCAGTCATGCATTTATTAAAATACAACAAATTTATTCTCTTTGTAGATTTTTTTCTAGAAATAAAAATTCTCCTTTCATCAGCTTTTGCAGGAAGTGTTTCATGACTAGAGCTTTAGAAAAAGGCTCATGCTGTTTTATACTCTCAAGAGTGCATTCTGCATTGGGAATAATATCTCCATGAATTCTTGAATGCCACCCTCGATGCAGCTTAATATTTTGCCATATCTAAAGAATCTTTTAAACATATATTCAAAATGTTGCTTTCATTTCCAAAGTTCACATTTGACACTCAGGCTACATCCCATTTACGCATGTATGCTAAGCATTCATACCTGAAAATTCAGACTCAAACTCTTCCTGTTTTCACAGAATCTTTTAATTTCTTTGGACCAAGTCCAGAGGAATTTAAATTGCTGGGCTGGGTTTTTTTCAGAAAATGTCTTTCACAAGCAGTTAGGTCTCTTTAACAACCTACCCCGTATTGATACTAGCTTATTCTTTGGGCCACTTGTTTTAACTGTCAAGCAGAGAAATTTAGCTGAAGGTTTACCACAATAATGTAACTGTATTTATTCAGAGTGCAAGTGCATGAAAAATGCAGAAAAGTTCCCTCTTTTGTCGAACACATAATAGCTATTTTTCTAATCTTGATGGAAAGAAAGAATTATTTACCTGAGTCAGCATGTCCATCTCCCCAAGTAAATTGCTGAACATTTCATCTATATCATCACAGGTTTGCTCCATCTGAATAAAAAAAATCCACAAACAAGAAATCATCAGAAGTTCATTTCAAAGCCAGCAATGGTCAAAACCAGAAGGTATACAATGCCCTTTTATATTATGTTAACAAATAACTTTAAAAACAATTGCTCATGACTCGCAAAAACCTGAATCCATACCTTAGAAGTAACTACTGACAGTTCAGAACCCCTATCCTGTATATGCTAAAACTCACACTTCGGATCCACACTCATCAGAAGTTCCAACAACCTCCTTTAATCATTTACATTTCATATGAAGTCACTAGCTAATAAACCACGTTTGTATCTTAAAGATAAAAAAAAAATGTAGCCTGTGGGAGATAGAGAGGGAAACAAAGTTTGATGCTGAGAAATTCCTGAATGTTTCATCTTGAAAGCCTTTTTTCTTTGGCTTAGATAACTAATACTACAGGAGTTTATTGGGTATTATCTAGCGCAAAACCAGGTTATGGTTAGGTACATGACCAACTTTTTGGCTCAGTATTTCTCCCTTTTTCTTTCAAATATTACTGCACTGAGAGAACTCCAGTCTTGCCTAACCTCAAGACATCTGAAGTGCACTGAGACAAGGAAAATGGGTACATGCTGCATGACAGTCGATGGCAGCACTTGATGCAAGAGGGCAGTGTGAGGACAGGATCGCACACTGGTGGTGCTGAGCTATGGGGAAGACACAGCTTCTGTAATAATCCTCTTCCTCATAAATCTGTTCCTTTGCAGGGAAAGAAGCAGTGTAAAAGGGTGTCTGCCATGGAACGCTACCAGAGACAAGAACTAGAAATATCATTTTAAGAGGCTCAAGCCTGCAAAGGATTGAGAACTGTGGTATTGAACACATAAAACCAAGGTTCAAACTAGGGCCAAACTTTAAACATGTAAGTAGTCCTATCGGTTCTCTGGGTTTGTGTGCACCTGTATGGGATTTTGTGACAAGGTTCGGGGGAGGGCGGGCTGCAGAGGTGACTTCTGTGAGAAGGAAGCTCTCCCCATGTCAGAGAGGGACAGTAGTTCAAGCTGGCTCCATGATGGACTTGGTGCTGGCCAAAGCAGAGTCCTTTAGTGGAGCTGGCAACACCTCTGTGACAACACACTCAGGAAAGGGTAAAAAATGCTGCACAGCAGCTGTAAAAGAGCAATGGGAAATGTAAGCGATGTAACCCTGCAGACTCCAAGGTCAGTATTGAGGTAGAGAGAGATGTTCCAGATGCTGGAGCAGAGATTCCCCTGCAGGCCATGGTGAAGCCCATGGTGAAGCAGGTTGTTCCCCTGCAGCCCATGAAGGACCATGCCAGAGCAGTTATCCATACTGCGGCCCGTGGAGGACCTCCCAGCACAGCAGGTGGACATGCCCTGAGTGACGATGCAGGCCATGGTGTGCCACACTGGAGCAGGCTCCTGGTGGGAACTGCAGCTTGTGGAGAGGAGCCCACACAGCGCAAGTTTTCTGGTAGGACCTGTGACCCCATGAAGAACCCATAGCACAGCAGGCTGCTCCTCTAAGACTCTACCTTGTGGGAAGGATCCAGGCTGGAGCAGTTGTTTAAGAACTGCAGCCTGGGGGAAGGTTCCATGTTGAAGAAGTTCATGAAGGACTATCTCCCTTGGGAGGGTCCCCATGCTGGAGCAGGGAAACAGTGTGAGGAGGGAGGAGCAGCAGAGACAAAGCATTATGAACTGACTGCAAATCCCATTCCCCATCCCCCTGTGCCACTTGAGTGGGAAGAGGTAGAAGAGTTGGGAGTGAAGCTGAACCTGGGAAGAAGGGAAGGGTAGGATGAAGATCTTTTTAGTTTTCTTCCTATTTTGCATTCTCCTACCATCTTATTAACTGATAATATATTAAATTAATTTCCCTATATTGAGCCTGTTTTGCTCAATGGTAGTTGGCAAGCGATCTCCCTGTCCCTACCTCAACCCATGAGCTTTCCATTTTAATTTCTCTCCCCGTTCTGCGGAGGAGGGGAAGTGATAGAGCACCTTGGTAAGCACCTGGTAGCCAGCCAAAGGCAACCAACCACAGCAGCTTACAGGATGAGGACCAGGCTGATGCAAGAAAGCAATCAACTGGGGACAGGAACAACTCTAACGACTATAAAGACTGGCAAGAAAAGAAAACCAGCAAGTATCCCGTTCTTCAGTCTTAATGCTTCTCCTTTAATAGAGCATCTTGAGTCATGTAACTATTCCATGGACAAATTATAAAGGCCACTGAACCCTAAAGTCGGTATCTGTTGTTTGAGAATTGTGATGTAACTAACAAGACACAGGCAACCAAGAACTGAATTTTGAACTTTCACATTTCCCTCAGATCCCAGAAATCAGACTTAAAGATCTGGGAACGGGATACCCTTAAAGACATTTTAATAGGATGTGGTTGACAGGGCTGAGGGCAACCGTAGCCCAGCAGTGGAGATGGCACAGCTCTGCACGAGGAACAGGAAACACACATCACGCAAGACTGAGTGAGTGGAGAGTTGAAGTCATCTTATCTGCTTCCTTTACAGCTGACAAATCCACACTGGATGGCCCACTCCTCTGTCTGTATCACGCTTCTCATACAGAGCCTTGTACACAACATTCTGTTTCTGGAGACTCAGCTGTATGCTGGGTGGCATATGATTACTGAATCTTAATTCATTTATTTGGTTTAACAGCTGTGTAGCTTCCTACACACCTGGCACTTGGAGAATCAATTTTCATAGAAAGGCTAGAAAAAATGGCACTTACTTGATCAGGCAGAGTGAAGATACATTTGTTATATGACAAAAAATGGAGCTGCAGTTCATACTGACAAGTATCTCATCAGTGTTTAAATAATACTGAATAATTTTATGTTTTCCTGTTTTCTGATTTAGGAGATCAAAATATCTTCTAAGGAAATCTTATCAGTTCCAGTTATTTGTATGTTTTTGGTAGTTTTTTTTAAGCACTAGCTAGATCAACCTTCAGGAAAAGATCTTCATACAAGTTCTTTTGACAAACTGAAATCCTCCTTTACTATATTTTTACAGAACAGAAATATAAAAATGGCAAAAAAATTACTCGGGTTGCAACCAGTTGCAACTTCTTATAGAGGAGTAGCAAGAACTGCCTAAAAAGGAAAAAATCAAACCTAAGGATCCTCCTCAGTAATTAACACCACCAACAAAAAAATGCCATGTTGTCACCAAGCCACTGCCTCTACTGGTATTTTATTTTCTCTTGAATTTTTATTGATTTGGCTCAGGAACACAAAATTATTATCATAATCAACAAATATGCTGTAAATGTTTTTATGTTAAAATACACTGAATGATCTCTTAAATTGGTATAAGAATTCTATTTATTCATCAAAGATCTTGCCAAGAGCTAGAAAAACTAAAGATAGTAATGAGTCCCCATAAGGTGGAATTGCAAGAGCGTCCATCCACTCTTCTCCTCTTTGACTTCTCTCCACTTATACCCATTTCTTTCATTTGATTGCCACAATAGAAATAAACAGATAAAAAATTTTGCAGATTTGGAAATTACCCTGTTGGATGTTGCTGCATTTCACATCAGCAAATTTTTCTGAATTCTATAACTAGCCTTGAACTTATTCAAACCAGAAATTCAAGGTGAAATGTATAGGTGTATGAGCTATTATTAACAAAACAAAGGAAAAGATTTACTGAAGTGCCCAGAAGAATACTGAGTTTTATACTCAGTCCTACTCTACTGTAACTTTTCTGCAGGTTTTTCTCTATTTTGTACTAATACTAGGAACTCTTAAAATCACTACCAACTACAATAAACGGAACAGAAAAAAACCCAAACACAACAGTACTTTTACAATAAGTTTCCCAGATCATGCATAAGATTTTAAGCAGAGAAAAAAATCAGAATTGAAACAAAATTAGGCAATTGCGGTTGCCACAAATAAACAAGCTGAGAAGGGCCTCATGGGAAGGCATATATGTGAAACCTAACGTATTTTTAAAGTGATTGATTTTCAAACTGATGCCTTCTGGACCACCTTTTGAAGTAGCACAGTTAAAAGTACTCCTTGTCTTTTATCTACCCCATTTTCACATTCTCAAATCTTCACTAAGCTCTCATAAAAACCTTTTTTTAAAATTTTATTTAATACTCCCGCCTTTCTCATACTGTATATCTAAAGGGATTAGGACATTTTCTCTTCAACTTGCTATTCTAACCACCAAGCCTCACTTTTAGTTTATGTACATTAAGCCCTCAGATGTTTATGTAATACATAAATATTGACCCATTAATTCACCCCATCATTTACCAGAAGTCCTCCAGAACCACTGGATCTATTAATTTTTTTACCTTCCCAATTCAGATAGCAAATTGAATTGTTTGATAGAATCTTTAACACTTGGCAGGGAGCTAACAAATGAAGAGTAAAACAGTGGTAAAAAATTCACCCTGCTTAAAAAAAAAGAATATATTAAAAAATATAATGAAATCTGACAAAGTGACTATACAATGTACATAAAAAACCCACAGATATGGTACTATACCAAGCAGAGTTTGAGCTGTTAGTATATTTGTATCTGATAGTTCTGAGAAATACTCAAAGCTAGTCCCTGTTCACAGGAAGAGTGGTCTAAGTCACACAGTAAAAAAGCTTCAGCACTGAAGAAGTTAGAAAGCCCTTGGGAAACACTGAACAGGAAACACCAACAACATTATCATCTCTGCAACTCAGCCACAGCAGAGTTGATGCAGTTTAACCAACCAAAGGGCTACAAAAAAAAGAGGAATGAGGAACATCATGATGTCAGAAGATAAAGACTTACAGTGGATTCGTGCTGTGAAAAGTATTAGGAACCAGCCCACTCTGTGATGTGCAAACAGTTACAGACACATTCATTACATTCAAAGTACTGTTGCTATTCTTAAACTGCTACATACATAAATGGCAGAGATAAAAATACATGAAGTATACTTTCACAAGCCACACAGAAACGTCAAAAGCACACCTTCAGGTCCTAGTCTCTGCACTACAGTGCGTAAGTGTCAGAGTACCAGGACCACCAAAATGAACCCTGTCTGACTACACAGATGACTCCTAACAGCACTGCAACTTCCTGCTATTGCTTAATGCTTAAATGCTTTCCGGAGTGGAATGAAGAAATCTGCAATATTTTTGAGAGACACGGCAGTAGCCTGATGAGTAAATAGCTCAAATCAGAGATTCACCCTTGTGTACTACAGACTAAACAAAGTAGATCACCACATAGCAAAGACAGAAAAAGGAAGAAAACTAGGGAAGCATGATGAAAGCAACAGAGTCCCACCACAAAGTGAAAAGCTGGAAATAGGGTAACTGATTGTCACAGAAAACAGATGTGAAACCAGTGTGATTAAAAAAATGGACCAAAACCTAGGGGAAAGTTGCTAAGGCACCATTTCATCCTGACTTACAACATAAAAACAATGGGATAGTCCAAATGAAAGTTGAAATAACTGTTTCAGGGAAGCATGCATGGTGTAACTGTGAAACTCATCATCAAAACTGGTAAGCAAGCTGAGGAGTTGGTTTTCTCTACTTGCAGTTATAGCTAGAAGTGCTAGTATTGCAGAGAGCTTCAGGCAAGGATGATGAACCTCATCTTTTACAACCTAAATTAAACGCTCCACCAATTTGGAACCAGAGCAAAGCTTTCATGATAGACAGGTTACACCATACCTTCCAGCACAGGATTTCTTGCCTCCTTCTGAAGTACATGATGCTAGCCACTGCTGTGGATAACCTTCTGGCCAGACTGACTGCAGGTCTGAAATAGATCTAACTAGGCTCTTTACAGTGATTTTATGGCTAGATGTCAAGTAAAACCTCACACTAATTACACGTCTCTTATATACCTAAGTGAGGCAGGCTGGAAGTTCCTTAACCAGCTATTTCATCACATCTAGTAAAAAGTCCTTAACAGATACTTAAGCCCACTTTTATGAAGTAAAGTACAAGAGAACATCTCTCTCTGCAGACTTCAGTACAGAGGAATATAATCTAATTAGTTACTAATTCTAGTAGATACTAAGAACGAAAATTGGAGTTTTGGAATGATACAATAGAAGTAGCAGCTGACACCAAAGTTTCAAAATCATGATCAGATTTGGCAATTAGCATGTTGACTTTCCTCTTTCTTACCTACATGACATGGCTCTGTAACTCTCTTCTGCTTTAACACTAGCTCATATTTTGAAAAGAACGGATAAAAGCAATTAGACTGATTCCAGCACTGTACTTACCTAACACTGATAAGCAGGGTATTTTCCAATAAAAAGCTTGCACACACTGATAACTCTGAAACCAGTTTTTTACTAATATTCCCCATTCTTCTGGGAAATTTGGTGTGCCAATACTGTAGGCCTATCTGCAGCTGAAGTTACACTACATATTTATCTCAGGGATGGTGTGACATGCTATAACTCCATTCATGAGGGAGTAAAAGTGACACACTAAAACACTAGTAGCTTCAGGAAGACTGTACAACTGCAAAGTATCCTTATTAGTTCAAAAATGACAGACATGTGGCCTTGGATCAAAAATAAATCGGCAGATAAATATAATCAAGTGAGAATCCTACTCTAATGTTAACATGGGGTACGAGAGCTCATATTCTGCTAATTCCAGAATCCCCCACCCAGATGTAAACACAAGCATTGTCAGATAAGAGCACCCCAAACTCACAGATCCTACTCGTGCTTCACATAAATTTTAACTTTGCCATTTATACAACTAAACCTCTTGAAAGCTTGTTCCCTTTTTTGCCATTTTGGAAATACACAGTTATTTCACATGTTTTACAAGAATAAACCTGCAGTGGGGACTGATTTTGGAAAAAGTCTTTATTAGTCCAAAAGTCCCAGATTTCATAGACCTGAAAACTACACTGTCTCCCTTTAATGATGACAGCAGCTGTGTTTTACACTTGTTTTGCCAAGATTATAATAATAATTCAGTCACTACAGGAACAAGTACACCACCATCTTTTTCAGTATTATTTGAGTACTTCATTTTCAGAGAGCAACAGAGGGGGTGAGGAGGGTGGGGAGGGTGGGGAGAGACAGACAGATTTAATATGTTTGTAAAGCAGCACAGGAGATTGAGTGTGAGGCCATCCTCCAGATGCTGCTGCCTCAGCATCCATCACCTCTGTGATGGATCCATCACCATCCCCAGCCTTCCCCTCTCCCCCCATGCACTGCCCCAAACACATACTTTGTTCTTTAACACCCTTGCTGAGAGTGGTGTCTGGGAGCAGTCGTGGGTCCTGTTCTTAGAGTGAGGCAGGATGGCAAGATTACTGAATGGTCACTGAGGCTCATTTAAGTGAAGCTGAAAGGAACAAGAGACTACCTAAAAGCTTACTCACAGCATGCCAGGAAGAAGTTACTCAAGGCCAGAGGAGGGGGTTAGCAAAGGGCTCTTGTTCTGCAAGAGGACAGGAAGAACACAACCTATGGCTACAGTAAAGGCATGTAGAGGGATATGGCATGCAGGCTGGGTGTGAGACTCCTCACCAAGATCCTCTCCACAATAACTCTGAGGTACAGACACAGTCTGGATCCTGGGCTCCAGAAAATGTATCCCAAATATACTCGAGCAGCCGGGGAACTGTGAGTTAAAAGCACCTTGTGAAAGGCGGGGGAAAAAACCAACTCAGTGTAAAGCACATATGCAAGGAGAAGAAAGCTCGGGAGCAATTTCTATGTATCAGAACTTCACTTTGTACCTTCCTGTCAGCTCCCAAAGGGGATTGTTTCTATGGAAATCAAAACAGTGCCACTTCTGTTCATTTTTATACAGTATCCTCACATCAGTCAATGGGCTTCAGGCTGGCCTGTGGGTCTAAGAGCATTATAGAAACACGGCTAAAGTTTCAGTCATCTCTTTCTTTTGTCACAGAATTATTTACTGCAGAATGGTCCAGTCTGCGGACTTTCTCCTCATGAGCCATACAGACAGCACAAACTGTGCAGAATAAAATGGTAGGAGGAGATGTATTTCCAGCCCTATGCCTTCACACAGATTGGTAGAAGAAACAATTCCCTATTCTGTGCCAGATTAATGGCACACAGGAACAATATTTCCATTCCACCAACATATCTTCTCCTGGAAAAGGCAGAAAGCTGGGTGGAAGTGTGTCCCAAGCTCACGAACCACCAGCTTATTCAGGCTTATATCTTGTGTTGATAACGTGTCTACTTCAGCTCTACTCAGGTATAAACAACTGCAGATGTACAAGTTTTCAGAAAACATGAACCTCAGTTCCAGGTTCTTCCTATTCCCTGCCATGATGGCAGAGAACAATAGCAAAAGAGTAATGTAACCCTGAGTAGCAGAAATTTATAGTTTCCACATCCCTTCCCATAATCTGTAGATTGTTGATGTTGGTGCAATGTTTTCCTTCCTGTTTTTTTTCCTGTTACCCAACACTGCTGTACAGAACTTAGATGACAAGAGACTGTCTTGTACTTAAACAATTGCCAGCAAAATACAATAACACAATTTTGATGTTTAGCTTCACAACCCCTGAAGTAGGCTGATCCCACATTAATAGATTGTCTAACAAGCAGAAAGCAGTAGACAAGGAAGACCACAGATGAGAGAAGGCAGCATACAGGGGTGTAAAATGAGGGAAAATCCTTCCCATCTTCAATTCCCTATAGAATCAAGAGATGTTAAAAGCATGGAATAGTGAAAATAATAGCATAAACTTTGGAAGAGGAAAAAAGGAAAGAAAAGTTACAGTACCAAACTAGAGTGCAAGAACTGCTATGTTGGATAGTCAATGTCTCATCTTTTCCAACACTCACTTCCTCCCACAGAGAGCCACTAGGTAATACCAAGGTATGCAGAAGGGTCCATGACACAACTGTCTCCCCATACAAATAACTTATTCCAATGACCTATTGTTGGCAAAAGCTCTAAATCACCATCTTCTTTCTTATAATCACACATTCTTATTACTGCCAGAAATGCTTAACAGGTGGCACACGTTGTGGGAAAGAACACTGAAAAAGGTAAAGAAACTAACACAAAATGCTCAAACAGTAAGAGTGAAGCAAAAGGATGAATCTGTAAAAAATGTACTGAAATCATCTGTTTCATACATAGTTCATATATTAAAATGAAATAAAGCAAGTAATGCTTTAATGTGAATTTATAGATATTTCAACAAAGTACCATGCTCAGTAACATAGTGAGTAGTAGAAAAATTAAATGAAGATTTTTTATAAATCTTTCTCAGTTTTACTATTGACTGAAGTGTCAGGTACAATTCCAAGGCCCAGTGTTAACTTTTCACCTAGCAGATTCGCTTCTTTCAGTCTATACAATACAGTGATTACAAGCAGCTTTAAGCAGTAAGTTTCAGACGAAATCTGAAAGGAAAATGGAAGCCTGGAGTCATCACAGACACGAGGTTGTATTGGTGTGGTGGTGCTTGCTTTGTCACAACCCAGAGAGCCCTGAACTGCACAAAGAAACAGCTATGAGAAGAAAATGCACCAAAAGGAGAAGAACCTTGTGACATTTCCATTCTTCCATTTCTCTAAGGTTTTCCATGAGAAGAAAATGTCACTGCCTCTCTCTCTTTTTTTCCCTTAGAAGTGGAGGAGGGACGGAACAATGCTGATCTGGTCACAGCAATTCCATCATGACACACGGGAGACAAAAGAGGCCAGTCTAGTGACAGATATGAAAGGTTTCGCTGGATTTTATGTAAGAACATGCCCCCCATGGAACAGAACTGCAGTTAAGTTTATGTTGAATCCCTTCCTTGAACTGGCATCCAAAACCACTGGCTCATTTGTATTTGCTCTCTCAAACATTAGGTCTGTCACCTTCCCCTCAGTCACGAGGATATGGTCATCAAAGTACAAAACTAAGCTGCAACCACAACAAGTGTTTGGGAATGTTATTTGTGTTTATGTTTTTGGCAGGTATTCTTGCTTGGTCAAGGCTATCTCAGAAACTTATGTCCTCCAAGGCACATGTACAGCAGATATTTCAAATACACTATTTCATCAAAAAGCCAAGAGAACAGTAATGTATATTTGACTATTATTTAATTTTTTTTTTAATTTGCCATCAGACAGAAAAACCACATCACCTTTCAAAAATATTTTTGGGCTGATAATCCTTCTTATTTCTGTGCTTCAGTGAAATCCCCATTGCAAGTGAGGGAATTGGGGCCTTCCAGTACTGTTAGAAAATATCAGCAAAATCTTCAAAAGTACATCAAAATCTTGCTCTGAGGCCGAAGTAAAGCAATCATGTGTCTGCAGTCTGGGTTACCTGAGATGCAGTGAGAGTACCAAAATGGATCAACTAAGGCCACCAAGGAGCACATTTCCATTGCTGCCAACATGGACTTGATGCCAACAGGTTAATTGACCATTCTGCTGAGCTTCCTAACTTTCCTGGTGAGTTGCCTTTGAGGCAGACACCTCATTTTGCCTAAAATGGCAACTCTGAAGGTAATTTGCAATTTTTATCAGCAAAAGCATCCAGGAGTGCCTGTATGACTGATTTTGGCTCCTAGTGATTCTCTCTATGTTTGATGGAGTAGCAATGCTGCTAAAGGCAGATTTGCTCCCCTTTCATCCCCACTCTCCCTGACAGGTGTATGTACAATGACAAGATTTTCACCAAAATGTTTATTTTATCAGTTGGATTGTCTGAGGACAACTGAGGACTTTCCGTTGGTAGTGGCATCAACCATGCAGGGTCTGCTCATCACTGATAGCAGACACAGAGAGTTTTATCCTTTAATACTGATGTCACATGCCACACTTTTACATCCACTGCTTTAGATTACAAGCAAATACAGAGTGAAAGTAAAAATGGAAATGCACTGAGATGTATCCAGCACAAAACATCTATCAGATGTGGTTTTGTTCGCATTTCTAAACGGAGCAGCAGAGAAAAATTTATTTCATATATACACTGAACATTGTTCTTCTTCTAGGATTCATAATGCATCTACTCCCCAAAATACTCCTAATACTTCTAATGACTGTAGCCCTTATTTATTTACAGTATGCTGAATCAATGTTCAACAAGAAGAAATAGTGCTGTGTGCAGGCTGGCATAGCTCCTGGCAGCAAAAAAATATGAGAGCAATTAGCCAGCCACGAATCTAAAAGGTCACTTTATTGGAAGAAAGTCTTTGAAACTAATGACAGGCCTAAACTTTTTGAACTATCATTACCAAACTAGCTTTTGAATTCCCACAGTAGAATTTTAAGTCAGATCACAGTCATCTGTGCTTCCTTTTCATTCAAAACCCAGAAGCCATACAATAAACTGAAACTGAGGGGTGGTAAGGAACATGACCTCATATATGCTGCTGTAGATGCTCAAAAGTCTCCTACAGAAACCTGAGAAGAACACAGTTTCTCTCTCTTACAGTACAACATATATCTTCTACACTGGCAGCTCTACTGTTAATACCTAAGGTAGCCAAGGATCAATAGGCTGGACAATAATGAAATGCCCCAAATGCCTGCTTTTCCAAGAGCCATGGATCACTCCTAATCATGGAAAGACATATGGCAGCATTTCTATGCCATTTGCATCTGACCTGGATGTCCCAAGCTCTTTTTAGACAATGAAGAGAAAGGAAGGCAATTTTATAGAGCATGATTCATGGCTGCTGTCTAAAACTGGGCCACCAAACCAAGTTTCAGCAGTATCTGTCTCTCTGTGTAAGAGACTGTAAAGGTGACTCAGAACCTTGGGTGACTCAAATGCTCGTGTCTACAGCTGGATGAGGAGAGTCCCACCTCTAAAGTCCAAGAAGTGCTTTGGAAGGTCTGCATGGGTGCAAGCTACCACTGTCACTAGAGACCTTCCAAAGGAAATAAGCTAAAGCTTTCATATTGCTGCAGGCAAATAAGAGGTCTTGTTTTCACTTTCACCCCAGATCAGCGTCTGACCATGTGAAGTCATCATCAGAACAGGTCAGACCAACCTACAACAATCAAGATAAATTGCATCCAAAGATGGAAAAAATAGCCTGTGAGAAAGAAAAACCCATGTAGTTTGCAAAGAGAGCAGGAAAGGATAAGGGCCTTGATATCTTAACGATATACAGGAAAACAAAATTCAGCTACATTCCTGTAAAGCAATCTCTGAAATAGAAGCATGCTTTTAAGAAAATCCATGTTCCCAGATCATCTTATCCATGGTCAGATGTTCACGAATCTGCAAGGTCCTCTCTTGAACATGGCAACCCCTTCTCTCATCTGCAGCAGTGCTGCAGACTGATGGTTTTCTCAGACATTTTGCAGGGCCAAAGAGAGGCAATAGCTGATCCCTTCATCCACAGGTTGCCCAAGTCCTAGCTCTCCCTTCACCACTTAGGGCAGAGTGAGAGAAGGAAAACTTTCTGCCTCTTCTTCCTCTGACTGCTTTAAGACTTTTCTTCTAACAGACCAGGTGAAACACAGCAAAAGCAAAATCTTAGTGGGTTGGGTAAATCTTTTTACCTGTAAGGAATCTTTAATCTGAGTTAAATTGTTACAACATCCAAAAGGCCCATCTGATCATACTGTTGCCTCTATTGTGCAAATTGCTACCCTACCAAATGTGTTAGTCTCTTTATAAATTACAAAAAAGATCAAGGTTACACCTGATTTACAGGTACATGAGTTATGGTGTGTGATCTACGAGACACTGTCCTAGTATAGTGATTTTTGATCTGTAAAAAAATCAAACTTTGCTGTAATAAATACACTTCATAACAAAATAAACTAGCACTTCAAAAGCATCATACCCTTCTTGAAGATACTACACACTGATAATCACAAATTCCAGCATGAACAATTAATACACAATTTACTCAATAGTTACATTGAACCATCAGTCATTTTGCCTCCAAACACCAGAACAGTCTGTAACATCCACAGGAGGTATTTAAAAAAGAAAGAGAAGACACAGGGAATGCTTAAATGTTCCTTTCAGAGATAGTACATTTTTCCAGCTTTGTGTGTTCCCAGATGGACCAGAATTTTCTGAGAATAAAACAAGGACCACTCAGTTATCTGTAATGTTCCATGGAGTCAACTGCCCAAAGACATTTGTATGCCATATTTCAAACCAAATTATCTCCATCCTTAAGCAATGCTTGCACAAAGCATTAAGTACAATTAAATGTAATAGTCTCCTTAGAAAGCTAACAGGGCAAAACAGAACCGACAAGGTTCAGCAAAAAGTTAAACATTCTGTTTCACACATCAAGTTTTAACCAAAATTTATATTCTTTACAAAGTTACCAGAAAAAAAATACCGTAAATTTAGTGAAGACAAATGATTAGGAGACTGCACAGGTGGAGCAGGACACTAGTATAGCTCTCTGGAGCACCAGGGCTCACCTGTGTGTCTCTAATGACACAGATGGACTACATCAAGCCCTGCCTAAATTTACATCACTGTTGTGCAGCAGCAGGGTAATTGATTAACGGTGAAATCAACAAATTTCATATGCGAAATAAGATGGATGCAGGTTTGGAAGAGATGACAAAACATGAATGCCATGTAATTCATAAAGAGGAACTAGAACCAAAGAGGAAAAACGACTGCTGAAATTTGTGAACTTAAGTTCTGAGAGCGAGAGACAAACTGGAGCCAAATTATTCACAGAATCAGAGTCACCTCGGGCAGGAAGTGACTTCAAAAAGTTAAGCTGCTAGTTTTGTGGAACCCTGCTTATTTTGTTTGTAGCCTGTATTCCTGCAACAAATTTTTAATGACAGTTAAGACAGGCTGGATCATATGCTGCCTAAAAGACACTACCAGATACCTCTTCCCAGTGTGACAATGAATGGATTTAATAACTTCTTTTTCTGGTGCACGAGGGATTGAAAAACCACCCGAAGCTTGTGAAGACTGGATTTCAGTTACTTCTCCGTGGTATTCAGCTGAGGGTATCATGCGAGATGGACGCTCTCTGAGGCAGGAAACACTCAGAGTTTCTCCCTAAACTACGTGGCCGAAGACAGCACCAGCAGAGAAACGCGAACTGTGTTCCTCATTAGTCTGTACCGGCTGTTTGGCCATAGCCGCACCACCTTCTTACATGCTTCGTTTAAGACCGATTAGCGCATCCACATGGTGTATTCTCTGCCCGCTTGGTCCCCAGCTCCCTCCCGCCTGCCTTCCCTTTCCTACCGCTGACCCTGAAACAGGGCACCGTGCGTCCCTCGGGATCGCCACCGGCCTCGCCAGGCTGCGGGGAGGCTTCGGCACCCCCGCCTCGCAATGCCCAACCTCCTACTCGCTTCCCCCAGGCACTGGGCACAGGGAAGGTCTGACCCAGCTTAACCCCACCGAGGAGAACAACCAGCACGGGGACCCAGCACCGCAGCGCGAACCCCCACGGTCCCGCGTAGCCCACCGAGGCCCCGTGTGCCGCGGAAGGTCCCTGTGCCGAGGGGGAGGCCGGTGCGCGGGGCCGCGTCCCCTCTGCGGCTGGCACCCGCCGCCCAGAGCGGGGCTTGCCGCACCTCCCGCCGCAGCTNCCCGCCGTGCTCGCAGCGCCGCCCTCCGCCCCCGTCCCGGCCCGGACACAGGCGGCGGCCGCTGCGCTGCCCGCATCCTCCGGGCGAACCCCGGCCGGCCCGGGGAACCCAGCCCAGCCCCTGCTCTGCCCTGCCGTCCCGCGGCTCTGCTGGGCCGCCCCGGCCGCTTTCGGCTGGACAGCGCTGTCTGGTTTTCAGACAGAGCCCTGTTTCCTTCCCTGCTCTCTTTAGTGGCTCTGCATCTTCTCTAACGTGCATGGCGGCAAGCTGCTTTCATGGCGTTTCTGTGTCATTTCGTACCTTTGCAAAAGGCTGCCTTGAAGGGTACTTAGATTTTATTCCCGGAGTAGGAATGATTTTATAACACGTTAAATTCCATAAAAAGTCGGGGAGGAAAAAAATAATCGAGACGTTTCCATCCGAAGTTTAAAAAGCAAGTGTCAGAAAATTCAGTGCGGCCTTTGAAGCGTCGATGTCACCAAGTTAAAGAGATTTTGGGTACTGCAGGCCATGTGCAAATAGACCTCTCTCTTAATTTAAAACCCTGTTTTCAGTGTCTATAACTCTGCCAAAACAATGCTTTTGGCAGATTTTTTTCTTCTATATCTAAAGCACTGACAGTAAAATGTAGTGAATAAAGGTGAAGATGTCACAATCTCCTCCTTCTGTTACTTCAGTTTAGAGAAGTCACCATATAGTTCAGCTTAGCCTTGTGTTTATAGGCAATTTCTATTAAAATTCCAGATTTTGCTCCAAAGCAGCCAAGAAATCCCATGTTTCGTTCCTCCAACACTGCTGGAGATAAAATAATTATAGCAGAAGGATGGTAGCATTTTAAATTACCACCATGTTTTGCACAGCAAATATGTTTCAATGCTTTAAGGGGTAATTGCTTTGAAAAATTCCAGCTGAGACAGCTCAGCCATATTTAAGAATGCATTTAGGGAATAGTGCATTGTTCTGCTCATGTTATTTAAAAAAAACCAAATTATTTCACTGACAAGCTGGCTAAAATTTACCAGAGTCTTTGGTGAGGTCAGAGCTTCATTTTTGGCCAGACATATGAAAATACGTCTAAATGTGACAAACAGCATTTGTAAAATAATGCACATAGTTTTTAAATAGTTANCCCCCCGCAGCTCCGCCGTTGGCCGGCCGGGCCCCTCACCGCGGCCGGCGGGACCCTCACCCCCCGCCCCGTCGGGTCCCGGGCTGGCGCCGGGAGCTCTCGGGGGTCCTGCTAATCCCTCCCTGCCCGCTTTACCTTGGCGGGCGGGCGGCGGCTCCGGAGGCTGCGAGGCGGCTCTGCGGGACCCGGCCCGGCCCGGCGCTGCCTGAGGGAAGTGGGGCCGCCCCGCCGTGCTCGCAGCNCTTCTATATCTAAAGCATTGACAGTAAAATGTAGTGAATAAAGGTGAAGATGTCACAATCTCCTCCTTCTGTTACTTCAGTTTAGAGAAGTCACCAGATAGTTCAGCTTAGCCTTGTGTTTATATATACCAATTTCTATTAAAATTCCAGATTTTTCTCCAAAGCAGCCAAGAAATCCCATGTTTCGTTCCTCCAACACTGCTGGAGATAAAATAATTATAGCAGAAGGATGGTAGCATTTTAAATTACCACCATGTTTTGCACAGCAAATATGTTTCAATGCTTTAAGGGGTAATTGCTTTGAAAAATTCCAGCTGAGACAGCTCAGCCATATTTAAGAATGCATTTAGGGAATAGTGCATTGTTCTGCTCATGTTATTTAAAAAAAACCAAATTATTTCACTGACAAGCTGGCTAAAATTTACCAGAGTCTTTGGTGAGGTCAGAGCTTCATTTTTGGCCAGACATATGAAAATACGTCTAAATGTGACAAACAGCATTTGTAAAATAATGCACATAGTTTTTAAACAGTTACTAGTTGAGGAGCTTGGGAGTCTGAGATTCCATGGATGCTGCATATTCTCTTTGCTGACTCTATTTGCAGTTGCTCCTTTTGACTTTTGATATCGTTATGGTGCCAAGGAAAGATGTAATTTCAAAAGATTTATTGGCAGTTTTTTTTTAAAATTTATCCCATAGTCAATTTTAAAATCAGCACTTAGCATTGAACACTCTGCATGTATTAAAGGAGTAATATTTGATGGTGCATTTTGTTGTCAGAAAGTATATTTTCATTTCTATGTGTGACCTACCAGTAACATGGTCACATACTGAATACACTAGTGGTTTCACACTTATCTTGCTGTTAAGTACATAGCCAAGATATTTGTTAAGATAATGTAGAAAACATCTATTCTGCTAGTACAAAACAGCCTTTGTTTGCTCTGTCTCTAGATTTGTTCCTGTCCTCTACAAGTATCCTGGAAAAGGCTGAGAGAGCTGAATGGCAATATTTTGCAGCTCTCCAAAGCTCATCTGGCTATAACAGGCATTGCCTATAAGAGGAACAGTGGAGATGAGAACAGCATGCCTCTAGAAAGCAAAGAGAAAATAACAGAAATCACAGAAAATCTTGAGTGCTATCTGTGAAGTTTTTGGTCTGCGTTCAGGAGCATGAGGATTGTGCTCCATTGGGATGGGTGGAGGCCATCATGTATTCATAAGGAAGAAATGTGGTGAGGGAAATGCTATGGCAGACTTGATTAACAGTGTGTGTTCTAGTGTTAGAGAGAAACAAAGTTTGTGGGAAGAGGAGATGGAAAAAAGTAAAACTTCATAATTTGTTTTCTGTCAGATGAAATGAAAGTGTAGCAGAATCATTCCCCTGAATTCCAGCCCTACATTCTGTCTGCTTTTCTCCAGAAGCTTTTCATTTTCTGATGGAAAGAGGAGACGTGCACTCTACCCAGGCTGCAATTGGGCGTTTCTCAGCAGTTGCATGAGTCAAGATCTAACACATGCAGTTAGAAATCGTTCTTTTCCTTTTCTTATCATGGGTGAGTAGATCACTGGGTAGATATGCTGTCATTATACACCCTCCGCTGAGGAAGAAGGGGGAGAGCTTTATTAACCTCCCCAGTCCTTTCGGATTGCATGACCCAGTAATGTCAGTTTCTATAAAGCAGCAGATAATTTAGAATTAAAGCAGAACATCTGTTTTTGAAAGGGAACAAATAGTTATATTTCTAGTGTCAGGAAACCAGCATTCAATGTTTTACCATAAATGTGTTCCCTTAAATTTTATTGAGATCACTTTACACACTGATAATAATGACCTGACTTCGTAGAAACTAACCTTAATTTTCTCTACAGGGTAAATGAGACACTACGCTGAGATCTTACCTGCCCAGAGTAATGCAGGATCCGCCCATAGCCCTCAGTGTTATGAATGGAGAGGGTGCAGATAAGTGAAATATTGCCAAGCCATTGTGCCCCTGGCCAACAGTAAAAAAGAGGAAAATAAATCAGTGTATTAATTAGAACTTTTGTCATAGCAAAACACATAGAATGCAATTGAAAGGCTTGTTTTATTCAAACCAAATAACTTGCAGATGGAAGAATGGAAGTTTTGATCATAGAGGACAAAGGCATGGATACAAGCTACAAAACAGGATTAAAAATATGGGTTTAAGGCAAGTGATATCTAATGGCTGGAGTATCCTCTTTTCAAGTAGTACCATGCAGATACTGAAAATCTTTGGTGCAGTGACTGGATGATCCTCTGGGGTACATCAGATAAGTTCTTTCATCAAGACACTGTTTTTCCAGAAAGCTTTAAGAGATTGCAGTTAGTGAGAAGTGACTCACATCACCACATCAGACTGTCATGTCAGGGCATTCTGGAAAAATGTTTGGCCTCTTCTTACAAGGCCAAGAGTAAAATGTATGTGTATAAGAAAGTAGCAATGACAGGTTTTATGTTCTTCCAGTAAGTATTAACTCTATTTAAGGGTGGTTTTTTTTTAAAATTCATTTGTGATTGTGCAATATGGCAGAAGACCTGTAAACCCTAAAATTTCCTTACAAGAAAGATGGAAAGCTCTCATATGAGAACTTAGATCAAAGAAATTACCAAAAGCAGAATTCAAAAAAACACAGTAAATCAAATTGAAGTACAACTGCCTTGCGTACAGAAGCTAGTTAACAAGAACATCGTATAAAGTTCTTTAAAATTATAGCAGATTAAGAAGCTGAAGCTCAGTGTGATAAAGAACATCATGATCCTTCTGCCCATCTTCTCTTCCATCCTTTTGAAGGAATCTTTCAGCAAATCAGAACTGAAAATAGAATTATTTCTCCATTACTCTTAAGAGGAAAGCATTGGTTCTTACAGTGGAAAACCAAAAGGAAAACAAACCAGTATCTCAACCTGGATGAAAAGCTGAAGATATTTTTAATCTGAAAATGTTAGCAGTGAAGCTGGCAAATTCACACTTTTAATTGCAGGAAATTAGAAGTACTTCTGAAAAGTCTATGATCAAAGCTTAATTACTAGAATTCTATCCACCGTCATAGTTTCAAGATGGATTTCCAATTTTTTTTTCCTCTGTCTATGGTAGGGCCTTGAGTTAGTCAATGGCTTCCATTTCTGCTTGTAGAATATGTTAGGGCAACTATTTAGATATCCAGGATTTACACTGTTAAAATTTCTCTAAGGTCTTGATTAATAAGTCAGAGATGCCTGAGGGAGACGTTTTTCCTGGGCTCGATGAGTTTTAGATCAGAGTCTAAGTTTTCCTACTCTCACATATAAATATTGCTGTATACATCCGTATTTCTTCTAACTTCATAGCAGATATATATATCCCTTTCTGTTCCTTGTAGACGTCTGTTCAAGTCAGCCCCCTTCATCACTGTGAGAGCTGAGCATCTAACACAAATTGCAGCTGAAGCAGGAAAAGCCCGACTAAACACATGTCGTTTATTAGCTTTATTAATCTTATGATAAATTAAATTGGCTGCACCTTTGAAAGGAAACCTATATATGTCGTGACATGGAATATTGAAATCTCATCTAACTTGTTCAGAATGATTCTTGTTATTAACTAGAAAATTATAACCTGAGGGTCTTCATTTGAAAATGTCAGCATTTATTATTAACATAATTTCTTTAGCTTTGCAAAATAGGCTTTCTGATATTGCTCAGAGCAATGTGTGCAAAAGTTAGCTTAATGAGAAGCATCATTTTAAACTGAGCATTTGATTTTAGTAATGCTGTGTGTTAGATTTCACATGTATGACAAACTAAGTATGATATGAGTAAGGTTTTGAAGCTTCTTACTGAAGTGAATATAAGAGATACTTGAAGACAAAAGAAGAGAGAATTATCTGACTTTATTAATAGAAATAATTTAATTATGTATTTTACTAATTTGAAGCTGTTCAACCCTTTCGTTACTCATGTCTTTCCTCTGGGATTTATTTCCCTATGCACTTTTCTTTCCTGATTGTTAAAATGTTGCAAGCATGGTTTATACAGGTAAAATGTTCATTTGAAGTTTCTTCAATCCAAAGGTGGATGTGTTAGCTTGTGTGAGAGCAAGCATGGAAATTGGTCCTCTGGTCATACCAGAAAGTTTAAACTTTCACCTTTTTAAAATAAAGTTTAAGTGTTCTCCTTAACTTGCTACATATTGGCATTCATGTTTCATTACATTCACATGAATATTAAAACTTCCACCTTTGCCTGGAGGCCCAGGAAAAGACTTTGAAACACTTAATAGTCTTATTTTGACAACACAATAGTAGTTGCAAACAACTTCACAGCTTTATTTTGAGATTTTTTTTTCTGTTGTTCTGGGTTCAAAATAAACTTGTTCTACCCCCCGCCCACTTCCCAGCCATCTATTATTTTCACAGTGATTACAGAACTCTTTAAGGAGATAATTGTCGGCACTTTTTTGCTTGTCAGAAAGTATCTCCAAAATCTGAGTATGTATTTATTCTTCTTTCCCTCTTAGCAGGTAGTTTTCAAGTACAAATGCCAGGTTACATCTTTTTGCACGTGCATTTGATTTTCTGTAGCTGCATGTCAGTATAAGCCTGCAAAGTTTTCTGCTGTGTCTGTCAGTTAGAGCATATGTGTAGTGTGTAACATTTGTCCAGATGTAATATGCATATAGGGTGAGGGATAGTATGAGGAAAGCAGCAGTATAAACTACCTGTATTTTTCTTTCTGTTGTGAAGAAGTGCGAAGTAGAGTTTTTGCATAATCACTTGTTTCCCATCCGTGTAAACACTGTCTGCAAGAAACGGGTGGAAGCCTTCAGAAATAGTCATCAGAACTATGTTTTAACAGACAAGTTCCTAATGGCTCCTGCAAAATACATTTTAGGTGTGTGGCCCTTACTGCTCATAAAGGGGAAAAGTAGAAAGCAGAACTTGCTTTCAGACCTTGTACTAAATATGGAAGCAACGGTGGGAAACTATTTATATGAGTTTCATCTTCTAGCCTCACCTCAAAGGGAGGTGCATATGAAATTAGCTCATATGAAATTCACAGCTGGAATTTGGCTACACAGTCAATCCTTTCTGGTAGGTCCCAGTGAGGCAGACCAAGTGGTGTCATAGAAGTGCAAGTTGAGTCTACAGAAAAAATACGTGTAATGCAAAAATTTGAGGCTAAGAGTTTTGTCATACCATGAGAGCTTTGACCTGTCTTGGCCAACTCAGAATATTATGTTAGATTTGTGTGAGATACAGGACAATCTTTAACCAAAGAAATACTCTTTATTTTCCACCCTACCACAATCTTGTATGATAAATCCTGAGAGAAAAGCTATGTGCTAGAGCTTAACAAACCACAGCAGTGGTCTCAGCTCATGCTCAGTGCTTTACATGGCTGCTGATAAATAAGATAGCCAGGGAACTTGTTCATTTCCATATTGTTCACAAAAAATTGCCTCCATAAAATTATAGATTATCTGAAGGGTAGTATTTATCCTGTTCAGGTAACATACAGCTGAGCTCTGAATATTACTATTAAAAATTTGGGGACCTTGAGCTTTCTATCTTATTTTCTTCTTCAGCTTTCCATGGCCTATAGTTGGTGCTGGTCTGCAACCAAATGTCTATGAGTCAAGCAAGAGTCAAAGTGACACTCTCCATCCACTATGCAAAAAATTACAATAACCCAGCTGTGGCCAATTGTATCACTTTTATTCAAGAAGCATCTCACTTGCTTCAGAAGAGCATAAGACAATGAAAGGTTTACTGGAATAGAACTAGTAATCCGTGTTTTCCAGATGAAGGTGGCAATATAGCAATATAGTTTTTCCATAGAATACAAGTTGAATATGCCTCCATTTGAATTTAATAGAATCAATAATTTTTAAAAGAGGAACTTGACAATAGCACTGTGCTTCCTTTGGTAGCTTTTTTTCTTTTTTACATTTTAGGAGAAGGAAGTGAATTTTCACTTCCTCTTTCGCTGAATAACTCATGTTTCTACACTGCATCATTGCAATATACAGTTGTATTATTTTTAGACAATGGTTATAACTAATATATTAAATACTGTCATATTTCCCTCATATGACAGCTTGAGTGCCAATTTGTCAACATAAAATAGTACTCTTGCACAATAATACAGCCATCTGCTGACCACAACAGAGCTTTCTATGAGGATAAGGAAAAACAAGCTTTGACCCAGCAACAGAAGTTAAAATCATTAAACAGCTTAGGTATTCCAACCAGAATCACACACTTTCCTAGTCTTTCATGTTCCTTAGGATGAGGGTTCCTATGTACTACCTAGTCTGTGGTGGCAATTTGAAGAGTTTGTTGCAGGACACATTAAGGCAGGATGTGGCTTTGGGGTAAAATTTTTGAAGAAAATATTTAAAATAATATAGCTTACTTTTGAAAAAATTGTTCCTTCTGCTCTAAAAATACAATAAGCATTAAAGATCTTTGGCTGATAATGTTTCTCTGAAAGTAAGGAGATTACTTTCTCAAACAGATAACAAATAACTTCAAGCCCTTAAACAGTTTTTTCCAGGACTTCCTGGACAAGGGGTAGGTTATGGCTGTGCTTCAGCAAAGCAGTTGAGGAAGTGCTTGTCCCGTACTCAGGTTCAGTCCACCATGATTGGTGTTTATGCACTGTGCTTTTTATTCATGCTGTGGTTTCTTTTTCTGCTTCCTTTTTGCCACAGTAATACTAGTCTTCATCTCTCATATTACATCTGAACATAATTCAAATTGTGTACTCTTCACATTTCACTCTTCAATAGTATTTTTGCTCATTTTCAAATTAAAATCCTTTGTAGTAGCATTTAGATTATCCCCAGCTGACAGAAACTTTTCTAAGTACAGGTGGCTGTAGTAGAGTAGCAATATGTGTACTACATTATCCTGGATTTAAAAAAACCTTTTTCAGAGACTTTTTAGACATTTCAGATGTGAAAAATAAAATGTGAAGGCTGTCCTAAATTTTAATAAATGGGCAAAGAAGAGATGAGGGCTTATGAGTCTATAAAGAAAGAGAGGTGGTGTGAAATGTGGAGAGTCCATGGAGGAACTTGAAAAAGATCAGTAATTTGTGTTTGATAAAAGTGGGAAGCCAGTGCCAGCTAAGGAATGCAGAGACAAAATGATACAATAAAAGTATTGGGCCTAGAAAATAATCTTCAGAGCAAGAAAGAATAAATGAGAAGGGAAAGACCACATCAGGAAACCATGGATAAGAATATGAAATGAAAGCCTTGCTTCAAGCTTTGACGTGTGGAAAGAGAGCACCTATTTTAGAGGTATGCAAGAAAATAATCAGCACTCTAGGCACAGCTGACCTGGGAAGATCTGGTATATATCTGAGTCAAAGATGATGCCCAGTTTACAGCAGAGAAGGAGAGCATGTGGAAGCAAGTATTTTCTTAAATCTTCATTGGCTCAACTTGAGCTTGAGTTGACAGCTGGGTAAAGAGAAAATTTGAAAAACATACATTGCAAGTGAACCCGGAATATATAAATGTGCATTCCAAGTAGATTCAGCAACTGGCATGCACTGGTTTTTTTAAGCAGTCAGTATTGTCACATACATGGTATGCACTTGATTTGTTTCTTTTGAAGACAGTAAAGCAAACTTTGCCTTGGTGGTAAACTATTTTAAAAGTAATGAGATTTTCAGAGATCAATGCAGCATCTTTGATCATAATTTTCTTCTGTATTCAGGTTTTTTTCCTTTTCCATGCAGAAAGAATTCTGTGCCTTATGATGCATGCATACAAAAGGAACATCCCATTTATGTGAACATACTCTAGAAAAAAGTCTTCAACGTTTATAACTTTACAAATATGTTCTTTTCTCATGAAGTGAGGATAGTCTTGCTTGACACTATATACTTTTCCTCTGCAAGGATCATATGAAATGAAAAGTATAATCCTCTTCAGCTAAAAATGAAAATTTCTGTAGGTTTAAATCTCTCTTTTGAGCTTCTTTTCCTCTAGTAACCGTGGGTCTCACATTTCTAGAGGGTAAGGAAGCTTGTTCTTTCCCTTAAAGCATATAAAACTGATAATAAAGCAAGGGAGATGAAAGTGAAGGACCTGAACAAGGGTGTGGAAGACCTGAGTTGGTTTTTCAAGTCTGCCACTGGATATTTGTAACCATGTTACTAGTGGCATTTAAAACCACTGAAAAATGTCAAAAGAGGTAAATGTCGCCTCAGATTGTAAAAAATATTTGGGTCCCATTAGCTCTGTGACTGTGCCTGAATGCCTGGGAGTCTGCACCTTAACTGTCTAGGAATCAAATCGTTATGGGTGAATAATGGAGAGAGAACAAGTCTTTAAGTCTCAGATGTGTTCTGAACATACCTGTATTGGACTGTGACCTTCGCACAAACTCTGGCCAGGTAAGAACCTCAGAGATCTAGACAGGTGATTTAACCACAGCCCCAAAACTCTCATGGAGCTCCTGAAAATACAAGCACAGGATGTAAGTGAAACTAATGTAGTACATGAGAAGAAAGACACAGATATTTAGCCTGCTCAACAGCCTTTTTCTTTTTGGAAACCACACTTTTTGCCAGGTTAATATTATTTCTAGAAACAGGGGCCAAAACAAACACTCTTCTTGGACTATCTAATGAAAATCTATCTTGAGTAGAATAAACTCAGCTGGGTCTCGATCAATCAGTGTTTGAAACATTTCCAGTTTGACTGTTAATGTGATTTTTTGCCAAAATCTTAGGCTTTAAGTTTATTTTAGAACTACATTGTTGAGGAAAAGTCTTTGTAATTGATCCTAGCCTATTTTTGGGATTACCAAAATAAGGTCTTGATGGTGGGCAAATAGCCATACTGAAAAAAGATCCCAAAACATCTCACAGCTTGGAGCAAAGATCAATGTAAACTGTTTACAAAGGGTATTTGAGAGACCACCAGACACTGGCGCATTTTTGAGAAGAGCCTAGTGTGTTACTGTGCAGATTTCTGCCCTAGGAACCATGGAAGCTAATTTGCTTGTCTCACACAGCAAGAGTGTGCTTCCTTTCTCAAGGAGAAAAGCAAACCCTTATTTGTAGAAAGGCACAAAGAGAAGCTCATATGAGAACTTTGTTGCAAGAGCTTTTATAATAGCTAGGAAAACACAGAGCACCTGATTTACATCTGTAGTAAGGCTCCTTCACATGAGGCAAATGAGGATCTACGGTCTACAGTATTTAGTAGCCTAAACAGTCTTAATTTAGTCATTTTTCCAATAATAACTCCCCTGTTCTTAAAATTCTAAGCTTGCATATGGAAATGCACAGATCTAAATTGACAGTGGCTACAACACTGCCTATCTTTGCAGAAACCATTCACTGCTATGCCCTTTCCTTTGGGTATGTCTGAAAAACTTTTCCTCTACACAAAAAGCCTCAGTTGTTCTTGGATGAATGAAGATAAAGAACTGGAAACCTCTAAGCACTCCATGGTATCACTCCTGTACTGTTTCTCCAATTTTTGGTCTGGAAAATTAGAAATTGTCACAAAATAAAAGAAAGAAAGAAAGGGAAAAACTTGTCTTAGCAATTACTACAACTGAAGTTTTTTTCCCATTTTCACCCTGAAGGCAAAAGGCATCAAGATTCATTCCTATCTTTCTTGTGGCTCTGCAGTCTGGCTTTTTTGAAGTTACACTGTTATAAGTTGTGTGCATAAAGATTATCTAGCTGTCTTCTTATTTGTTCTCTTTGGCAGCTCCAAGACTGACGGGTGATATTTTTTAGCATTAGTGAAATATAGACAACACTCAATATTTTGTAATTTTCAATTCCAGGTTCAATTCCGTTTCTAAGAGTGAATGTATGCTTGTCTAAAAAACAAATGGAAACATTGTCAGATTCAGAGCTGGTGTGTCTCTGGTCTGAAATACCCACTGGAAGATTTCACATTGGTTACATTCCATTTCTTCATTGTTGGTCGGTGCTTGACATAGTTATTGTTTCTAACTGTTAGACATAAATTGATTAGAAGGAACATTGCCAAAAACTTTTCAAAATATTAAGTATATAGTTCCGAACATAGTTGCTTTGGTTTGGGTTTTTTTTTAAAGTTTCAAGAAAACTAATCTTAACAGAATCTGTCAACTGAAGTAAAATATAAACAGGACCATCTTGTCCTACTTCCATATTGACAAGTCCTGGTACAGACATTCTGGAAGTGAATGTTAGATTTCTTAGTCTGTTGTTCTTTATAACATAACACAAAAACCTCTACACATACAGTCTGTACTAAGCCAAATTCTTTTTCTTTGGAAAAACGTTGTTTTTTGATTTGAAGACTTTCAAAGATAATGAATCCAGTCTTGCACACAGCCAGTTTGAGATTTTGTAGGGTTTGGGGTTTTTTTTCTGCTTTGATTTTCTGCATGAAATCCTGACACCATTTATAGCTGTGGGTGCTTTACCACTCACTCTAGTGAATCCAGGACCTTTTCCTCATTTTGCACTCGCATGAGCTTTTGAAGGTATTTTCTTTAACCGCCATCTCTTTTCCCTTTACAGTCTTTGATGTTCCGAGAGTAGTTGGTACATTTTAGTCCAACCTATACCAAACTTAACATATATTTACTTTTGCAGGGGCCATGGAGTTTTGATAGGTGGTAACCTGCCCATGATTTATTTTATACCAAATATTTAACATATAAGTATGTACAAAACCGAAGCTTTTATTAAGGCTGTAAAATAAAACTTTCATGATTTGGGAAATGCCAGAATTAAGGCTGCTGATTTAAATTAATTTCTGTCGCATTCTTTGCAAACACCTGAGTATGTATTGATCCAAACTGTTAAAAACTGGCAAAAGTATAAAAAACTCAAACCAGATTTTATAATGGGAAAATCTCAGAGAGTATTAGTAGTAAATGGCAGTTTCTGCTACTCCTGTAATGAAAAAGAGAGACAACGGGTTAGATTTGAGGTTGTCCTCTGGCCATTAGAAACAGTACATAGAAGGAAATACAGCAGTTAAAGTGGATAAGTTAGGTATCTCTTGCACTTGCTGGCATTTATTTAAAACACATTATTTATGTCCAGCTGAGGGCCCTGCTCCACAATTCTTGGTAACCTGAATGTACACTGGTGTGATGTACAGCAAGCACACCTTCTCTTAGTAGATCTTCTGTATGAAGGCTTGGGAACACAATAAGGTCCTCGAAAACTTAGCTCTAGAGCTGCTCAAGTGAAATCTTCCCTCATCATTTGTGTGTTTTTCCCATTACCATGATATAGGGACCCTGAGGAAAAAGACAAGACTCTTTGTTAGGGTGCTTTGATCAGGAGAATTTCTGGGCAGCCTGGTGATCTGTATTTAACTACAAGCCTTCAAAGCAGAATTCAAAAAGGTCTGTGAAGAGATTCTCTCTAACCAAGTATGAAACCATTGACAAGGATTCTGTGCTGTGCTTCTAATGCTCATGTGGTATTACTGAAGGAGTGCAGTCAGCAATTAGGGGAACAGAGGGTGACTCAAAGATTATTATTACTTCAGGAGGCTGAGACTTGTAGCACTGAACTAACGCTGACCAGCTAGTCAGGCCAAATCTGAGATATTTTTATCATTGTGTCATCCAGCTATGAATGCATCTCTTGGAAACACCATTCTGCTGGCATGTTTTCTGTCAGAAGTTGCTGGTTCATTGAGAGTGAAACATTTCATGAAAGCTTATCTCAGTGAGCCTTATAATGGAATACAGATAACTTTTGATAGTCCTCTGCAAGGCGGGTCAGCTGCCAGTTTTCCATTCAGTCAGATCTACTCCTGTGTGATGGCTTCTTCCTTGTCTCAGGGATCCAGGAATACAAGGACCTCCTGGTAATCGGAGCTCCACTGCTCTTGGAGGAAATTATTGGTTTTTGGAAATGCTGTGGATCTTTGTTTCCCAAATGACATTGTTAGTAGAATGTCTATTTCCTAGGAAATGTTTTAACAGTTTTTATTCTAAATTGGGACAAATTAAGATTTCAAACTGGTAAGATATCTCAGAAAATGCAAAGTCTGAGCCCTGACCAATTCAAAGTATTCATAGTACACTCCAGCTGTAAAATCCTAGATTGTGTGAGATCTGAGAGCCTGAAGGCTTATCCACAGGGCAGATACAGCTCACTTGGAGGAAGTAGTTGCAACACAGAGCAGGTCTGCAGAGCTGTGTGCAGCCCTGTGAGCCAGTGCAGAGCACATTGACACACTGATATGAGGCAGCAGACCCTTTTGCAGAGAAACTACAATGGGCTGTGGAAACAATGAAGTGCTATTAGTTTCAAGCTGTGGTGTATGCATTCTCCTGCTCAGTTTTAGTATAATTAAGAACTACATTGTGAAAAGGATCTAGTTTTCTCTCAGCAACATGAGAAAAACATTCGTATTTCTTGTCTTTGTACTATTTTGACCACAGAAGTAGAAGCCACAAAATACTAAACTTGTACTGCCAGATTAATTTGATCTGGTTTTTTTTTATGAACTTACACAAAAATTAATTCAGGTGATTCCCTAAAATTGTTTGGATAACAAACAATGGTCATTTCCAAACTTACTTAGAAAAGGAGAGTCTTCATTTGCTTCATCTGCTGCACTGCAGAATTGTTGCTGTTGCTTTTGTGCAGATGGAGATGGGCAATATGCATTATCTGAGATCTTTGGCATTGATCTTCTCACAGAGAATAGCTCTTCTTTTTTCCAGTTACCAGTATCCATATGCCAAGTTAACAACTTCTTCTTGGGTGTAACTTTACAACAGTAAAGTATGTCCTTTGAACTATACTGTTTCCCTTTTTTATTGTTTTCATGAAACTCTGAAATCTTTGAAGGGGGGGTTGTTTTAGTATTGTCATTATTCAGTGGAGTTTCTACATCTTCTCCCTTTGGACAGCTGCGAGTTTCCATTTCTTTCCCTATGCCAATTAGATGGTAAACTGTTACCTGTAAAGAGGTGACAATCTAGACATCTAAGGGAGGCTGATTATCTCGTGAGATTTGATGCTAGTTCTTGATGGAGGACGTAGCAGAGAGAAGTACTACTTCAGTGACACAGCTCTCTCCTCTGTTCATGTCGTTGTTCAGTCCTCTAAGGTATAGTTACAGGCAAATTAGTCATCACAGATATCATTGCATGCCATTTTGCGTGGCATAAAATCATTCAAGGAAGGAAGAAATAAAAGTTTGAGGTCTACCCATTTTGTATTGGAAACTGTTTGCAATGGCTGTTTTAGGCAAAACTTGTCAATCCCTTAACGTGTACTATTACCAGTTCAACTATTATTAGTTCATCTATACTTTGATTAGGAATCTGTTTACAATGTATAGAATTAATGTATTGAAATCCGGTCTAGAAATAGAGGCTGAAGGTTAGTGGACATTAAAAAGAATTTCTAAACAGGAAACTCAGCAGTTCTGAAAATACCGAAAACACCTTGGGATTTAAATTTGGTAATTTTTTGAAAAACAGTGAAGGACACAAGGCATTGAGCAAAATCAGGGTGTTTCAAATGCTGCCTGATAGCAAGTTAGATACATTCTGGCAGGATTTGTTTCTCCTTAGTTTCTTTTTTTTTCTTAGCTAATGTTCGTGCAAAAATCCCATTAGCTTTAATGGAAAAACTCAAAACTACTGCCATGTTTTTCATCTGGTTCATAAGTATTTATTTAACTATCAATCTTCTTTGGAAACCAACATTAACTAAAAATGACAATAATACTTGGAATTTTAGCTTAAAAAAAAGTCTTGTAAAAAATAAATAATTGAAAACAACCAGACAAAAATATTTATTTTGTTCTGGTTTGAGTTTTGATTAAAGAAAAATGTGTATCTGGAAAGGTATGCACTGTAAGCAGTGCTGCTGGATGTAGTATTAATTCAGATTGCTAAGTTAAGCATGTCTGCAAGACCTACAGGATAAAATAATTGTTGAACTTTGCTATTGTAAAAGATTGTGAAAGGTGGGGAAATAATGTGGGGTCTAGATTTAGGTACCTGGCACGGATGTTTTCCAAAACCGCTGCATGGTTAAACTAGAGATTTAAGAAAAGTAAATCATGTCGAGCAATTGCGTTATGTATGACTGCCTTGGATAGTTTTTGTCATCCATATTGCAAAATATCATCCAACTCCAAAAGTTATTCAAAAATGCTTAATGCCGATTGTCCGGACTTGGTCAAAGCACTGGCTTATGCAGAGAGCGCACGAGAAAGAACATTTTACTTCGTCCAGCTGCCTCAACAGAGAAACAGGCAGAGAAAATGTGCCGCTGGGGTTTGGTCAAAGCTAATGGCCCGGAAGGATGCGGTGCGCCCTGCCGGGGTCTCCCCTCCGCGCCCGGAGCCGCCGCGCGGCCCCGAGAAACGCCAGAGCAGCGCCGCGGGGAGCGAACCGCGGCGGCAGCGGCGGGCGNGGCTGCAGGAGATGCGGATGCTCCCCTAAGGGCCTCGCTGGCCTCGGTAAGCCTCGGCAAGATGGATTTCGAGACGGGCGAAGCCCACCTCCTGCTACACGAGGAGCGATAGAGCTGCTGCGTCTGCTTGAAGATGGGGTTAAGTAAATCGAGTTGGGTTCTTTCTGGGTTTATGTGCTGGTTCAGAGCAGCAGGGCTGTTTTGCAGCAATTACTCCAGTCTTTTTTGGCTATCGCATTCAGCTTTGGCACTTGCAAGAGCATGATTTGTGGGGGAATCTAACAGGATATGCTCTTTTCTGGACAGCACCAGACCAGGAATGCTGACCGGGAATGCAGGTGTACAGAACAGTTCCGTATGAATTTTAATCATTGCTAGGTCTGAAGAACCCTCCCCAAACTGCACACAGTGTAGATGTAGGAGCCCCTTATTTACTTCTTTGATCTGAGCCGCTCCTTTTGTGCCAGCAAACACAGCCAATCTGAAAAATGCCATGAAAAAGAAAAGCGTTGCACCAAACCATATTTCAAACTTGTGAAGTAGGGACTCTCCCTCCTTACACAGTGACTACACAGGGAAGGAAAGCAAAAGTACAACAGGTACTGCTTTATGTGTATTTACAAACAAGTCACTGACTTCAGTCTGGATGTTCAGCAGGTTTGCTGGGTGATTCTGGTACCTATGCACCTGTAGACAGTACCTACAGGTAGGTAGGTCACTGGTTCAATAGCGTCGTATAGCTGATACACCCTATACTAGACACCAGCAGAACATACCTTCTTACATATATCACCCCCTCCATTTAATCGATGCACATCTTTTCAGTCATAAGGGATGGCATACATGTGTTTATGCTACTTGTCAAACCAATGGCAGCATTTTTCACTACTGCATTCTGTGTTATAGACACTTCCAAAGTCAAATGTGTGAATCAATACTCTTGTTGGCACTATTACTGATATGATATTTGCCTATCTAAAAGCTTTTTTTTTTNAGTGCGGGTGCCTCGCTCGGCACGGGGGCCGGACAGGCTGGGGACGGCGACAGGGCCGGGGACAGGCTGGGGACAGGCTGGGNAACCCTCCCCAAACTGCACACAGTGTAGATGTAGGAGCCCCTTATTTACTTCTTTGATCTGAGCCGCTCCTTTTGTGCCAGCAAACACAGCCAATCTGAAAAATGCCATGAAAAAGAAAAGCGTTGCACCAAACCATATTTCAAACTTGTGAAGTAGGGACTCTCCCTCCTTACACAGTGACTACACAGGGAAGGAAAGCAAAAGTACAACAGGTACTGCTTTATGTGTATTTACAAACAAGTCACTGACTTCAGTCTGGATGTTCAGCAGGTTTGCTGGGTGATTCTGGTACCTATGCACCTGTAGACAGTACCTACAGGTAGGTAGGTCACTGGTTCAATAGCGTCGTATAGCTGATACACCCTATACTAGACACCAGCAGAACATACCTTCTTACATATATCACCCCCTCCATTTAATCGATGCACATCTTTTCAGTCATAAGGGATGGCATACATGTGTTTATGCTACTTGTCAAACCAATGGCAGCATTTTTCACTACTGCATTCTGTGTTATAGACACTTCCAAAGTCAAATGTGTGAATCAATACTCTTGTTGGCACTATTACTGATATGATATTTGCCTATCTAAAAGCTTTTTTTTTTCCCAGAAAAAAAAAATTGTTATTAAGGTTCAGGTTTGAAGGTAAATTCTATTCTTATTTTTTCACATTGGTATATAAAGAGCTCAAAATCAGGAGAGTTGCTGTTGATATGTGTAGTGTCTGAAAACATCATGTCTCATACCATTTCATGAATTATTAGCCTGAAGATGTAGCTGCTCTGGGAATCATCCCCAACTCTATAGTTTTTATGCCATTTCTGAGGATGATCCAAAGCTGAGTTTGTATCTTATGTAGCTTTATATGCACTGGCACAGATCCCCAAAATAATACAGCTGTAGTAGCAATGTATTGGCTGCAAAACCTATCAAGGAACTAGAGAAAATATACAAGTATTCATGCAGAAGAAAAAAATCAGCTCATGCAGAGCTCCATACTACCACAGCTGGGCTGCAGATTCCCTGGAGGGACAAATTGTGGAGGTTTACCTCAATTTATTCTATGCCTTTTTGTAGAGCTACTGGAAGCCATAGGAGAACATAGGATCTCTCCAGAGCAGTTGACCTTGGAATTCTATTTCAGTTGAAGGTCAAGGCAAAGAGTCTAGGAACTGTTGGGTGTTTCATGTAGGATCTGGTCTGGCAGAGCTGAAAGGTATTCCTGTCCCAGGCAGGTGTTCTACAACCTGGCAGTTCACCAACCCTGCAGCATTCAGCAGGGGCTACAACCCCTGTGTGTTGGAGCCTTTGCTGCTGCTGCTGCACCGGGCATTTCAGTTTTGACAAGCCAGTGTTTTCAAAAGAAGTAATGCTTAGTCAGAAAATGGCAAGCCAGTTTGCAAGTGATGTATTTGGTATGCTTTTCCAGTAGCAAGGGAAACAGTAAATGAATCAGCCTGAATTAAAAAAGAAAGAAAGAAAGAAAGAAAGATTCCCAACAAGCTTCAAATAGTATTTGTAGGGAAAAAATCCCGAAACAAATCAACCAACAAAACAATGCTGTTTCTCCTCCTTCCCGTGTGAGTGATAGCAAAGAGACTATGTGAGAGCACTGCAAAGATACTCTGAAGAGGTTTAACGTGTGTGAGCCCGTGGATGGAAGGAAGCTGAAGCGAATGAATCAATAAATACAATTTTCTGTAATCGTTCTTCTGACCGTAGCTATTGTATCTGTGCTGGCCAACTTCCCAAAGCGGCATCGCAGTTAGTGCTGGACTGGACACATACTTGGTGTCGCTTTCCCGCGGTAGCATGTGGAAGAGATTAGATAAGCGAGGTGGCTCCTGCTGCGGGGAGTTATTCACGCCTCGGAGCACTTGAAAGGTATGCAGATCCTCACACCTCGGTGTGAGCGCTGCCAGAGAGGGTCCGGGGAAGCTGCCTTATCAGAAAGCAAATACACACGGGCACAGCCACATGGCTGATCTGTTCAAAATCGGTCCTTCGCTTCGGTTCTGCTGCGGCCCTCGGTAGCCTCAGAGAAGACGGCAGCTGCGGTCGTGGTTATCTTTGACGATCGAAGTGGGAACCAAGAAATCCAAACTACCCATAACTTTTTCAGCCGCGTGAAATTTTCTTTATTGGAAACTGCGTCGCGCGTGTACTTTACTCCTGTTGGGTTTGAGGTTTCGGTTGTTTGGCTTTTGGGTTTTTCTTTTTCTCTCTCTCCTTTTTTTTTTTTTTAAATTGAGGCGCAGTAAAACCACTCGGAATGAAAGCCAACCACCTTTTCCGGGCGCCGTGGGATAACTCCGCCAAGAAACGCCGGCGGGAGAGCTGGAGCCGCGGGGCAGCCCCCGCCTCCGTCCCACCGCCGCCCCAGGCAGCTGGCAGGGGCTGGAGGAGCGAAGGAGTTAAAGGGAGGCGCTTGGGAAATCTGATGCTAACGAAGCCCCAGGAATGTTGCACATTTCCATTCCCCTCCAGCTTTCGGAGGAGGTTGGTCCCCGCTGCGGGCAGCCGCTCCGAGGAGCACAGCCCCGAGGCCGCACTTGCTCCGGGAGCCGCCCCGCACCTTCCCGCAGGTTACGCCGGGAGACGCCGGGGAGGGACGGGACGGGGGTGAAAAGTTTTTCCCGGATTTGGGAGGCTGTGACAGTACCTGCAGAACGGAGGGAGAGAGGGATGTGGGGGGCGGGGTTCCGCGGCTCTGCGCACCCCGGGCTAGGGCGGAGGGAGAGGAGCATCTGCCCTGACCCGCCGCGGCCTCTCTTCTCTTGCAGGCGCGGCCGGAGATGCCGGGGAGACGGCTGTGGTGGGCGCGCTGCTGGCTCGGCGTCTGCCTCTCGCTGCTGGGCGCGGGGGGCGGCTCGGCCGAGCCCTGCCGCGGACCCCCGTGCGAGGCCGGCTCCGCNTCACCTGCGACGTCAAGCCAGGTGCGGGGCGGCGTGAGGGGCCCGGGGGCGGGAGGGCACACCCCACACACCCCACACACCCCACACACCCCACGCCATCACAGCCTTTCCGTGGCACGTCAGCTTCCTGCAGCCTGTCGAGGCTCAGCGTGGTTACGGAGAGCCGCAGCCGCAGGGTGCGTGGGCTCCTCGGGCCGGGCAGGTGCCTGCTGGGCCAAGGGGCTTCAGCACCTCTGGCAGCCCGGACACAGGGGCACCTGAGCGACTGCACCAGAGCTCCTTGTTTTGGGAAAGTTAAGAAGAAAATCTGGCACTGGTCTTCATACTGTGGGAAGGAATTGCTGCCGTGGCTCCTCTCTCTTTTTTTAGTGCTGTTTTTAAACAAGTGTAAGTCTCTCTTTTCACAGTCTGGTATTTCTGGTGTTCCTAATTTGTAGCAACATCATAAAAGGCTTCAGTGGGGTGGGTGTATGTTCCATACTGAGACTGGTGCTGTTGGTAAGAAACTTGCTATTGCTGTCAAACTGTCTTGCTGTAATAGCCAGGGGAAGAAAAATTGTAAAGCTTCTCTTACAGTACATCGTTCAGAGCACTTGCCTGTACATTGACAAGCACAGCTGTGGTGAATTCAGTATCCCTGCAGGAAGCCAGGTATGTCTATGGTTATACTCACAGGTCAGCAGAAGGTGTATCTAATTGTCAGGGATTTGTGGATTTACCGACATTAAGAGCACCAACAGGTCTTTAATAACCACAAAACAGTTTGGATTCTGGTTTAATGCCTTGTCTGAAAGATATAAAATATATTAGGAAAGGTGATTTGTTTCCCATTGATGTTAAAAGCTAATGAAAAGCATGAAGAAGGTAATTTAAACTTTGTCACATCCGGATGGCAAATATGAGCGCCGTGGCTGCTTCAGACACCAGAGCACATGCCAAGGTCTACTTAGTGAAGTGACATATCCTCCAAAGGAGACTGCTGCACTTGGTGATTCCAGTCCCAGGACTGCCATTTAAGCCCCCCCCGTGCCTAATGCAGTGATACTGTCTACCTTCGTCTTGCCTGAAACTGTCCCCAGATGTCTTGGAGAACCTCTATATGCTCAGTGACCAAAGGTGGACAGAAAACAAGCCAGTATGGTTTACCGGCTTTTTCTTTGCTTCTGTATACTCTTCTTCATTCTGTCATCATAAATGCCATGCCCCCAATTTGCCAAAGAGCCCAGGATATTTGCATTTTCTTTGTCCATACCAAAATCCTTCTCTGTGTTATACAAGTCTTGGCAAATAGTAAGAGCATTCTACTTGCACAGAAAAGAGTAATACTTTTGGATGGTGCTGAAAACAGACATGCTGTATCTCCGTTCAAGTCTTACAAAGAGCATCCAGCTCAGCATAACCTCTTTCTCCAAACATTCTCTTGCTCTTTGACTGTCTCAGATCAGTCTGTGCTGCCCAGTCTCCAATACCATCAGCAATTATAGCTAACATGGTCATGCGCCTCTCATTTCCTGGGCCTTAGGTTTCGGTCCTCTGTCCCCTCTGATGTGGGTCAGAGGAATTGAAGCTAAAGGGTCACAGCGTGAAGATGTTGGGGAGTTTGGAGACTCAGAGTGTGCTCTTTCAATTTTATACTCTTTGCAGGCCTGATGCTGGGTGATGTCTTGGAGGAACAGAAGTGTGGTTAGAAGTTTCCCCTAACAAAATCCTTGAATGCGCCAAGAATGGATTATGGGCAGTGGTGATCATGGATTTGTGCATTCATCTTCCTGTGGCAGAGAGAAATAGCCTATATATTGGAGAGAAAGCAGTGTACAACACTGCCCACTAAACCGTGTAATCTCATGGAAGGCGCTGTCGGCGTGAAAGCACACAGCGAGCAAACCTGTGATAACACACAAGCTTCTATGTGAATTTTCAGATGAGGACCACTGCACCCTCAGTAGTTCTCCTCTTCTCCCTGTGCTCACTGCTGCAACTGGTATGGATGAGTCTTGCTGTAGAAAGGCTTTTGTCCAGACTGGACGGAGGACGTACATACATGTTTTGCCCGTTCCAAAGACAGGACCCAACCCAGACCTTCATAAGGCAGCTTTCTCTCCTAGGAGTGGAAGAACAGCATACTGAATTCATCAACATCGAGCAGAAATTCCATATATTTGGCATCAGGAACCAAAAAATAAGGCATGTTGACGGTCTTTGCTTTCCTTCAAGTCAGTGTATAGGCAAGCATCCAGCATTCTGCTCTGCTTGCAACCTCTAACATTCTCTGTGTTTCTCTGAGAGCTTTTTTTGAACACAGGTCAGTGGGTTTCCTACAGTAGTGCAGAGGAATCCCCACTGGCAGCTGGAGTCAGAAGTCTTGCAAATGAGCATGGTTTGTGTAGCAATCCCAGCATGGCTTGTTTACTAAAATAAACAGAAGAAAAAAAGTGTGATAATCAGATCTCTAACTGGGACAAATGCATTTACAATTGTCTGGGGAGAGCTGCAACTCAAACAGATGTAATGTCCGTGACAAGGGGGAGTGGCTCCAACTTACGAGACAGTGGGTGTAGGTAAGATACTAGGAAGCAATTCTTTACTGTGAGGGTGGTGAGGCACTGAACAGGTTGTCCAGAGAATTCGTGGATGCCCCACTCCTGGAAGTATTCAGGGCCAGATTGGATGGTGCTCTGGGCACCCTGGTCTAGTGCAGGGTGTCTCTGCCCGTGGCAGGGGCGTTGGAACTGGATGAACTCTAAGGTCCCCTCCAACACAAGTCGTGGTTCGATGATTCAAGAGACAGGTCAGTGACTGTTCCTGTCTTTCTCTGTTTTTAGGGGAACATTTCTGTCAAGGTACCATTTCAGCACGTCACTAATACCAGCTGAATGGGATGTTTCTTTGCTGTTGACCTCTCCTCAGACAGCAGGGGAGCTCAAATATACTGCCTAGGTGAGCCAAAGGCCATTTTCTTACCTGCATTAATTCACCATGTGCAGGTGGAGACCTGGTAGCCCACCCTAGCCTATGACTGCCAGCTTTGCAACAGTGCCTGAGTAGATTTGCAGTGATTCTTTAGTAATTAAAATACCCCTGCTCTAGTTAACCTGCTGGAGAAAGCTGTGTTTTGGTGAATGGAGTAGTCTGTCATTCAGCCTGTTAAAAAGCCCCATTTGTATGAGGTGCAGTGTACTCAAATGCTTGCTGAAGGCCATGCCTGAAACCAGCCCTCCGAGGTACAAACCCATACCAGGGGCTTGAGCTGATTCCCATCACAGTGTCTGTGTTTGCAGGCTCATGTTCATGAGGCAGGTGACTGTCACTCTCCACCAGCTGCCTGTCAGAGCCAGCACAGCCCGTCTGCGGGGGTTGCACAAACATCTTCATCATCTTTTCAGCCAGTATCACCAGCACCACACCTACTGTCTGGAAGACTCCTGCCAACTGCAGCTGAACCACCACTTCTCTTGGCCAGGTGGAGATGCTGGAGTGCAGACTCGTAGTCCCGTTTCACATCAGATGAGCCCATTTTCCCTGTTATTTCTTAGCAGCACCATGAGTGCACCTTACTTCAGATGAAAGACTGGCATCCCAAAAGAAGGAATGCACGGAAGCTGGGTTTTGTTGTCTTGTCCTGGTCTTTGTTTTCTCAAATCCAGTATACTGCAAACTAACTTAATATTTAAGTTAATGCCGAAAAATAAACATTAATGTGTGCCTTATGCTGCGAGCAAAAGTTACCAAACAGCAAAATATTTTGGGAACTGTAGACAGGAACTGGATATGGTCTGTTTTCATTGTGTCATACTTCATGTTCTGTGCTTATAAGAATAAAAATCAGTGCTGCTTAAGAACAGATGAGTGATCGTATGGATTCAGGATTCTCTCTGGCACTGCCCAGCAGCAGATACTATAGAATGCATGGCATGATATTTTCCTAGATCATTTTCCCAGCTCCAACAGTTTGTCGCTTAGATTTCCTGATCCTGATTGATGTCTGTGTATCTTTTAGCCCCAAATTGATTTTATTTTTGGAGTTTTAGTGTGTATGGAACTGCTGCCTTCATTTAATGTCCCTTAATTCTTGTATTGGAAGAAAGACTGAAGAGTCTTTCCATATTTACTTGCTTTAGGATACCTGTAATATAGCACAGTTGTTTGGTTTCTTTTTTTTTCCTAATCCTGAAAAGTCTTACATACTGTCTCTTATTGCAGCAGTATCATATGTTAGACTTTCCTTGCTGCCCTTTTTGTGAACTTGTGAGTTCTTCTGTACTCCTTTTTGAGATGGGGAACCAGGTCTGCATTCTGTATTAAGATGCTCTGTTGATTAATGTAATGTCATAGTGATATATTATTTTCTGTTATAAATTTTTCTTCTAATTAATCATAGCATTTTATTTGCCTTCTGACCTCTGTTGGAAACTGAACTCTTGATTACATGGCTCTGTAGCCTAACACCTATATCTAGATATATTACTTCAAGATCATTTCCAAGGGGTAATAATAATCTACAAGTATGACATTTGATCTAAAAAATCTTAGGTTTTTTTTTCAGTGGGAGCCTCAATTCACCTTTATCTCCTCTGAACTTCTTTTTTGTCACTTTATTGCTGCTGCTCAGCATCATAGACTCCTTTTGCAGCTCTTTGCAATTGACCCTTACTTTTACTACCCTTAGTAGCTTAGTATTTGCAGCAAGTTTTATCACCTAGTTTTATCACTTCTACAGTGAAAATTGGCAATTTACTCTTTACTGTGTTTGAACATGCACATAGGAATGATTAATCTTTTATTAATGTGATGATTAATTTATGCCCTGAAGCAGGGGCAAATGATGATTTCATAAGCTGCTTACAAAATGGAAAACCTTGTGGTCCCATGAAGGGGCTACAAAGATAGTGAAGGAACTGACCTCATAATGATAACTTGAATTTAGTGAGACTTTTCATTAATTTGCTAAAATTGGAATGCTTTTGAAGAGATAATACAACAAGCTTGGACAATAATTGATCATTTGTATTTCAGGAGAAAATGAAGTTCCATCTGAAGATGCCCTAATATTACAGCTGCACCTTGCAAAAGGACACGAGAAGTTTACTGAAATGCTAAAAAGCCAACAGCAGATCATTGTTGATTTGCAGCAAAAACTTGCTGAACAGCAGCATGTGTTGGTTAGCCAGCAACGGGAGATTCTTGAACAGCAAAGAAAAATGTATGAGCAAATGGATCTGATCAAAGTCCAGTATGGCATGCTTTTTGATACAGTGAAACAAATGTCATTTCAGAGTTTGCAAGAAGATATTCAAAATTATTTTGAAAGTCATCTTCATGGACTTCAGAACCAGGTCAGAAATCATCTCCAGAAGTCATACTCTGTGCGTAAAGTAGAAGTGGATGCAAAAGTGATTAATGTTGGGGAGTCTTTGCTGGACTGTGGCCTTTGTGAAAGTGATGAATTTTGCAATTTCCAAAAGACACCTTCACAATGTGAAAAATGCACATTGTGTCCTGCTGGTTTTTTCCAAATGGCCGAGTGTTCTGCAAACTCTGATCGGATTTGCCAGGTGAAACATAATTCTGTATCTTTCAGTTATTGCGTATGAAGCATTGTGTTGGACATATTGGGATAACGTTCTGGAAATAACTACTTGGAGAGCTAAAGAAATCCAGTTTGGAGCATTTGTTTTACTGAATAGGTCTGTGGCACTCCAAAGTCTGCCAGAAGGTTTTTTGTGGAGTTCTCTTCAGCATTTAGTGTTCTGAATGAGGCACTTCTTTGTGTCTGTCACACCTGTTGGGTGTGACGCTTTCCCAAACCTGACAGCTGGCAGGACTTCGATTGTTTTCATTGTAGGAAAAGACATCCTAAAACATTTAGACTTATGCATGCTAAATTTGTTTATTTAATTCCATTACACTCTACAGGAGCTTCCTGACATCTCTGAAAAGCACAGGAAGGCTTTACTAAGCATAAGTCAGACATCTATTTATAAGTTTGGAAACAAAAGTTGTCAGTTAAATCAAATGTAAGAACTAGCTCCTGCTTAAACATGACATGCAAATACACAAATATAGAGCATGGATACTTTTATTCTTGAATACATTTTATTATAAAATACAATTTATTAAAAAATACATTTTATTGTACAACACAAAACCAGCATGCAAGCAAAATAAGATGGTTCTTTGTTCGCTTTCTGTCATTTAGAAGTCCTAAGACATACGGGCAACTTGATATTTAAAGCAGCATCTTGTTTGCTACGTGTTGCCCCCAATTCTTAGTTTAACATGAGCCAGTCCAGCTGGACCAGATACTGAGAACCTGAATGTGTCTGTCCAGTTTCCTCTCTGCTAGCATCAGTTTTCTTTAATGCTAGCATTTAAATGCAAAGGTAGGCTGTTTTTCTTTCCCCTCTGCCTGCTGTAGGGGGAAAGGAGGGCTTGTTGACAAGGAATGTTACTTTCTAACTTACTTTTCATGTATGTTTTGGTTAGCAGCTTCCTCCCAGACTAAATGTCCTTTAAAGACTTTCCTAATGTCTCAATTGTTGCAACGTCCTTAAGATCAATTGATTGATGCAGCATTCTTGGGGATGTGCATTGTAACGAGTGTTGTTTGTGCAACCCCTCTGTTCAGCTCATCTGCACACTGCTTGCTTTCTGTGACACCACAGTGTTTTTGGATACCTGGTTAAAACAGGTAACAAATCCAAATCAAAATTGTCCTGGTCTAACTTGCTTATGGGATCAACCCCTTCTCCATCCCTACATACACCTATTACCAGGAGATGGATGTCACAGAGCCTGAAATGCCTGTTTCAAATTTAAGTTGTCATGTTAAACTGTTTCAATATGATTCTTGTGATTTACAGGACAGAGATGAGTGCACTGAATCTCCAAGCATTTGTGGTGAGAGGATAAAATGCCTCAATACTCCGGGTAAGTTATATTCTCTGATAATTAAAGAATGAGGCTAATTAGATCTTCAGGAACAAGCCAAAGAAGTAGATAAGGACTCAGGCTTGTATGTTAGTGAGTAGTGACATGCACAGCTTGCTAGAATCAAAGGAGTTAAAAAACACTAATCTGTGAGTTGATAGCAGGTCTTGTGGACAATGGGCTATTTAAGACATTAATATCCTCTAGAAGCATTGGATGGTCTCTTTTGTCTTATTTTTGTGGGGGTTTATATGCTTTGTTTTTAATTTTCTCTTATGACCTGACTTTCTTCTTGTTTACGCTGGTGCAAATAGGGCCAAAATCAAAGATATTATTCCTAATGGAGTATAGTAGTTGTCATTTTCCTTCTGATGCACTGGGGTACCTGATACTTGATTTGATCTAATGAAGGCTCTTATAAGACCTCCCTCCATGAATCTTATTCTCCTTAGCAACAATATTGTCAAATACTGAGGAAAGATCAACAGCTTCCATCATCTGAGGACACACTGGGGGAGTTTTTCAAACATTTAAGAACAAATCTGTCTGGTGTTTTGCACTGCAGACTTCAGTACTTCATTACATTCTCATGGCAGTCAGACACAAAAGAGCAAAATTAATAGACATACTGAGCGAATTTTATCCAGGCACTAAGTTTCTTTATACTGGTCTAATTTTTGGTCATCCAAAAAACCTTGAAAGGACCTCTGTGATCAAATAGAGCATTTCACTAGTTGTGACCTGTACCTGAGGTCTCATGGGGTAATAACCCAGGAAGGGCTTAATTAAATTCCATGTTTTCCCTCTAGGCTTCTAGCTTCTAAGAAGAGGGTGGCCTCTCTGAGGGGCAAGAGCTGTTTTCAGCTGCTTACGAGTGATTTTGTGCCTTTTTTACCCAGTCACTGGTGGAGGAAAAAGTGGGACCCTAGGAAAGGATTAAAAGAGGTTGTGGGTTTTCTTACATTGTCCTTACTTCCTCTGGACAGGAATTGTGTTGGTTTGGATGGTGTTTCTACAAACACCACAGGAAACTGGAAACGGCTTGAGGAAGAGAGCACTTTGTGTTGCCTTATGTGGTAAACGCTGCACATGAGGTACCGTCAGTCTTACAAAAGAGGATGGAAGACACTTTTAGAGAGTCTTAGAGGTGGGCAGTTGGAGGCAAGACAGTTTAGAGCACAAAATTTGAGTCAGACCATTGGATAGGTATAAGGCTTTGTCTCGTCTTTACTGAGACATTGGTTTTGCTCGAGTTGGTGTTTAGTTGGATGGAAGCCCACGAGGCCTCAGCCCTAGGAAAGGAGAGCCACCAATATGGTAGTCATTTGGTATTGCTCTAGTCTGTGGCTTGGAAGAAGAAGGGCTGTAATGAATTTATTCATTGGGTTCTGTGGAGGGGAACCAGAACAAGAAAGGATCTGTACAACTGCTGGAGGAACGTAAGTGAGGGCTGAATACAGCCAAGAAACAGATGGCGAGTGATGGTGTGTCAGACCACAGAAAGGCAGTAGCAATGTATTGGGAAGGAAAGGAATCTTCTCTCTCTTCCTCTTCTCCCAGTTTTAATGGTGGTGTGTAGATATGTGAAAGCAAGTTATTACCCATCACCTGGACAGGAATTGATGTCCTGTCGATGTTGTTCCTATCTGTCATGGAAAAGAGAGTGTTCCTTTTATTTTTTGTTCGAGACGACTGCTACTTTCAGCCTGTCTGTTCATGGTAGCTCATTATCTTATACAAGTGCAATTAACATGTCAAAAGAAAGGCTGAAATGGAATGTCTGTTTTGGGTAATGCAGGGAAGAAGGGGATGTGATGTGAGATATGAGTTCCAGATGTTGAATGTGGTTTCTTAAGCTGCACGCAAAGGTTGTTGCATCTGTAGCAACTCATGTTCAATGCACAGTGTGAGGAGAGACAGAGCAAATAACAGTGAAGTATCATGTTACTAGGAGCCTCTTTCTTTACCCTTCCACTTTCCTCTATGTCATATCTTCTTCCTCTCCTCCTTTTTTCATTTTTGTGTGGGATGAGAATTGGGTTATTTGATTAAAGACTAGTCATTAAGGATAGTTAGGGGTATCTAATCAGTGAAAATAGAGTTTGGTGCATCATTTCCTTCTTAGATAACCGTGGGAGAGTAATCAGATTGTTTATCCAACAAATAGAATCAACCAAAGGCACTCTCCCTGCAATGCCATGCGAAGTAAAGAGGACTTACCTTACTGTAGAACTTACTGTGGGATGCAGGGGGAAGAGGCATGAAAACCTAGACACATAGCCCTGATTTGTAAATAACCATATTGATACGTGATGATCCAAATTTGACATAGATGGTTTAAAAAGAGAAGGATTCCCATACTTAATCTGCCCGAATGTAACCTTTGCATCAGGCAGTTACGAGTAGTAGCAGCAGAAAAATACATACATAGCTTACTCTAATTGCCTTGCAATTACCAGGCCTCCGTGAGTGGCAAGGGCTGGGGAATGTGCTGCAGAAAGACTCAATTTCACAAAACCAGGTTGAGTTCAGCTGGACTGCTCACTGTGAAACCAGGCGCACCAGTGCCCAGAGCAAGGAGCCAGGAAGAGGTGGCAGAGGCTGTAAAGTGGTGAAGAGCAGTAGGAAGCAGTCCCAGCGTGCTGCTGTGCTGGCTTTCTGATGTTTGGCTATCATTTGCTGCTTGACCTCTTCTGGGCAGAGGGTAGGGAGCTGCTCTTGCAACTGTGGCCACAGCAAAGAGCAGCCTGTGTGCTGCTTTGAAGTCACCTATTTGGAGTGCACACAGGGGGAGCACCTGCTGCAGATCTAACCAGTAAAAGACTAGACAGCAAATTAGTGCATATAGCTCTCACAAGTGTTTGTGAAATGTGATATTTGTAAATACTCAAGTATACACTAAGATATTTTTAAGAAACGAGTAGCATAAAAAGCGTTTCTAGTAGCTACTGAAAATCTTTTCTACCATGTGAACCAGCTGTATGTGTTTACTTAGAATCAGTTCATCCCGTATTTCTCAGTGATGGTGGAGCTACTGATACGGGAAGTAGAAGTGGTTAAGAAGTATCATGTGAGCAAATACATCATGGTTGAAACTGATTTCAAAGGGAACGATTGTCTGGGACTTTTTTCTATACTCCCTCTAGAATGTTTTTGGTTGAAAAAATGTAATCTTATTTATCTGGCTTTTGTTGCTCATAAAACAGTGGGACGCTTGCAGAGGGGAACAAGTGTTAAGTTTCTCATGGCTTTTTTTCAGATGAAAAAAAATCTTACTGTTCTGCAGTGAACTCTTTTGATAAAATGGTGCCTGATCCTAGAAGGAATATTCTCACGTCATAAATTGTGCAGTCCTACGTATCGGTGTTAGAGCAGAATCATCACTTAAGTGATTGAAATGTAAATAGACAAAGCGATACAAGGGTGAATATATGAAGCTTGTGTAAATTAACACAGTGTCTGGTGTTCCCTGCTGAATAATGTAGTATCAGAAGTGAATTCTAGCCAACATTCTGACCTCTCCTGTGGGCCAGGTGTGTGTGTACTGCTCTGTCCTGCAGTTCATAGCAAGTGTGGTGGCCTTTTTTGTCTGCATCAGCAGTTGGCATAGCCAACCGTATCCTGGGCTAGCAGTGGAGAAATACAGCTTGTTGGGATGCATGCAAATGCTTGTAGTCCCAGTCTTAGAGCAAATCCCAGCCCAGGTACAGGAAGTTTCCACCTGAAGAATAATGCAGATGTATGACATAGGATCTGGATACTAAAGGATGTTTAAGAGGATCTATTAGAAAGATGATTATTGAGTTTTGATGATAGTGGTAAAAAAGTGTAAATGAGTGCATTCGTGATTCAGTTTTGAGGCATAAACTGCAGGTGGTTATTCTTTAGGATGCCTCGGATCTTGTGTGTTGATTTAGATCCTGAAATCTCCATGCACAAAGGTTTTGGGTTCTGGTTGCTCCAGGTGGAAGCACTGGCAGCTGGCGGTGCTCTTGGGAAATTGCCACAGAAAATTACAGGCTGTTTTTAAAACCTGTTTTTTTGGTGTGCATTCTTTGATGCACTGAGGTCATGGTGTATCATTTAACAGCACAAAATTGCTTTATGTCAAACAAAGTAATTTCAAACAGCACATGTATATTCTCCTCACTGCTCGCAGCAGTGTTTTACTTTAGCTTGACCACAGCCACTGGTGTCCTGTGTCTTAAAGCAAAGAAGAGAGTGTCTTTGAAGCAATACCATTGTATCTGATATGTTACAGGTTTTGGTTAGAATTGCCCCTACGTAGCTTCTTTTTTACTCTAAACCATTGTGCTTGGCTTGGACAAGGTGAGTTATGCCTAATATTTCCTCTGTAATCTCTCAAGGTTCCTTTAATAGCATAAAGTGATCTAACATCGTAACTGTCTCCTGTTTTCTCCCTTATGATTAGATATATTATCAAAAATACTTGACATGTGGAACTGTAGAAATACCTTTAGTGTTTTAAAGGTATGACAATAAAACCAGTCCATTTCCTGTGAACAGGTGGTTTCCGATGCCTTGGAATTGCTGAGAAGGATGCAGCTTTGGGAATGTGTGGAGAGGAGTATTTCTTTAATAAGGAAATGCAGGAATGCCAAGCGTGTTTGAAGTGTGAAGATGGAATGGTGGCCATGCCTTGTTCCACTGTCAGTGACACGGTTTGTTCAGCAGCCAGTGAAAACAAGCTCTCAGAGTCTTGGGCTGCAAACATCATTCTACCCTCTGTAAAGTCTGGCACCTCTCAGGTCTACTCTGGCTTGAACTTGAAGATAAAGGGAAAGCTTCCCTGTGATATCCTGTCCACTGAAGAAAGCAGCCTGGTATTCAGGCAACATGGTCTGTTGTGGACTGACTTAAATTTTGCAGTAAAGCACAACTGCAGGAACTTTTTGCAACTTTCCTTAAAGCTTAATGGCAGCGAGGAAGACTATGAACTGAGTGGTGTTCGGATTGAGCAGCCAGAAGGAAAGTATTTCCAGAGCACTAGTTTAAGCAGTGCTGCTGAAGTGGAGCCCAGCCAGACTCTTTCTGTGTATCTGAGGAGCCCTAATCAATTCTGCAATCAAAGCAAAGACTTAAATATTTATGATCTCAGTACCCCACTCAGTTTGTTTTGGTTGTCCCATGACACGGGTGCTGTGGCACTCAGTGCGCAGATGTCAACAGCAATGCATTACCAAACCAACTATCGACCTACCTTTAAAATAATTTCTGTTTCTGACCCTTATATGCTAAGTTTATCTCATGATGGCAGAGCTATAAAGTTCACTGAAACTGGTGTTGTCAAATTTGTGTTTCATCAAGCATTGTATTCCATGGGTCATACGTGTGTCCGGGAGGGCTTCTCCTTAATTTCTTATATCAATAGGAATGGTACCAACAGAGAATTAATGAATGTATTTAAATCTGGGGTAAATTACAGAGACACATCCATATCTGCTTCTGGGGCCACAAAGGTTGGTGCTGGAGATCTGATTAGCTTTGAGATACTCTCTCCTGCACAGTGTAATGTTCGGTATTTTGGGGATAGTTCTGGAATTAGCATGTTTAGCCTCATCTGGATCCCTTCAGCAGTTTCTAGTGCCATATCAGCCACAGTTTCTGTTACAGGTCTGCCTACTGGAGCTGTGAGAAACAAACTACTGGATTTCACCCAGGTCTCATCCAATGAGAAACAGATACAGCTGGTTTCTTCTGGACAGCTTGCTCAGAAGTATTTTATTTTTACTGAAAAGGGAGTTGCCAGCCTTGCATTTAACTTGAAGCTAATCCATTCCTGCAGTGTGCTCAAAGTGACTCTCAATCAGTTGACCATGGATCACATGCAACCCACAGCAGTTGCTCAGCAGATTGGAGGTCAGATGCCAGAGGGAAGCATATGGACCAGTGTGTCCCTCCGTGCATCTTTCAGAGTACATAATGGAACATTGATATCGGTTTCTCTTGACTGTGTGCGTGGAAGGATCAATCAGATCACTCATGAACATGGAACCAGTATATCTATTTTATGGATTTCATCTTAATTTCTGCACAGTGAAGTTGGCATGGAATTGGGGTTTAAATTGGATTCTACTCTGATTCTATACATACTTGACACTATATTCTGTTGACTTCAGCAGATCATCCCACAAAATGCTCTCAATTTTAGAAATATTTAAATATAATCTTAACTGAATGATCACTATTTAAAGAAAACAAGAGCTTTCGGTCAAGATTTTAATTCTGTTACCGTCTTCAGGCAGGGGAACCTTGAATTCAGATTGAACTCCCTTGTTTTTAATAAAGCAGTCTCTTAAAATTTATTATGTCTGGACCACAAAAAATTGCAGCTGAGGGTAAATAGCATTTAGTACTGTAACTGAAAGCAGCACAGCCAAATAACTGAAACCTGCTTTCATTTTTTTTCATGCAACCAGCTAATAAAAAGACTAAATGTACTTTGGGGCTAATTTGTCTACATCTTACAAAGTGTTGTGCTTTCCATAAATGGAGAGAACGTGCCTCAAATAGGTGATAATGTGGCAATACTGGAGTATACATTCTTAATATTGTGGAAAGGGACTGGGTCAAAAATAGAATTGTTTTTACGACAAAAACTGGAACTAATGGCTGCTCTAATTTCATTTGGAAATAATCTACATTTAAGTAATTTGGGAGGGCTTTTCTCTGTTTTTAGTTTTGCCAGTGAAAAGTTGCAGAATGAGAAGGGAGGAAGTCTATTCTAAGAAAAAAAAGTATATAGGCAAAAAGAAACATGTACTAAAAGAATGTCTTGAAAATTAGACTTCTGCAAATTAAGCAAATTTTTATTCCATTTCTTTTAAACAGCAAAATATTTTTCTAATCAAAAAACCCCATTATTCACAAGTCTATTTATTTTGCTGAACAGGTACTTACATTAAAAAGGCTTTTTTTTTTTGTCAAATCAGTCAGTTAATTCAAGGAAATGGTGCATTCATTGACACTAATTTTTACCTTCTTCCAACTCTTCCATCAAACTATTATTTCTTTTTCTAAACTATGTAGACTGTTTTCTCCCATTTTCTCTTTTCTCCTCTACAAATGGTTTTTCACTTTCCTTTCTCATTTCTTTTGTTAGGAGTAAATGACGTGCCTTGTCACATCTCTTTCCAGCTTTCTTTCAGCATTCCTACAAAAGGATAGATGTTTGTGTCACGTATGTAACTATAGAAGAGGGACATTAACAATGCACTTGCAGGCTGCCTTAAGTTAACCCTACTGAAAAGAAATATTATGCACAATATAACTTTAATGTGTCTGCCTGAGTATGTATATCTAAAATATATGTACACTGCTGTGTTTTAATCTGTTTTGGAGTTTGTTACACTGTTTTTGCTGGATAATGGCCTCCTATAATTTTCTGTAATAGAATGAACCCAAGAGCAAGACTTCTATCTGGTTGTTGTTTTAACTTGTGATATTATAACTGTGTCCTTAACGCCTGAAGTTATCTTTCCATCATCTTTTTTTTTTCAAGAATATGCTCAAGGATTCAGGCTTTCAGCAAACTGTTCTGCTGCTCCAAATAAAGAACAGTAGTTTTTCTTGCTTTCAGAGCAAAGTCTAAGCAGTCTGTCACAGGACACCTCACTGGGCATTGTGTTGCAGCCAGTGTGAGTACACAAACCAGTAATCCTGGTGTCCCCAAAGTCTGTCACTGACAGAGATCTCAGTGCCTGTGTGTAACCAGGGTCTCATTCGTTCTTGCAAGGTCATAAGGAAGGATGAATTAAAACTACTATTGCAGGTGTTCAACATTTGCACAATACTGTTATCATTACAGAGGACGTTTTGTAGTGGTAGAGAAGGACTTCTGGAATGAAAAGCACGTGTATCTGTTGTGTACAGAAGAGCTGCGTTACCTGGGAGCAGAGCAGTTTTTCTGGGAACTTCACTTTTGGAGTCTACTGAGACTGAATGAAGGTGAAATGGCAAAGGAGTTAAAAGTTCTTCTGACTACCCATTCTGCTTTCTGTAGAAGGGTGCATGTGGTGTAGGAGAAGCTCTGCAGAGAGCCCACCTGGGTATTTCTATGGTAAGAGTTGAGGGAGAGACAATGTTAGAGAAAGCTAGAAATCAAAGGCTTATGTTTTTGTTTTAGAAGAAGTTAAGGAAGTCACTTTCTCACAAACAGAACCCCTTATTATTCTTTGCTGGTTTGTGCTGTGCAGTTCTGTTGAAGGCTGTCACTCCCCAGAATGACAACTCATCCTAGATTTAAACCTGCGTAGCAGAGATCAGAATCTGGTGTTAGAAATAATCTGGTACATCTTTAGCAAAGTGCAGATGTTACTTGAATATAATAAACATTTGCCTATATATGGCATATAGCAAAGCTGTTGGCATGATTTGTATGAGTATGCTTTATTTGAGTGAGATTGTGAGATCAGTGGAGTTAAACAGGGAAGAGAAAGATGCTGCAATCCTGTATTATGCACATTGGTGGTACTTGCATTTAAATGCACCATTATTAAAGATACAGAAGCTACAAGGAAGGTATAAGTGAACATTATTACAACTGAGAGAAGTTCCAGAGTATAAATTCTTCAGTGTAATAAAACATTTTGGAGGATTCTGTGGGGAGTGACCATAATTTCCCTTAAACTCAGAGTAAATTTTTAGATGTACAGTGGCAGAAACACAGTAGTTTGAATCCATCTGGTAGTGATAATGCATCTAATAATGTTTTACTCATGTCATCTGTCATAAGGCACTAAGAGAGTGAAAAATGTGTCTTATCCAATATGTATTATTAGTTGCCATTTACAGCAAGATTAGCCTTATTTCAAGTAAGAAAAGGCTGATCATTGAGCCTCTTTTTAATCTCTCCCTTTCAAAAAAATAAAAGCCTGGATCTATAGTTCAGGGCACTCACTGACGTTGGTTATAGCAACAGGAATTTGAGTATGTTGGAATCAGTATAGATTTATGATAGCCTAATGAATGGTATATCGCCTTTGCATCTATAAAAATGATATATATTGCCTCATACCATGCAACATTAAGTGGTGCACTATGATCCCGAATAAGATAAAGTTCAAGAGGAATCGATGCACATGAATGCTAATTTTATGGCACTTATCCCATTTGCTGTAATAAATTGCATGTTTTATTAACAGGTATTTTATTAATTATATTTACAAATTTTGAACTTTTTTCATATTTTTTTCCATATGGTTTCTTTCTATTAATAGTACAATATAATACTGTGAAGTGTGGAATTCATTTAAAAACTTTTATTTTGCATCTTTTGATACCACATTCATGACTATGGTTAAAATAGCTGGAGATAGGCTCTTCAATCTCTTCTTCCAGGGAGTGTTGCCAAAGGAAGGATTCACAAAGTAAAAGAGTAAGTATGAGGCTGGTAGAATCTACCTGTACAGAGCAAGTCTGAGTTAATATATCCAGGAAAGCAGGTGGTTATGTCACTATGTTATGAGGATAATGGGCAACTTGTTGTTGTAGAAAACTTGGCCATTACAGGAGGAAAATAATTTAGGTTGAATAGTGCTGCTCATACAAAAGGAAAAAAGATTTGGCTTATAAAACCTACATTGATTTGTATTGGGAAACATTTTGCAAGTTTAAGGGTTTCACCTGAATATATTTATTACCTATGCAAATTTTTATGCTTTCTGTGAAGTCCATGTGGGCAGAATATGTGAAGTTTATTTTAATATTATGGATGTTCCTCTGTTCTGTGGTCTCTGCAGATTGCAGTACACTGTGAAAACGACACTATTTTCTAGTGGTGCTTTTTATGAAATTTTCTACTTTGAAATATTACTTTGTTTTAAAAATACTGTTTAGACACTTGCCTCTGTTAATATTATATTGTAATATGTTTTAAGAGAACTTTACTGAGATAAATAAAATGATAAAACTTCATTGGTGTTCTTGTTCTATTCTGAGGAAGACTAAAGGTGGCTCTTGTGTTTTTTACCACTGACTCTCCTGGGGTCAGCATTTCACAGATGTTGTCTGAGTTCGTCACCTGTGCCTGCTGAAGTGGCACTAAACAGGAACAGTGGACATTTCTAGAGATCTGCCTGCCTTCTGTTCCTCTGGTTGAAACAGCAGATCTGAGAAGATGAAAATTGTCATAAGAGCAGTACGGTTTATCCTGGTCATGGCTAGTGCCCCAGTAATACAGAGAAGAAAGAAATTTGTCCTGCCTGGGCACTTCATAGGCTCTCTGTTGTATGTGAGAGCCTTTATGGTGTTGTGGGGGGTTCAGATCAGACTGTTGCAGTAGTACAGCTGTGCTTCTGTCAGGGTCTGGCCAAGTTAAAACTCATGTGTTCTCCGTAGAAACTTCACAAGTATTTTTAATTGTACATCTGTTTCTTCTTTTTGGAGATGTTATTGTTTATTGGATGTGAATGAAAGAGAGGTGCTGTCAAAAAGAGATTACAGACATCATTAACATACCCTAAATTACCCAAGGATAAAATTCAGAGGAAGGAGAAAAGAAGTATTTGTGAAATACTGTTGGAAGTGGGACCATCCTCCTCCAGGCTGGATCAAAACTGCCTCTTCTCTTCTGGCCTTCAGCAGCTGAACACTGTTTATGCCCTTTCCCTAACAGCCCGAACCATCTTGGTGTTTGTCTGCTCCCCAGGATGGCTCTCTCAGAGTCACCTCACGTTTCTCTTCAGGGGTCTGACATTCCCTTGTGCAACATCCACCCATGCAGGTCTAGAAGCACACTGTGCCACCGAAGCCTGGAGCCCCTGCCTCTGCTTGGAGGGCTTTCCTTACAGTACAACTCCAAAGATATTAACTGTGTTAGTGGCAGGGCCTGTGCTGCTCTCGCTGTGCTGCCTGGCAGAAATAGGTAGTGAGTGGGCCTCAAAATAGCTGAGTTGCCCATCTGCTGGACTTCAGCCTCTCTCGATCTGTACCTGTCTTTCGCTGTCTGGGTCTGGTTGTATAAAAGCCAAATGACTGTAAAAGAGGGATCCAAGAAACTCGTTTGCATTAAAAAATAGAATTGCTATTGCTAAACCAGAGTTTCTTGGCCAGCTGCAGTTTGCACAGCTTTCCTCAGGCCTTCCTTGGAGCTCTGCAGGCACATTGTGACCTGCAGGATTGCATCTTTAGTTCACAGGCTCTTCAAAGGGAAATGAGCTGCTCTCCAGACACTCTAGTGCAATCCAGTTAAATGGCATCTCTTGAAAGTAGCCTTAAAAGGCTGGATGTGATTTCCTCACTGGGAGGGTGTTAATGCCTGGCTTTAGCAGAACCTTGAAGTAAAAGCCTGCCATATTTATATTCATACATACACGCATATACATATGTATATATTTATATAATCTCCTTGGTCTCGGTTAAATAGCATTTTCTCTAAAAGAAGAACTGTGGGAAAAGCATTTTTAAAATTCCTGCATCTTCTCATAAAATCAATGTCTTCAGCTTTCCCCTTTGCCACTTTTTCTCTGGAAACATAGAGGAAACAAAGGGAAATTAAAAAGTGAAGATTGGAGGAATGGATATAGAAGGGGAGAAAAGTGGAAGAAGGAAAAGGCAATCTCTAGTGTTTAGGTAATTTCATGTATAGGAATTTAAACTAGTTTTTGTCAGAACTTCTTGGGCTTTCAGTCAGTTGTATTTAAACATTTCTTCAACTGCAAACTTGATCACATTTGGCTTCATTTCTGTCTCTTCGTCAAAGCACTTCCCACCCACCAACTTTTGTAAACTAAAGTAGTATTAGAGTATCCGGAATATGCTAAAGTATTTTGCTCAGCTGGAACATTAAGTTGGGTAATTTGGTTAATTAAATACCAGCTTATATTGGGAATTCTCTGGATATATTTGTGGGTTTTAGCATGCAAACCTCAGTTTTCATCATTACCTCTTAACTGTGTTTATATTGGGAACTGCTTCTCATTAGATAAATGAACCTTCTCTGAGCTCCACGTTATTGTCACTTGACTGTTAATGGTACCTTTAATTTTCCTTTGGGTATTTTTCTATTATATTGCAGTCAATAATCTAGACATGTACCAAGTGTCTTCAGGAGCTCTGTGTATATGGAATGTTGACAGAGTGTTCTGGTCACAGTTGGTTTTTCCTGACTTGCTTCATTGTTTTAAATCACAAGTTGTATTCAGTTCAGAAGCCCATATGATAGATCTGGGCTTTCAAAGCAAGTTTGGCCTGGTGAGTGATTTAGACTGGAAATCACATCTGAGTTGCATGATTGCAGCCTTCTCTTGCAGAGTATAAAAAAACTTCTGAGAATACTCACAGATTAAATGCAGGTGTCTTGAGTAAAGAGCCGGAGGTTCTTTACATCAAACTCAAATAAAAGCCTCATACTCTACTCAGGAGGTCAAAAAAGTGAAAAGATTTAGTATATACTGTAAAATACACTGTTTGTTGAAGGACAAGTACATTTGTTGGTTTTTTTAGGAGAGGAGAATGAAAATGTGTGCTTTATACCAAGTAGATAAGACAAATTGCTTAAGATGCTTTTATGCCTGAAAATGCTCTATATTTCATTTCTTCTTGAACACGTACCTAGATTTGTTTAAACCTTTGCTTCAAACTACTGCCACATCAGTAACTTTAATACAGGCTTGATTCGTGCTAAAACCTTTGAGGATATTTTTCCCCCTGTGTGTCAGACAAACATAATACATTTCAAACACCACTGATCAATCCTTGAAAAATAGTGTCCAATACTGCAAGTCTCCCAAGAGATGCAAGCTCTGTGATCCTGTCTGAGGCAGCAATTTTTATCCTCAGCTGCTTCAGCCTCCTGAAGCCCTTGTCCCAGGGTGGTCAAGCTTTCCCCCACCTTTTGGCCTTGCTAGAGGGGTGCAGTGACAGCTGTATTGGGTGGGAAGCTGCAAATGCTTGGGTTTGACCCGCCATAAATGTTTTTTTTCTCTTATTTTATCCATTCCGCCTTTCGTCCTCCTTTCATGGTTAGCCGTGAAAATCCACTGTTCCCACACCTCCACCCTTGATCTGCACCTGTATTTCTGCTCTCTCAGGTTTTGGTGTGTGACAGGGGTTTCAGTTCTTGGTTTGTTGTTAGCAGGCTTCCCTCTCATACTCATCTGTGAATCACCACATAAACACCACATACCTCTGAAAGCTCAGATACTGCATAACCAAAGGTGGTTTGTCCTGTTTGGACCTGTATAGCCTTAGGAAGGTGGCATTTTCATACCTAGAGATGACCTGTTTCCATGACTGTGCTCTTGCAGCATTTCACGCCTTTTGGTATCACCCCTTGCTCTTGAAGTATTGATGTCCTTGAAAACTTCTTTCAGGTTCTGTGTTTGCACATGCACTTGAGAATTCAATTATATCCTGGGAGGAGAGGGAATACCTCTTTTTGTCTTACCTTTTCAATTGCTCCCAAAACCAACTATATGGGAAAGATGATCTGCTTTCATCCAGTCTTCCTGGCATTTGGTTTCCAGAGGCCAGAACAAAAAGTGTATTTCCTACCCTGCATATAAGATAATAAATATCTACAGTATGATTGCTGTGCTACTGATAAAATATATTTCAGAATTGATAATCTCAGAATTTGGCCAGCTCTGCAGGCATATTTAAATTATAATGTGGGTATCAAAGCCTTTGAAGATTTGTTTCTGTCCAGGTTGGGCACAATATTCTTTGATAAGAAACAGGTTGGAGAGCACATGGAAATGCTGATGAAACAGGCCAAGCTGGCTCTGGGAGAGGGACCCCTGCTGAAGCTCAGGAGTTGACATGACTGAGGGTCCTGCTGCAGCCTGGCCCTCGCAGAAGCAGGAGTTTGTGGGACCTGGCCAGTCCCCAGGACATGCCAAGCTTTAGGAATGGCTGCGGTGTGTTGAGGCTATTTTGCTGTTAGGACATTTTTGTTGCTCATTGCTGTAGTCCTGTGGGTAAATAATGCTTTCCTTGGAAGGTTGCCTGTATTCGGTATCTAACAGCAACTTAAAGGAAATTTGTTCCAGAAGCCCAACCTGGTTTGAATATCTGAACGAAATGCCTAGAAACTGCAGATCCTGTAGCATGGAGATCTTCATGAAGTAGGCTGAGTTTTCACAAATCAGTAGGAGTACAGGACATGTCACTTGATAATAGAAACTTATGCTGGAACTGTAACAGACACCCTTAATTTTGTACTTTTAAAACATGCTAAACCCAGTGCAAGTATCCAGGCTGACATCTGTACTAGGGATTGGGGTATTCTTATGCATGGTTCTCGGCTGATAAATAAAAACTGTTTCTGACATAACTCAAAAAAGACTTCATTCTGTCTGTGCTGTAGTTTGCCTCAACTGTATCCACATCACAGTGCCTCCCAGGAAAACAGCAGATACAGATTCACTGGACTTGACGCTGATGGTGAAGTGTTGAGGGCTCCTGGTCACATGCATCTGGATTTATGGAGTGAAACGTGAAATCTCTTCTGCAATCATTCTTTCCAGCTATCTGAAAGATCCGCATGGATCTGCTCTCTTCCAATAAATAACCACCTTGAGGCAGGGATTTGAATTACACTATTTTTGGTAAACTGAAAATTCTTACTTCGGCAGTGCTACAGTTACTGACAAGATACATCACTGAGGTCTGGATCCTTGCTTCAAGGAACAGATACTCAGTCTGTATCCAAGCTCTCAGTCCAGACTTTAAGACTAGGATACCCTTACCCATCACCAAAGTAGCACTGGAGCCCTGTTAACAGCAGTGTCTTTGGAGCTGAGCAGTGGCAGTGGCCATTGCTACACCAGGAGGATGCTCCAGGCCCACCCCCTCCCAGAACACCTGGTGTCCCCACTCAGAAGCAGAAACTCACACACCCAACACTGACATTTCCTCTGCTACAGCAGCCCCAGCCCATGTGCAGGAACATCCCTCCAAACTTCACATCCTTGCTGACAAGCCAGGCCCCGGCTGCAGCCTGTGCCCAGGTAGTGGGGTTCCCTGTGAGCAGGAAAGGCTGTGGATGGGGGCTGCAGGAGCCTGTTGAGAAAAAGAGCCAAGAAAGAATTTTTCTGGTTTCAGGGCCACTAAAGGCTGATTGTGTTCATGTTGCGCTAGAGGTGTTTATGTGCCCTTCAAGGCTGCCAGTAGAGGTTTCTCTACTAGAGAGGATTTTTTTTTGTTGTTCCAGTGAAAAACTCTGAACAGGGCAAGGTCTTATTTATCACTGCCTTGGCTGAGCAGTCATAAAAGTGGCAATAATAGTTAGTTGATAAGAGCAGGAAAAAGGCAGGTCTCCAGCCCTGGGGAAGGTTTTGACGAATGGCTGCTCACTAGATTGGAGGTGCTGCTGGCTTGGAGACAGATGGGCTCGTCAGTTGTATGCAGGTAATGCTACAGGTAAATGAGAGAAATTACTGTAGGCGTAGTTGAGGTCATTAGGCAACCTCTTTATCTGCTGTTGGCATCTTTTGCCTTCATAGCTAACTCATTTTTCTTTGAAAGAGACCGGGGAGTGAGGGATGAGTGAACTCTCCAGGCACAAAGAACAGGATGTCTCTTGATTTTGGTGTCATGCATTAAACAGCTGTGTTTGTGACAAATCTTTGCCCGAAACTGTTTTGTTGTAAGTTACATGGACTCCTGATTTGTAATCAGTTAATGACAGATTTAGTCCTTACTTGTACAAATTTTTGTCTTTTCTATTTCCTTAAGTGTATCACAATATGTATCAGCTGATATTAACTGTAACCATTTGTTAAAATTTTCTGTACAGATTTAGGTGAGTGGGTGTTAAACCCCCATACAGTCCCTTTCAAAAGGAGACAAAGTCTGCAGCTTGCCTTGTACAATGTTTTGAGCAGTACAGGTTTGTTATCTTTCTCCTCTCATATTTCTGAATGAGCAAATAATTGTAAAAGTAAATGTAATGTTTCAGGTAGGTATTTTGGGGGCTTAAGTCTTTTTCTTAATGTGAGCGAGCATCCATGCTGACATGCCTTACGTGCCCTGAGGTCAACACTGAAGTCTTCAAAGACTGAATTAATCTGACAAAAGAAAATACTCAGAGCAGAGGCTGAGTATTGTAAGAATGAAAACAGAGAAGGTCACAGTCACTCCCTTCCCTCATTTTATGTGGATTCCAGCTAAAACCTAAAATTTATTTGATACAACAGGATGTGTTGGCTACTTCATTAGAAAGAAAAAGACTGTGTGGGGGAAGAAATCTGGGAATACCTACACCAAAGACCTTGGAAATGTTTTTGGACTTAAGTTTTAATGGTAGAAATATTTAAGAGTGTTTCTAAAGGCAAATTGGATGGGATTCTGTACTCTTGACACTTACTTATTTTGATTTCTTTTTGCAGCTTGTTAATATTTTAAATTTGAGAAAAAAATTGAGAAAAATATTTCTCATGAGCAGATGAAGAAGTTCCTTAAAAAAAGCAGGCAGTAGAGATCTTCAAAGATTTTTTTAGGACATGGGTATTTTTCCCTTTTTGAGAACTATTGAAACTAGGTCTGTATCAATAAAGACAAATGTGTCATCTGCAAACACGTAAGTGAATTAATGCCCAGTTACCTATTTTGTCAGACCAGACAGTCAAAAAGGAAGCAGAACCTTTGACAACCCAACCAACAACTGGCAGGACAGGAGATGCCATTCCCCCAGCCCCTGCTCACCTTGTGCTATTGATCCACAGCTTAGAGAACCCCTTGTTTTGGAGAAAGGCTGTTGCCAAGCTTTTGGAGGTTTTCAGAACAGGCTCTGACACTCCGAGCTCAGAACAGAGACACTGAACCCATTACACAGCCTGAAATCACTATGGACTATTCTATGCACTGTGGATGATTATTTAGCTCTTTCTGGTGCTCTTTCTACTTATCTACAGATTTCTTAAAAAAGACTGAAAGCCCATTACCACAGCCTGTGTTTTCAGTGCATTTCCTGTCATCCATAGCTTGCCCGAGAGTCCTGTGCTCTTTCTTCTTCTTTAGCAATCTGAAAAATGCATGTCTCAGCATAGCAACTTCTACTATAGGAATAATGAGTTCTAATTGTTTCTTTGTTCTGAAGAGAATAAAATTTGCTGGGCATGTGATAGACTAGAAAAGAAAATTGAAATACAGAGCAAGGAAAATACAGCCTGAGCACTGGGTAGATATCAGATGGTCCACCTAAGTATAATTGGGCCATTCCTTCATCTTCCCTAAATTGAGAAGACTATTCCCCTTTCTTCTCTTCCAAGCTTTCAGGGAGCTGTACTGGTTTGAAGGCAGAAGTGAACAGAGCTTGATAAACTGTCACACTTCTATGGGTAATGTCTGCTCATTTCCTTATCTCTACCTTTCTGTTGAATTTTTTAAAATAAAACTACTGATACGGTGATGAGAAGAGATTTTTCATATGCTGCTATTTGATTCTGAGGTGCAGAGCCTCGAACTACATCCATTTTTCCCTGTTGCATTCTGAGAAGGAAATGTTGCATATCCTTGGAAATGAACATGGAACCATTCCCTGGCAATGGTCTGGTGGCCAGTATCACAAGCTGGGGTTTTGTTACTTTTACATTCCTCCCTAGCAGTTTATTATTGACCCATATCAAAGTCAGGGCATTGGCTGGATCATGGGTACAAATGCTCTGTTCTTGTTTAGATTTCAGGGATCTTACCACAGAGTGCTGGTGTGACTGGGCAGGTGGCTCAATCTATTTGCTTTTGCTACTTTAAAAATGGGATAAAGGACCACTGCACCGCTGCAGGGGTGTTATGAGGGTAAAATTCATTCCTAATGGCTGTGAGGTATTCAGATGCAGTGGTAATGAGGCTATATGGATGTCTGGAGTATGTGCTTCACTGCACATCTGAAGCAAAACACGTCTGTTTCCTTGGCAACCTCTCTGCATCTGTGCCATTGTAGCTGCTCTCCACTGGATGTGGAAATATCAAGCATCGTTACTGAATTGTGCTCACATTTTTCTCCATTCATATTCTGCTATTAAAAAAATTCTGTTTGTTACATTGATGCTGTGGGCTCTGAATGGTGCAGGCCTATTCCTCCCTCTCCCTCCCTGTCTCCCTGCACCTCCCTCCCTTCAGCCCCCCTTTTCCTCAGCTTAGCCCTCTCCTCTGCTTACAGCAGAAGCCTTGAGGTCACCCCACCTTTGGTGGGAAGCAGCAGCACTTCTCTAAGCAGTGCAAAAACAGGGTAATATGGAAACACATCATGTCCATGTCCATGCACTGCCCTTGAGGAAATGAAAACAACATGAACTTTCTGAACAACAATTAGTGCTGCCATCTGTTACTGTCAGCAGATGTACGTGATAACCTTGTGTTCGCTTTCTTGGAAAGAGCTGTGCGTATTTCACTTATGTTGTCCATAAAATCTTTTCCTTTTAGCAACGTAGAGATACTGTGATATTATCTAGCAGTTTCATCGTGACATGTCATGGTTGTATGAATGCCTTTACATAAAAGAAATATCACAGAGATCTGCAGCTCTGAGCTGTATGTGGTCACTGCTTCCAGACTGGTGAGAGTTTCTATCCCATGGAAGCCTGAGGACTGCTCCTGTGAGACAGTGCTCGCCACAGCCTGGAGGCTGTGCAGCCTCATCCTCCCAAGGCAGCCAGTGTCTGGGTCCTCCTTCGAGCTGCCGTGTGTTAAGATGGGTGGTGGCTGCCAAAGATCCAACCCTACACATGGAGAAAGGCAAATATCTCGTGTTTAAATAGTTCTCCCCATTTCAAAATAAAAACTTCAGGTTTTAGGATTTCAGTTCTCCTTGCTGTCAGTCTAGCCCAATTTCCATGTAAAGATATAAGGGAAATATTGGGAAAAAAAGTGTTGAAAACACACCTAAGCTCAAATTCTCATGCTCTGCTGATTCCCAGCACCTGCATCTCTTCAACTCAATTTCCCTGGGATCCATTGCTCTGAGCACTACTTCACTTGCCTTCACCTCTGCTCATGAACAGGTTTGCAGCTCTGTGCATTTGCATTGGGTAATATATCGTGAAAAAATGCCTAACAAAAGGGTTAAGGTGTTGCAAGACTGAACATAAGAATCAATTTCTGGTTAAGAAATGGAAAAGGAAGCACAGAACGTGGGCCACAAAGCCTGTTCTGTAAATCTGCCCAGTCATTCAGTGCTTATCTGAGCATGATATTACCACAATTATATCTTTAGTGTGAGTGAGACCTCCATCCATTTTCTGAAAGCTGGAATGTGAATAGATACAGAAGAAATGAGAATCTTGCTTATTTCTGGCGAGCACTGAAGACAGATGAAGGAGACTTTTCTCTGTGAGATCTAGGAAGATTATCCTAACAGTTCCTCCTTACAGATTAATGTTTATACATCTCCTTTTGCCTAAAATAGGTTGGTCTCTTCTAAAATCTGTTTCTTAGAGCAATATCTGCTGCAAATTAAGACATGAGGAATTGCTCTACAGTATCCTGGGAGACCAGTTTCCATTTTAAAATCAATGCTAATTAAGTGTATGTACTTTAATGTTGACATAAATCAGTTCCAAATTTACATGCTGCCAATACCTTACAAAATACAGTTTGCCTTGATTCTAATGAGCTCTTCCCTCAGTGTATTTTGTGTGAATAAATTAATTGCCTTTGTTTTTACATAAACATAAATACACACACATGTAGTATCTACATATGAAGAGGAGGTAAAAAAAAGGGGGATTTAGGTCTTTTGGGTAGGTTTGATTGAAATTCCCCTTAGCTGTAGGACTCCTCTGAAACTGAGTTTTCTAAAACATCCTAAGTAGGCTGTTGGGAAAAATGAGAAATCTCCTCATATGTGTTTGTAAGAAAGCACTGACACAGATGTCTAATTCCGGCAGAGTAGTCACTTTCTGCAGCTCTCCTGTAAGAATTCAAATTCCTGGAAGAAATGGAACTTCTCCCCACTTCTTACTATTTCATGCAATCAGATGTACTGATTTTTGTTAGGATGTTCTATTTCTCTGAAAATTATTAAAGGACTTGAGCGTTTTCCCAGCATTTTAAATAGCTGAGCATGGACACAGCAGCAGAGCTGCATTATAGGAAGTGTACAGAGAACAGCAGAGTGTTCTTTGCATTTGAGTAGGTAGCAAGAAAGCTTTGGCTATGTGACAAAGAGATTTTATGGTACACATGTTTAATGACGGGCAGGGTAGGAGAACATATATACATATACATATGTGTGTATATATATACATACAGACAAAAATATACCCCAGAAATATGGGAGCCATATGGGGAAACAGAGTAATTCCCTGTACTGGGAAAAAGACTCAAGTGTGACAGAAATCTCAGTGAAAATAAACTTCAGGATTCAGTAGGCACTTCTGCAAGGGATTAACAAAGCAAATGTAGACTTGCCTCTAACAAGAAACAGTCCCACGTTCCATAAAAAGCAATTAGACCATTATATTTAGGTCATGGCAAAACTGTGAGAACCAAGGAAGCACACCCTTTCATACTATAGTTTGCTGTATCTGTGCACCACATTCCACATTGACTGGACTTCTAGGTTGCCTCCAATCAAAAATAAGCCCAGGCCTCTCCATTGTGTGGTGCCTAATGGACTGCATTTCTGCAGGGAATCAAGTCAAGCCTGTGTGCTGCCTTCAGTAGGAAAGCTGGTTTAAGAAACTCCTTTCTTTCTTCATAACAGCCATGAACAAGAATTGTAATGCTATGCCAAAGTTTACCACCTCCGAGGTGTGAAGTTATGGCTGGTTTTGAGGCCCTGCTGTAAACCAGGTCACTGAAATGTTTAAAATAGTCCCCAGAAGCTCCAGGGCAGATGGTTTTGAAGGCAGCTTTGTCATCACCACTAGCACTGCATAACTGCACAATAAATGTCATAGCTGAGTGCAAGTCCACAAAAGAAACATGGAAATCCATGAAAGCACATAAAGAATGAAGAATGCAGTCTACCCTTGCCTTCCAGCTATATGGTAAACAGCTACTGGGCACAGCTGCAAAGAGGAAGAGGAGCAGCATCCAGACCTTGGTTTAGTTATATGAAACACATCTGATCACACCACATTATTGCCAGGTACAGATTAGTTAGCAACCTGCAGTTGTTTCAGGATTTCATCTTGACTTTTAGAACTGTTGGTGGGAAAACCCCCTATGTGATAATTCTCAGGATGTTTTTTTCTGGCTATTCCTGAGTGGAATGGTTATTTTTTATTAAAATGTATTTTAATTAATTGAATTGCATTTTAATGAATTAAAATGTTTCTTTCAATTTCTCTAAAATTAGGAAGAACCAGCAAATTTAAAATGCCTTTACATCTAGAAAGGTGTTTCATTTCATCCCAGCTCATCCCCACCCTTCTGCTGATTTGGCAATTGTTTGGAGAAGGAGTGGCTTAAAAACAGATGTCAAATCTTGTATGGATACCAATGATTCTTCTTTCAGAAAACTGCCTTCTTGCAAATCCAGCAGTGATCTGTAATACATTGACTTATACTTCAACCTATGATTTCAGCATCTTCTAAACAATAATCTGAAATAGCAGCCTTCTTGTTGGCAGCCCTCAAACGCTTCTGTGGGATTAAGGAATGTAGTCATAGTGTCCACACCTCTGATTTTGCAGATTTTGCCAAGCTCCAAGAAATGTACACTGGAAGCAGCTTTGGGACATTCTCACTTGAGTTCCTGCCCCCACAAGCAGATCTGGACCATGGAAGTTAAAAATCTCCCTCCTCCTTCAGAACAAGAATCACTTAGTACAATCTCAGTGGGGACATGCACCAAGACACAATGTTCAGTCTCTGTGTTTGGGCATTACCTTGGGCCAGAACTCGCTTTTAAAGGGTGCAATGATGCAGCAGTAACACAAGTCCTTTGCTGCTGGTGGGGCTACAAACCACTTCGTGTGTCCAAGAGATTTCAGTGGGCGTGATGAAGGTGAGATGGGGGCTGTTCAGGTCACTGGAGGTGTGCCCGATTACAGTGTTGGGTCACCACAGGCACCCTGAGAATGGAAATTTAACCATGTACCAAGAGGAATTGCCTTCAGTTTATGTTTTCCATAAGTTCATCTTCTTTTTAAGTGACTGTCAAGTGTTATAATCCTTCAATTTGAAAAATATTATTCCTTTGAGTCTATTCTTATAGAGGACTCATCCATTCCAGCGGGCTGAAAGAGTTTAACATGTTCAGCTGCTCTATTCCTGGATCACTATGTGGGGGTGATTGCCTGGGATCCCAGCCTTTCCCATCTGCTTTCACTAAAGGACAGTGCTTTTCTGCCTTTAGGAGATTAAAAACAGACGCTTACTATTTGGGCTGTGACCATCAGGCATCAGAAGGAGACGACACTAAAATTTTGTTTGAAACAAACTAAGTGTAACAGGAGCTTTCTTGGGTTGAGTTGCAGTGTCTGTGTGTGTTTAACACATAAACGATGCTTTATGCTTCACCGAAGCCAAGCCCCCAAAATATTCATGGTATTTGCACTGTTTGAAACTGTCTCTGAAGAATTACCCTAAAAATTCAATTGAGAGGGGTGTAAATATTAATTTTTTACTTCAAAGACAAAGATTGAGCTTTCCTGGGGACAAGTCTGAAAACAGACAGTCATGAAGAGTTTCAGTTCAGGTGTTTCTTCAATTAATTTGTTTGAATTTGGCATAGAGCAGTAAGGAGGTTAAATGCCCAGTCATGTAGTGTCCCTAACAATACAGGACAAAACATTTCACAGATACAAACACACAGAGCCCTGACAAAAGTGGTAACAGGGGAGAAAACAAAATACAAACCCAAAATATTACCTGCATGACTTGACACACTGCTGGAAAATGTCCAGATTCTGTGGTATTACAGGAATACACAGAAAGCAGCACATTATTTTAACTTTTTTTTTTTTTATCACACAGGTTATGTTTTTCTTTGTAGTCTAATTCTTCTTGAATTCATATAGAGGCAAGTGTCTTTATTCACCTAAAAAGCAGCTGCATCAGGGCACAGAAGATATATAAAAGAACTACTGAAACCTCTCAGTGTGAAGACTTGCATTGTGGATAGTCCTGTGTTTCCACCTGCCTTTGCTTCTGACTGGTCCTTTTCAGCCAAACCTCCAGGAGATACACATGCCTCAGAGGCAGAGCTGTGTGTTTGCCTGCCCTTCACCTCACACTTGCATTTTCTGCTTCCCAAAGCTTCCTCAGGGTACCTTTGTCAAGTAGTGGATGGTGGTAGTTTCATAGGCTTTTAAAATACCGTGATGAAAGATTTGCTTTTATGAAAAAATATTTTAGTTTTCTTCAAAAAGCTTTGAAAGAGGTGCTAAAACATATTGATAATTAGTCACTCACAAGCAAGATAGTGCAACACATAAAGGTTTAATTTTGCTTCCAACAAAGCCAACGGCAAGGTTCCCACTGACTACACTGGGGCAGAATCTGACATTGGGTACTTGACCTTCTGTCTTCTAAAGGCAAAGAGTTTTTCAGTGAATATAATGAACACAAAAATAGCCACTAAAATAGCTGTACAACATTCAGGAACTAAGAAACTCAATACTCCTTGTACTTAATTAAGAACCAACAAGAAAAAAATTGCATGTAATTTGCTCTGTGCAAAAGAGAATCAGATTAAATTGTATTTCCTCAAAGTTTTTTTTAAAATAATGACTTAAATATCATTGTTCAATGAAACTGAATAACCAATACTGCTACTGTTTTTATTTGTTGTGCTCCAAAGGGTAACCTGGGTAAGCAAATGAAAGAAGGCTGTCAATACAGCAGGTGTGCAGGTGTGTGTAGAGATGCAGTGGGTGTGGGTGTGGGTGTGGGTGTGGGTGTGGGTGTGCATATATATTAAAATAACATGTGGATGAAAAGACAAAAGCATTTGCTAATTATTTTTAGGAAATGGGCACAGTCATACCAATCACTCTGAGCTAGAAGAAAGCATATTTCCCCCGAGGATAAATACACCTTTCTGGAGTGAGGCTCACTGACCATCTTTTACTCAAAACCCTTACATTTTTTTCTGGGGAAAAAAAAAAAGATAAGGGTCAAACGATAAGCACCTAAAAAAATTATAGTGCAATATACTTTTCCTTGAGGTATGAAATTGAATTAATTGAAGCAGAGGAGAGAATGAAATGCTGTTGCCCCACCTCTGACGGGGGATGCCTGGATGAAGGACAGAGCAGCATCTCCAAGACTGTGTCTGGTTTTTGCATGTGAAGGAAATCTGTGGGAGGAGTCTGTGGATGAGATAGTAAGAAATCCAGTTTGTTGTCCAGAACAGACTGCACTGAGCTAAACCCTCCCCTGCACACCCACACCACCATGCTCAGGACACCACCTGGTAGCTCCTGCAGCCTGGCCACAGTGATGACCTGTGTGCCTCGAAGTCTCTTACGTCTCAAGGTGGAGTTGCAGATTTTGAGGCTTTGTTAGTGACTAGATCCAGTTGTTTTTATACCATGCTTCAGTCCAAATTAAGTCTCTAGCTTGCAATGCTGCACTGGCCACGGAAGTATTTCTGTGTAACTGTCTACACATTAGGAATCATACTGGTGTTTTGAGATACGCAGATTTCAAGTGCTAATTGTTGTTACAACAAGTAGATATACAAATATCACTGTCACTTTTTCACAGAAAACCCCACCTTTTAGAGTTCTTACCCTGTCATAAATGCCTGGACATGAGAGGTTTTTGCTTTATAAGCCATAAGAACATGGTTTTGCAGTGATTATTCAAGATACCGCCTTGAATAAAAGCACTGGTTAAGCAGCTCTTGCTGGCAGGCATATACATACCTTGTGGATGCACAGAGCCGCTGGAATAAGCTCAATACAGCTTCTGGTGAGAAGGTATTGTGTTTTATATTGCCTTTTCTCGCAGCTTTTCTTACCCTACATTTTTTCACTGGTAAGAATTTCTTCAGAGTGCCCCTCTGACTCCATCTTGCTGCTGAAGCAGAACAGGAACACAAGCAGCAATGTCCTTCTACATGCACCAATAACAACACAGAAGAGGAAAATCTCAGTCCAAAATATCATTTTCACAATAGTATATTTAAGAAGAGTTTGCAGTGAATAATCACCTTGGCTTTTTTTGTATAATTTTGGATTGACTTTTTTTTAGGAAACAATTACTTGCAAAATTTTCCAAACCAAAACCCATCAGTTTTTCCCCATGTAATTTTTTTTGCTGGTAGAAATGTATCCTTACCTTTGGCAGAGTCTGAGTATGTTCACACTTGCCTTTGCACGGCTACTTGAGCTTTCTACAGCAGTAGCAGGTAAGATGAGGGTCAGTAACCAGAAATTGGGGTCAGTTTTCCAGATATCACATTACATAGCTCAATCACTAGCTCTCTCTAGAATGTTTCATCTAAAGACAATAAAGTTTATCTGCCTTTTAAAGCAAGGTCACTCAGTTTCTCCTGATTCAATCTCCATTCTGTGACTTTTTATACAAAGACCCGAATAAGACTTGCTCACAGCTATTTAGCATGTGAGTGGGTGTAGTTTGATGGGAGGTGATTTGAGTATCTACGGGAAGTGGAAACAATGCTGAGCTAGTGCTCCAGTCCAATGTCTTCTTAATTTAAAGGAAAGGGAATTAAACCTGAAAAGAAGCTACAATATCACAGCGTGATTTCTCCTGTAGGAATTTGGCATACAAGTCACAATAAATGTGTGCAATTCAGAAAGCAGATTTTCCTGCTGTCAGGTGGGAGAGATCGGTGCGTGAAGTAAATGGATGACGAATAAAACAACAGCAAAGAAACACTTGTTCAAGTGTTGTGAAGCCACCGGGAAAGCAGAACTCTCCCTGCTGTGCTCTAATGTTTGGCTTTTCCCTTGGGGAATTCCCAAGCCCTGGCCCTGACCCTCGCGGAGGATGGCAGACGGTTCCATCGGGAGCTGCTGCACTGGGAGCTGCTGCAGCCAGCCGGGGGTGAAGGGCGCAGGCAGAGACAGGGCTGAAATATCCGTGTGATTGACTCAGGGGGGACTCGTGTAGCCAGCTCCTGCTCATTTGCATGCTAGTCTTCAAAGTAGTCAGCATTTTTCACAGAAGTTGTATAGACGGAGCCCTGAAATATAGTCATTTGGTGACATCAGAGCAGTGAGATACAGCTCCTTGCCACTGCTGTCCAGATGATTTGTGTTTTTCATTACAGCAGTATGATAATAAAATCAGAGTCTGGAGAAGGAAAATGACAGACAAAAGCAGATGCTTGCCAGCAGTGTGGTATGATAAAGTCCCTTGTTCTGTCTGGAAATATAAGCCTTTTACATCTGTAGAAAGCTATTTAGTTCATTCTCATTAAATTTATTGGTAGGGTGACTTTATATAGGTCTGACAGAATGATTTGGAAAAGCTGGCAACTGCCTTTTTCTGCGTGTCTTTTGTTCAAACACTGAAGTAGCCCACCAGGCAGTAAACCTGGCTTTAGTCAGGCTTTTTTGGTCAACTTTGGCAATTAGTGGAGGAAAATAGCCAGAAGATGCTGAGGTCTTCAAAGCAATTCCTTTGTCTGTTAATCACACCTTTATGGGAGGACACTGAAAATCTGAGAATATGCTACCACAGGATCCAAGCTCCAGTATTTATTTCTGTATGTTTAAGGATCTATACAAGGGAAACAAGAAATACAAGTAAAGAAAAAGTTGCATGATTAAATGGTTTGGGTAGAGAGGAGAGGCTTGATCATTGCTTAAAACAGACTAGTAAGAAATCGAAATTTAAAAAGGGTCAATATTTTTTTCAGTGGAAAAAAGCTGATGTCCAGCTCACAGCAATTTGTCACATTTGTTTGCAGGAAAATACATCAGTGAAAATCACAGTAGAGGTAAAACTGCAAGGAGGGGCCAAATAATGCTTGATAGAGGTGTTTAGTGAAAGGAGGGTATCTTCAGAAGCAGAAACAGAAGGTAAGCCCCTTAGGTAAACATTTGTAATGCAATAGGGTAATAACTCAGGAGCCAGCGGCAGAGTGCTTGTGGTTTTATACTGCACATGATGGAAACAGACCTTATAGCATACCATGAGTGGTGGAGGGTAGAGCTGCCTGACTTTGTGCTAAATCTCCCGTGGCTCTTTCAGTGGACAGTAGCAGTTCCTCCCTCCACAAGGGAATCCCCAGGGAATGGGGACCCAAACCTGTGGCACAGAGGATAAAACAAGGCCATGCCTTGCTGCAGCACAGCAGGGCCAACAGGGCTGCTCAAACCCTGTGGCACTTCAGCCCCAGCAGGGTGGCACTCCAGGCAGCAGGAAAGTGGTCCAGCCTGGCCTCACTCCAGCCCTTGGCTGTTCCCTGACGTGGCTTTTCTTGCTCACTGATCCACGTCTGTTCCCAGATCTTAAGGGACATTTGTTTCAACAGGAAAGCCTGTTCTTTTGAGAAGAAATAGCTTTTCTGGTTGGTATCCTGAAATAAGCAACAGTGCTGGTGATCGTGCAGGCTGAGAGAGGAAACACACACCTGAGCATGGGCCACAGCAGCATTTTCTAGACCATCCACAGATACTGCAGCAGTACCCAGAATAAGCTCCAGAAGCAAAAACTGAGCTAAGTTAGTGCTGGATAATTTCTTGCTGCAGATTAAAATGTCCCATTTAATTTAATGTTCAGTGTGTTGTGTTTTTAGGGCTTGGCAGAGGAAAGCTGGGAGAAGCATCAATAGTGTTTTGCTGTAAGTTGGGGTATGGTGCTGTATGTTGTCATTTAAACATTAGGCCACTTGAAAGGAAAGCAAAAGTTATCTCCTTCCTATTTGAAGAAGAATATTAAAGACTATGAAGCGCCAGATAGAAAACGACAAGTGGTGAGTGCTCTGAACACACTAAGCATTATACAGCAAATATTCTAATGGCCACATGATTACTCAAGTGTTGAGTTTGCAAGCAGATTTTGTTTCTGGCACTTTATTCAAATAAGAAGTAGGGGAAAAATACAGTAGGGTATGTTGTAAAATAGGGGATGAATCTGAAAATAAATATTTCTGTTGCACCATTTCATAATAGTTTAGTTTACAAAGACGATTAAACAAACTGAAATCTATTAAAAAATCACAAGCATATGTCTAAGAAAGTAATTGCCCATACTAGAATGAGACTAACAAAATAGTTTCCATTTGTAACTGCATATGCAGCCAAATCCTCGTAATTTTCATAGTACTCTGAAAACTAAGTCATGACCACTTCAGAAATATCTTTGTCTTCACTGGGTTTACAGAAAAGTATAATGAGCTTAAAACTACCATTTAAAAACTGAAACACATGGGAGTTTTTTCAGAATATTGGAACTGGGAGGTGGTTAAAACTACAGTTCTTGTTTTTGTTTGTTTGTTTGTTCCCATTTAATCTCTGTGTAGTAAGGCCTCTTGCTTACTAAATATTATGACTAAAGACAGCTGTGTTTATTTTTCTTAAGAAAGTAGCAGCTAGGAAAAAAAAATCCTTGTTCTCTTTTAATTTACCCTTAGAAATGTGGTGATGTCCTTGTCGTCTTAGCAGCTCATAAAGAGAAAGGAATCTACAGCATATTTTTAAGCACTTTCCAAGTTATTTCAATATATAGAAAAGTAGCAGATCAGTCACTAGCCATGAAATGCAGCTGACTTACTGGAGCTTGTCTAAATGCTAACAATCATTAATGCCTGTTAAATAATAGGGTATCCATGAATAATCCACTTTTTTCTATACATGAAGACACACGGGCTAATGTGTACTCTGAGGTTTTCATCATCCTAGTTAATCTTCTCTTGATCCCTGTCCTTCTGCTTAAAACATCTCAGGCACATTCCACCTAAAGCTCTTCTAATAGAAAACATCAGCTTAGGGTAATGAATGAAAGACAATGCTTCATTGACCCTGGCAGAGTTACTTTACTTTCATTTACTTTCAACAAACACTTGATTTCCATATATATTTTTTGTATATATATCTTAGGCTCTGAGCAGCACTGTTACCTATTCATGAAACATTTTCAAAAGACTTCTGTTACTCTTTCATTATGGAATTTTATAGGAAATAAACCACCCTGCAGAATTAACAGAGAAAGTAATCCCAGCCACAGGGGCCTTTAGAAGGCTTCAAAAAACACAGGCAGGACCTCACAGCCTCCAATGAATACTCCAGTTTCTATTTTTTTTTTAATATAGCAGTGCAGTGCTTCTGTATTTACTAAATTTTCCAAATGCTTTTTAAAACATTAGAGAGTCATCGCTTTATGAGTAATTTAAAGCCATTTCATGCATTCTTCTCATATTCAGAAACACAAGCTTCCTTGTTTAATTTTTGGTGAAGAACTATTTTGTCACAGTACAGTCCACCCAGAATAAGGGGTAACAGCTCACTGTGCTGTCCAGGAACTGGGCAAACTTACACAGTTCAAATTCTTGTTTCTCTTTGCCTTCCTTAGAGAATAAATCAGCATCCAGCTTTTTGGAGGGTGACTGGCAGCCTGTCAGCCTTAGCCCTAGACGATGCACTCTCCTCATTTCAGCACAGCATCCTCACATCAGCTTGCCTTGACTTTTAAAAAACCTTCTCACAGGCCTAATTTTTATTGGAGTGGGATTGAGAAATAAAAGGATCAGAAATCTCTCTTTTCTTTGTTGCGTCCACCAAAATTAACCCTACTCCTACGCTTCAGCCACTCCTTCTTAGTGACTAATTAATGCCTGAAATGTGAAAGCTTGACTTCATGCCCTGCCGTAATCTCTCTGACTCACTCTTCCCCAAACCAGTCCACGTACCTATGCTTTGAGCTTTTCTTTTTTAAGCTTCCTTATGTAAAATATCCTCTACAGAAAAGAAAATGTTTCATGGCAGAAAGTTAACTGCAAAGTACAACTAAGGTGTCTTTTATTAACAGCTTAGTAGGTTTAATTCCACATTGCTATTCATCTCTGTTGTGTGCCTTGTTGATAAAAACATTATCTTTATAGACATATGGTGGTAAAATGTGGATGAAGACAAAGTATGATATAAATATAAACATGAGAGGGAAAAGAAATGAAAGAAAATGAGGTACTGAGAAGAGACATATTCATGCCTTAAGAACATAAGAAAACAAGATGAGAGGAACAGTTTTATTTAATGAATTTATATACATTGGTTATTAAAATTCTTAGATGAAAATGTGACTAGGAAAAAAATTAGGAATCACTGTAATCATATATAAAGTAGTGTTTTATTGTACCAGCAGCTTTCTCCAGACAGCTAGCAATGAAGGATGAAGTATATCCCAACTGCTACCAATACATTATTAGTCTGCTTACAAATTAAACAATTTAATTGCACAGTCCTGCATCAGCTTGTCTCTTTTAAAAGTAATGACATTGAAGGTGAGAATGAAACAAGTAATTTCATGTTGCTCTATGATTCACCATGGCAAAACTCTAAGGTCTCCTGAATGCAACAGGAATACAGAGAAATTACAGGAAAGACTAACAAAGAAATCCATCTTCTAAATGATGTCATATTTAGTGGCCCTCCTGCATGGGTACCAGTGTGTTAGGTAAATCCTTCAGGTGTTCTAGGCCAGTGGAACTCTGCATTATTGATGTCTGGTACTTACATCAGCTTTCTCCTGTCAAATTCAGGCGTCTATTAAGCAGTCAAACCTGCCACTCACTGAAGGCCTTCTTCTTGTGAGAAGAACCAGATCACAATTGTGTGATGTAGAAAACAGCCACCTAGTCTGGAAACATTGTCCTTTCCATGGAGAAAAACCCATCAAGCCCAGAAGGGCCAGCACATGATACCTTTCATTTCCCTCTGCTCCCAAGTGCTGCAAACACATGACAATTGCTACCATTAGTCTCAGTGCACAGTTAAAAAATGCTTTACAGTCTGCAGTTGTGAGGGGAGCACTTCTTCTTTCATAGTAAATGACTGATCTCAGCATAATGTAATACTGCAGCATTTTTTATGCAATATGAGCTTTTCTTCCTTCTACTCCTTCAGCCAAATTTTTAAAAACAGTCAGTGGCAGATACCTGCAGAAAATTAGACATCTCCCCCCATGCCATTTTCCCAATTTAGAAGAAACAAATTACAGTAAGTTAAAACCATATGAACAAGTGGCAGTACCTGTGGGAGTGCCTGTTGCCCACTCTGCTGTCTCCTGCCATGGTTGTGTCTGCACTGTGCATTTCAGCTCTTACCTCTGGTCTCTTCTACTCACTGACAAGATGTTTTGAAATTAACCAGCAGCATTTGGTCATCTTTCTCTCACTTCTTTTCAGCCACAAAGAGCTGTGTCTGGTCCCCAGGGTCTGAGTGGAGGGAAGGCTGCATGGTCACAGCGTGCTTCACTGCTTCACCAAATCCTCTGTGTGATGCAGGGCAGCTGCCAGGCTGCCTCCACCTCTGCAAGTACACCTCCAAGGAAATTGTCACACAGGGTGAGAAATAAATTTATGACTTGATGAGACTGAAATGAGGGAATTTACACTGGGGAAAAGCCACATCCATTGCAGAGTACTCCAGACTCAATTTTAGTCACTGTGCAGTGGCTGATGGGTGGTCAGGTTTAAGCTGCTTCTTTTCCCACACCTTTGCCTTACCCTCACCAATTTATCACAGGCAAAATGGTACAAAAATGGTACAAAAAGACAGAGCTGACTCACTTTGCTGTATTCGGTGCACAAACAAGGTCCCATCAGGAGGCAGTGTGAAATCACCTCAATCTCCAGCTGCCTCATGGCTGGCTGTGATGGGCTCTTTCCCAGGGGCTTGGCAAGTGTCTGGGGCAAAAGCAGAACTCCTCTAGAAATGAAGTGAGGTATGGAGGGAGAAAAAGGCCAAATGGGTTCCAAATATAACTTGGATCAAACCAGCTTTGATTGATCTTCTAGCTATGCTGGACAGAAGTGTGGTTACAATCTCAGCATGTTTGGGACATGTAATTTCTGCATTTCTGAGATGAAGATGGGGCATTAATTCTGGAATAAGTTTTTGTTGAGAACCTTACCTGTGTAAAAAAATAGAAGTTTAATAGACTAAATAGTCCCTAGAGAAAGCACATTATTTTTAACATAATGTGGTTGATCAGAAATAAAATTGTGAAGAGACACATATATAGTTTTTGTTTCCTCAATACAAATTCAGTCAAGTCAACTCGAATAGATTTTTTGAAAAAATCTTTATCTTATCATTGAACTGAAAATCCATTATTCTTCATCTAAGTCTCTTCGTTCTTATTTATTTTTCTTTTCTCTTCATTTTTTAATGAAGTAGATATGCTTTCTCATTTGGACTATCAGAGCATAGTAGTTGTTACCCAGTTTCTGGTGCCACTTTTACTATATGATAGTCGTGTCTACAAATTGAAATTTACCTCCAAAAATGTGTGCAGGTCAGGAACCCTTTCTTTAGCCCTGTAGTCATTTGTAATGGTTTGGCAGCACCTTAGCTGTCTAGAAAGCAGACAAACACCCATCACTGGGCAGCACCCGCCACAGGGCATGAGGACCTGGCAGGATACTGCAAGGATGGCCAGTGCCTGCTTCCTCCCACTCCAGCTGACCCCAAAAGCAGCTCCCTGTTTGGGTAACCCCTTGGCTGGGAGGTGAAGAGCGAACGTGTGAGCCCTGCCCTGGGAAAGGTCCCTGAGACTGAAGAGGTGCTTCGCAGCACCAGTGACAGTCCAGGTTTCTGCTTGGCATTTTCCTGTCCGGCCCTGCCTAGGCTCTGGGCTCAGCTGATTTGTTAGGTGTCACAAAAGGCATGGAGACAGATGGACATTAGTTCAGGCAGCTAAGACATCCTGTAAATCATGTTGCTCATAAACTCCGTCCAAGTCCATTTGCAGCCAGCAGGAATTTTGCCATAGACTTGGGCAGGACTGGATGAAACTCAGCTTGTGTGGGTGGAGAGGGGTGAGATTTACAGCCACCTTCCTTCAACACGTATCTGTCAGTAGCTGGGCCTACAGGGGTATTTTATCACCTGTTCACAACTGTCCTGGGTTAATTTTCAAGGTGAGTCGGGGTGAGAGAGCATCCAAGATCATCCAGCTGGAAATATGAATTGGAGTCATCACCAGCAGGATCTGGCTTCTGTATTTCACCCAAGACTAGACCAGGATGGTGCTTTGATGTGCAGCATCAGTGCCTGGCCCCCTTTTCCAGACCCAAGGGAAATTGTATCCCCTGTCCTGCTACCTTGGTCCTACACCCATCCCTACCTTCTCCCTCCCAGTGCCCTGAAGCCAATGCAGGGAGACTGTCAACTCCGTGCCCTGTTTTACCAGCTTAAAATCTTGTAATAGCTATGTAAACAAATTATTAATGTGGTCAGAATACATAGGCAAGACAAATTGACAAATTTGAAACAAATGCAGAAGACCGAGTTTGTTTCCCTACTCCGTTTTAAGGAGTCAAGATGAGCACCCAGGTTACTCCTCCAGCAGAACTGCTGGGAGTGAATCCAAACTCACCCTCTTCTCGCTCTCTTCCTCTTTTTACTTTGTTACATTCAAATTTCAGTCACAGTCTGGATTTCTGGTTCTGACCTGTCTCACGGTACTGAGATTTGAGAATTTTTTAGGAAATTTCTGCTGTGTTTTGCAACAGTTAATGATTTAGGAGACAACCAACTCTATGGTTAAGGCAGGGTACCAGCTGTATGGGGAGCTGGCAGGTCAGCAGGTCACTGCCTTTGCCAAAGGAGGGCAATAAATACAGTTTCTTACGTCTGTTATAACACTGATTGCTTGAGATCTCTACAGCTTTCTTGCTACAGTGGATTTCCTAAAAATTAACTTCATGTTCCTCCACAGAACTGACAAAGTCTTGAAAACTGTCACTGGAAGACATGGCAGGTAGTGACAGATTACCCAGGGCTGCTGCCTTGAGGCACAGAAAAATACAGCAGAAGGGTCTCAAGGAGAGTCCCTGGACCATGCCTCTGCTCGAAGTGGGATCATCTGTTTCTTGCTTAACATTTGTTCACCCTGTTCTCAAGACCTCCAACATCCCATGGTTTCCCAAGGTAATCTATTTTGAGGCTTTATTACCTTTAACACTGAAATCTCTTTCTAAAATTGATTCACATCTTTTCTGATGGAGTTTGAACACAATATTTCTTTTCTGAGTTTTCATGACCACAGAGAAAAAAAATCCTTTCCTCTCTACAGCAGTCTTCTAGATATTAGAGGATTTTCATCATAATTTTTGACATGGATTTTAGGCAGACAGTTCAACTTTTACTATTTCCTTGAAAATGTTTTTAGATTGCTAATAATTATTGCTCTCTTCTTAGTATCTTCCTGAAAGTGTGATGCCTAAAACTGAATATTATGTCCTTGTTGAGGCTGTACCAGTCCTCACTGTTGACTAGGTTTGAGGGATGACTCAGTCTGTGGTGCAAGCCATTTTCCCACTCATATATTCCAGACTGACTATGTGCTTTTTCTCTCTGATAAAACATTGTTCAGCAATAATTGAGACCCTTTTTTGAAAGGCTGTTACATAAAGCACCTTCAATCTATGACTGTGATTACTGGCAAGGTTTTGCTAGCAGGAGGGCTACAGGGGTGGCTTCTGTGAGAAGCTGCCAGAAGCTTCCCCACGTCCCACAGAAACAATGCCAGCTGGCTCTAAGAGGAACCCACCACTGCCCGAGTCTGAGACCATCAGTGATGGTGGTAGGGCCCCTGGGAGAAGATATTTAAGAAGGTGAAAAACAATGGTGGAGAGAGGAGTGAGAATATGCGAGAGCAACAACTCTGCAGACACCAAGGTCAGTGCACAAGGAGGGGCAGGAGGTGATGCAGGAGGCAGAGGAGAGATTCCCCTGCCCCATGGTGAGACCATGGTGAGGCAGCTGTGCCCCTGCAGCCCATGGAGGGCCACGGGGAGCAGAGATCCCCCTGCAGCCTGTGGAGGACCCCATGCTGGAGCAGGTGGATGCACCTGAAGGAGGCTGTGACCCTGTGGGAAGCCAATGCTGGGTCAGGCTCCTGACAGAACCTGTTGACTTGTGGAGAGGAGCCCACAACGGAGCAGGTTTCTGGCAGGACTTCTGACCCTGTGTGACACTCACCCCGGAGCAGCCTGTTCTGAAGGGCTGCATCCCATGGTAGGGACCCACACTGGAGCGTGTGGGAAGGACTCAAACTGGAGAAGCTGGTGGCGGACTGTTTTCTGAAGATGCAACCCCAGAGTGGAGCAGGAGAAGAGTGTGAGGAATTCTACCCTGAGGAGGAAGGAATGGCAGATACAATGTGATGGATGGACCAAAGTTCCCCACCCCACTGTTCTACTGCAGGGAGGAGGTAGAGCAAATCTGAAGTGAAGTTAAGCCCAGGAAGATGGGAGGGAGGGGAGAAAGGTGTTTTAAGATTAAGTTTTTCTCATTATCCTACTCTGATTTGACTGGTAATAATTAAGGTAATTTTTCCAGGATGAGTCTGTTTTGCCAGTGATGGTAACCGGTGAGTGAAATCTCCCCATTCTTACCTCAAACCATGAGCCTTTTAAAAAATTTTCTCTCCCCTGCCCAGCTGAGGAGGGGAGTGCCCGAGTGGCTTTGGTGGGCACCCAGCATCCAGCCAGGGTCAAGTCACCACAGTCCTGCTTGAAGTGACACCCTTCACTTGCATTTACTGAAACTCGACCTATTTTTTCATCCTATTTTTCCAGGTTGTCAAGACTGGTTTGAATTCAGCTGTTGCATTTCCCCTGTTCTTCCCACACTTCTGCCCCTCCTTGCACCACACCATCAAGTCACTTGATAGACAGAGTCTGTATTTCACAGCCTGAGTCATTGGTGAGGAGCTGGACAAAATCAGGTCTGGGCCACACTTATGCAGAGCTGCTCTCTGTGCCACCTACAGAAAACTCTCTGGGTACATTTATTAACTAGTTTTGTGCCAACCCCATCACAGTTTGACTCAGATTACATGCCCACAGAAGGGATTAGGAGCGTTTCTTGCCCCTATATGCACCAACGAGCACTTAATTGGAGTGCTGGTGTGGGTTCAGGTCTCATTTGACAAAATTAGGTTTCGACCTGAGATCTTATGATGTTATTTTTGAAAGTCCCAACCACCAAAATATCGAATGAGAGAGGAGACCTTCTCTGTGAACCTTTCTTGATCTTCAGACTATATTTTCTGTTGTTCCTCTTATTGCAGCAGTCCTTCATGAGCATCAACTTTAAGTTAGTTCATGTTCAGTTACAGCAGAGGATGATGACAACACAGTCAGCTGCTGTGTTTTGGGGTCATGGTCCAGTGTTGGACTTGGCAGTGTGAGGTTAATTGTTGGAATAAATGATCTTAAAGGTCTTTTCCAATCAAAATGATTCTATGATTCTATGGGTGCCAAGAGGGCTCTGTTACAGTCTGCAGAATGACATCTTTGTGCATGACACCAGGGTATTTTTTTGTGTACCTGAGAGAGAGCAGGAGTATTTTTTAATTGCAACGTCCTCTGTGATGCAGAAGTCAAACTTGGAGCAGCATTGGTGCTGTCTGCTTGGATTAGACCCTGTGGTGACCTATCCTGCCAAATGTGTCCAGTTTTCCATAGAAGTGGTTTAGTTGGTTCACTCTAAAAACAAGCCTGGGAGCAAGTGAGGCTGCCTACAATGTGAGCAAAGAAGAGGCTTTCTGCGCAAGAAATATGAAGGCTAGTGATCAATAGCTGCAATTTATTTAAGAGTTACTGCCATAAAACTGCTTTTAAGCACTGTAATACATCAGTAATTTCAGCTGTGTTACAACTGAGGCATCTACAATCAGCTCCAAAAGCTCCTTCCAATCACTGGAAGGCTTTTTGGGTTTGCTTATTTTTATCTCTTATAATGACTATAGCTAAACTAGCAGAAGAAAAGGAGAGAGTGATTGCAAATTGTCGTCTGTAGAAGACAAAGTCTGTCACAGTGGCAAATAAAGGGCAGGCTGTTTCAGAATCAGTGGCAAGGTGGTGAGGTAATCTTTGCATGCCTCTTGGGTGACAGTGTCATGTCAACAATACATGATTTGCTTGTAGACTTTTCTGCAACACCAGCTCATAAAAACATGAAATCAGAGAAATGGCAAAGGGAGAATGAATCAACACACACTGAATGGTAATATGCACAAACAAAGCCCTGAGTGGTGCCTGAACTGACAATTTTGACCACTACCATAAATTGTATGTATTTTGTATTTCACTTCAAGGCGATTATTTCTTTCAGCTACTGACATCTATTGAAATTTTAGTAAATGTGAGATGTAAATAGACAGATCTCTGTTTGGTTAAGCAAGGAAAACACTTCTGTAGTAGTCAGTATTGCAACTCATATGTATTGAAGGTAAAAGGACAGAGTGAGATATGGAGGCACTTGCACTATATCATAATCCTGCCATTTGTCATTTGCTGTTGGATATGAATTCCTGAGGCAGCTTATTGGGTCTGTAGTCTTAAAACAGGAAGCAATTTTTTTTTTATCCAAAGTTATTACAGAAAATAACACAATGATAAACTTGTAGTCTAAAAATTTCTATTAAAGCATCTGTTCAGAACTGTCGTTAATCTCAGTGAGTAGTAGGATCTCACGGCACTCTGCATTTTATTAAAATCCTGCTCATTAGTATCACTATTAATATGGTTTAATTCTCAATCTCCCAAATTTAATATAGATAGACTTATCTGGAGTAGCAGCCCAAAGTGTTGGTGCAAGAGGCAATAACCAGAGGATAAGGGATGGGGATTCAGAACTCATTTCTATGTGTTCTGATCCCAGAAGGGACATAGGTGCCTGCTGCAGGAGGAAGGTGCACTATCCCACCTGCCCCAGGAAGAACAACTTTACTGGTGCAGTCTCCAGGAATCCTCTCTGCAGGCACTGTGCAGAGCTGTTGCGCTTGTTTCTCTGAGCTCCCTGCAGCCAGGAGGGTTTATCATGCTGGTTAAACATGCTGGTGGAAGTCATGCCTCTGGGAACTGGTGAAAAGAAACTACCTCCGTCCCGAAGTCAAGTTCATTGAAAGAGGAATCCAAGCAGACAATTGCCTAAAAGCTTTATATTTTATTTCCACAATCTCTCTTGGTCAAAAGGAAATATTGGTGAAAGAGAAAAATCATCGTATGAGACGAAGTCCTAAGGAAAGCTCTGTGCCTCAAGTCCTTTCCATGACTTCCAGTCTGGATCCGACAGCATTACAGCTTTTACTGCTGCCAGGCTTGGGCTTCCACCGGCTGCCAGTGCAATACAAACAGCAGTGGCTCATCTGAACGGGGAAATTAGCTGGCTGTTCGGCAGTGACTGCTGAGGAGTCACTTCCCGTGGCGGGCATTGCCTCCCAGCAAAGCAGCACCTGGGCAGCTCTGCTGGGCAGTCCTGGCGTGTGCAGTCCCCAACCACACGGCCCCATCCCTCTTTACAGACTGTCTTTAAAGAGCTGCAGGCTGCAACTAACTATTCTAACACAAGCCATTTCCTTTTAGCTTCTCAGACCAACAAAAACATGTTTATATCAAGTCCCAAACATCTGTTCTTCCAGAACCACTTTCATTACTGGGACAGAGGAGGATGGGTAGGAAAACAGAAGTCCATCATGCAGGGAGTGTAGAAGTGGGAGAAAAATGGAAATTTACTGATACAGGATTATATAAAAGAATAAAATTTTCCAGGGTAATGGGACAAATTAAGCATATCTAATCTTATACTCCCTGTCCTGCTTTTTAGTTTAATGTTTGTATCTTTCTGTTGCTATATAATTAAAATCTTACATGGTTTTAATGTCCCGTGCAGGTCAGATGTCAGTAACACACTAGATCCTGTTACTTGTAATGCAAAACCTAGTGTTTCAGAAACACTTCCTTTCTATGGAAGGTGAAGACTCCTTTAGAAATATCACAAACTGCAGAGCAGTGCATTGAACTCGCCCTTCCTTATTATTCGTCACAGACCTATGGAAAACTATCCCTAGGGGATTACAGGTCACAGGCTAAAAGTGAGTGCTCTAGAGGACTGGGATTAAGCAATCTGGGTTAACATCATGAAAGTTAGATATCTGAATGCATTTGGAATTCCCAGCATCAGTCATCAGCTGGAGTGAGAACGTGTGCAGGGACAGCTGTCGCAGAGTAATGGGAGAACGGGAGGTTTCCATTCTTGCTTGACTTGTGACTTTTCTGTGCCTGGAGAAAACAGCCTTTGCTCTGTTCCTGAAGTGGGAATTCATAGAACAGGGTTTTTTTCGTCTTCATTTGCAATGCAAGAATTTCAGCAGCAAGGCTTTTATTCTATTACAGAAAGAGGTAGATACTCCTTTTTTTCTAATCTCAGACCCAATTTCTTGCTCCAAAGTACAGTGTAAAATCTATGCACCTGCATCCTACAGTGCCGTAATGAACAGTGCCAGGACCTGCAGCTGTTCTGCCTTTTCAGCGAAGAGCAAATTCAGGTCTGCAATTCTCCCAGCTGCAGCACTTGGCTTTCCCTTGATGGCTGAATCAGTCCCTTTAGTTAGGTTGGCCAGGTAGAAACTGGGTGGTTCAGACCCTGCAGGACTCATACATCAGCGCATTAAAGACAGAGTTTCGTGGCTTTGTATGGGGCTCGCTTTTTATCTAGAATGAATTTCTTGGGAGTTAGCCTGGCTAAGTCTGATAAAAAATACACATTTTCTTGAGCTCTGCCTTGCTTTATTCCTTCCTTAGCCGTGCTGCCACATGAGTTCAGTACAACTAACTTGGTACTTAAGCCTGCCTTCCTGGGAGATGTAGGCTGTTGGGTGGGTGAGGGGCTCTCTCTGGGTGCTGTCTGGAAGCCATTTGCAGAACGAGAAGCATCTACAAAGAGCCAAAGTCACCGAGACCCAATGACCTCATTGGCCATGTCCATCGTGTGTTATCACATCAACAACTCAGCTGGCCCGAGAACTTCTTCAGCCTCTCATCTGCCCCAGAGCCACTCTCGTGGCTGACAATACAGCACCAGGGCCGAGGATTTGCAGAAGCTGCACAAGAGCCCGCCTACACTGTTGTTTTCTGCACTAACCCCCCAGCAACTATTAACTACTGGGTATTGAGGCAAGTCAGTCCCTTTTACAAGCCCAAGCTTCATGCACTCCTGTGAGTTTAGCCTTTCTGAGCACTGAGGGTAGTGCTCATAAAGGCTAAACAAGTGCTCCCTCTCCCAGTGCCAAATGGAGAGCTTCACTGGGATAAGGACAGTAACTTACCCCCACAAGTTCTCCCACTGTATTTCCTTACAGATCTCTTAGCTGGACTCCGTGCACGTATTCAGCAGAGGTGTTAATCTTAAATTCTGCTAGAGACTTTAAAAAATGATAGAAAAAAAATCCATTTGAGGCATGAGCTTACAGACTGCTGTGGCTTTAACAGCACAGTTTTATTTCTCTGCTGCTGGTATCGCACTGGGCAGCACTGCAGAGGTTGGAAGAGAAATGGAGCAGATTGGTGGCAGATTTTGAAGGGAGGTGGCCTTGGGCCAGGACAGACATAAAGATTAAAATCTTAAGTTTTCGTATTAGTTGTTTTGTCTTTTTTACTTCACAGCTGTTCTAAATTGTTGCCATTGTATAATCTGTGCTGTCCTGGCAAGTGCCCTGCTTTCACTGCTGTCCTGAAGGCTGATTTGAGTCTCTGGTTAATTTGGGGATAAGTACTTGTGAAATAAAAAGACAAAACAGAGCATAAAAAATTTGAGGCTGTCTGAGGAGAAAAAAGCAACAAAATCCATCTTGTAAAGATAAGGTAAAGGAATACCAGATGGCAGATTTACCCTGGTATGCTGGTGCTGAGTATTGCCTCCAAAGCAGGTCTGGAGTGCCGCCTCAGAAAAAGGTCCGGTGGTGGAGTTGGTATTTTTATGTTACAGTAGTGAACAGAATGCATGTTGTAATGAAAAAATCCAGCAGGAGACGAAAGTTCCAATTAAACATTCTCTTTATTGGGGCCTTGCTCCGAAATGGCACAAGTGATAAACGCTTAGAGTGCTCATCAGTGCTGCTAATGAAAAGACCCAGAGTCACATATTACACTTTTATTTGGATTTAGATCAACATCACAGATAAGATACTTTGGTCAAACACAAGAACAGATTGCTATGCCGTTCCTTCCTGGCTGCAATAAGTACAGTAATGTGTAAAAAAAAAATATGCTGGTTCTCCTGGAACACCAAATGTAAATCCTGGATTGGCACATATATCTAATAAATACGCTGTTTGCACTTAGCACTTTAAAATGTAATTGCACATGCAAGATGTAACCAGGCTACTGATCACCTTCATCATTGTCCCTGTCCTATTTTTACTTTATAAGTTCTTTGCTTGCCTTTTTCCCAGCAAGAAAAACGAATATAATTTGCTGCTCTACTCAGTATTTCAGTGATTAATCTGCTGATTTTGACACGTTTAGCAGAGGTCACATTGAGGCCTTCTTGATAGGATTGGTATCTCCTCTACAGCTTGGCTTGGAACACTATGCAGGTAGCAATGGAAGTCCACTGAAGTGAGGTGAGAGGCCTGCCCAGAAGCTGACGAGGAGAGGTTAACACCAAGCAAAGATACCGTAGAGGGACAGGCATGAATGCAGTTCTTACAATATCAAGAGTCAATACTACTACCACACAAATAATGACATATCAATAATATATTGTACAAGCTTATACAGCAACACATGTTGATTTGCAACATTGTACAGTTTAAATCTAAAGTGCACAGCCTCAATCTGAGGTGACAAAACAGTACTATCAATATAATAAAGGCAACACAATTACAGACACTATTTATTTCCTCTTACTTCATGTCCTCATATTACATTGAATCAATACTCCATTTATCTATTTTAGATGAAATTAAAACCACATTGCACTTCTTTTTTTGTCTTCAAGTATTTTAGAGACAGCAAAACAATATTGCTTTACAAACACAAGTTGGCCGTTTAGGCAAAGTTAAAACCGAAACTTTAGTAGGGTTATAAGTAGACAGGTCTAAGCTGCAGAACTCTTATCAACACTTCCAGATTTTGGGGGGGAGAAAGGATATATTTAAGTTTCCATGCCAGAGACACCTCTAAAGCTAAGGAATGATGCAGCAAATAATTTCTGCAAGAGCTGTGCCCATGGTTTCTAAAAAGGTTGTGAGGCTCTGTAGGGGCTGTTCTTTGGCAGATGTAGCCATATCCTGACCTCACTGTAGACAAGGATGGAGTCCTGCACTGTGAAAACCCTTTGACAAAACAGTTTATTACTTAGACCCCATCCGGGTCACTCAGATTGCAGTCACATTTAATTTAGGCCTTGTCTTTCAGACCTGTACATCTATAAGAAGTCTTTACCTTCTTAATGTAGCTGTGAGGTTTTCAATGTGGTCTGGGACTGCTCACAGCAGAAACAGTTTTGAGGTAAGAATTTACTCAGATGTGACTTTTTTTTAATAGGCTTTTTAAACACAGAACACAGAAACCATCCAAATATAACCTTATTTCAGTCATGGTTAGCATTGTGTATTGATTGTGCGTCTGCTTAGGCCACGTTGGAAACATAATTAGGAATAATAGCATCCTATTGTTGTACTGTAATTGATCTTATTAAGTGGTTGTAAGAGCTGCAGTCCTCTTGAGGTTTTTCAGTAACCAACCCTGGAGATGTACAATCCATATGACATGGAGAAAGACTGTATCACGTGGGCTTGTCTTTTAAAATAAGCAGTAATAAATATTTGAGGCACCTCCATCAAAAGAAAAGGAATCACAGTTAATTTTCAGCTTCTGTCCTTGCAGTTTTATAACCCATATAAAATAAAAATATATAGTTTACAAAATAGGATTTTTTATATATATATATATTTCCTTTTGTAAAACTATACTTATTTAAATACATTTGAAATGTTGCTATAGGTAAATTAGAAATTCTGTTCTAATACTACGAAAAAGGCAAAATCCTTTCACTTTTAAACACGCAGCATGTATATTCTGCATCTCACCACCCCCTCCCACTTCCCCCAATTTGATTTTGTCATAATTTTGGGCAACTTTGGCATCATTCAGTCTGATTGCTTTTAATTTAAAGTAATTACTGTGTTAAAACTTGGGGTAAAATTTAAAGTATCTTTTGGTCTATCTTATTTGTTTCAATGAAGCTTTTTGTGCAGCTAATTATTAAGGAGGCATTCTAAAACTCAGGAAAGGACTTTAAAGGAGCCATGTTTCTTGATTTTAAACTGTACTCTACTCCAACGCCACGATATAGAAATAGATTTACTTTGGAACAAACTACAAATACATTCGCACAGTTTGTGACAACTTAATTGTCTACTTAGAGGTCCAGGAACAGACTTTCACACCCAGTTCTTATAAATCTTGTCCCAGGCGTTCTATTTCATCAATCAGGAAATCAATGTCTTGGTGAGTGGCCGCAGGGTTTGAGATGACCATCCGGAAGAAGTTCACTTTGTCTCCCAGGGGCTGATAGCTCACCATGGTTGTGCCATACTCCATCATCCTGGCTTTTATCACTGGTGCCACCTGCAGAGTAACAAAAAGTAGGGGATGATGATGATGATGATGATGATGATGATGATGATGATGATGATGATGATGACGACTACTATTATTGTCATTATTATAATTATTTTCATTATTATCATCATTATTATTAAAACAGAGTATACTTTCTTTTTTTATAGAAGATGGAGAGCTACAAGCAGCTGTAAGGAAATGACATCCAATATTAATAAAAACATTAACCCCCACTAAGGAATAAATGTCACATTGAAAAGGCATTCAATTTATCCCGTTTCTTTGTCCTGCTCTTGAAATGACTGGGGAAATTTCCCTCTGCTACTTCCTCAATATTGCTGACAGGGACACAATGGCTGTTTTTTGTACTGTTCAAAACATGGCTAGAATTGTTTTCATACGCTGGGGTGCTGTAGTAGTGTTGAGCTTTTGCTGCCCTTGCTGGGTCTAGTGACTGCAGCTCACAGTAACTTCAGTACATAAACACGGAGCAAATACGTGCTCTGGAGCCCAGGCAAACCCCGGGAACACCACACCTGGGGACCAGAGCCAGGCGGTGCCAGACCGACCGGCACTAAAACGACCATGGAGGTGTCATTTGCCAGAAGCACAGCTTGCCCTGTGCCCTGGGAGATCATTCTGGGGATGGCCTGCCTGCCAGGGTTTCACTGCTCTCTGCAGGACACCCCAGGGGACACCGCTCACCTTCATCAGGCGGCTCGTTCTCTCCTCGCCGTCCTCCATGCCACGCAAGCTGGGAGGTATGTACCAGAAGCAGACATTCGTGTGCTGAGGCTAAGTGCAGAATAATGATAGTTTATGCTGTAAGAAATGCTCATAGTATCTCAATTGCAATTAAGTTCATGCCTTCCCTCCTTCTCATACATCATCTTGTGACAGCAGTCAATGGTTTTCATTATTGTGGTCCACTGAGAGTCATCATCATTATTAATGCAGAAAAGATAATTTTAAGCAATTTATTCCCAGGGTGTCAGATGCAGAAACACATCATCCAGCTGGGCAAATATATTTATGCCTTTCTGAAAGGCATCTGGATTTTGCAGCTCCTGTCCCCTCCAGGGGCTGAAGGGATCGTGTGGCTAAGGCAAGAGTCTATTACAGATAATTTAGAGGTGAGGACCGTGTCATTTACTTCTATTACATGACAGAATAATACAGAATCTGATTCTGTAAACAGGAGCCACAGGTGGTGCATAAGACAGTCTAAGATTTTCTTACATTTAATGAAATTTATTGCTTCTCAATTTGATTCAGCTAGCTGCTGTATTAATATGCATGCACCACAGCATCTCAGCTCATTTAACATCTACGGGAGCACTAAGCAGAAAGGAATAACATAAGAACTAGTTGACATTTTGTGCATTTTTCCAATCTCCCAACAGTTGCCTGCCTTGCTGTGTTCCTCTTTACTGGATGCTAAATGTGTGTTACATCAACTTCTCCTGCTGCCAGTTCCTTTACTCATCATCAGACCCAGTGGACCAAATTCAGTGATGATGTGAGAGGTGGGGGAAACAAATTCCACAGCGGTATGTGAATATGAACCTGTAATCTCTGAAGAAACACAGTGATGCTCATCCTTGTTCTCTTTTACAGACAGAACACCAGCTAACTTTGCAACAGAGGTTTCTACCAGGCCTGTCCCCAGCCCTCACAGCTGGAGAGGCTGCCTGCACAGCGATGGCCGAGCACAGCAGAGGTACAGCCACCCAACCCAGGCTGCACTGCCTTGCCCTGGGCACTGTGCTCCAGCTGAGCTCCCGGCATCCTCTCCACTGGAGTCTCTCCATACAACATGCGTGGCGATACCTGCACCCCAGACAGTGGTGCTACCTCTGTCCCATGAGCCAGCTGGGCTCCCAAGCAACACTCGCCCCTGCCCTGCTGACTGCAGCCCATCACAGCAGGGACCTCAGCGCAGATGGTCCCTCCAGGTCACCCCAGCCCCCTGTGACCGCCCACCTAAGAATGCTGATAAAACCGCTCTGCACAGCTGTCCTTTCAGAGCTGTGTGGGACACTGTACCCCCACTCCTAACAGACCCTGCTATCAGGAAACTGCAACTTGTTTTTACTACGTAAGAGCTGGTTCTCATTGTGCTTGTGTGTGTCGTGTTAGGCTGAGATATTGGTGTTTTGTTTCAGCAGGGTTAAACCGAGCAAGGCGAACTCTTACGCACAGCTGCCTCATCTCCCTTGTCCCTGCATTGCATGAGGAAGACAGGAACTGGCACACCAACAGGTTTTGTTACAAGGGTCCCTGCTTTCTGTCTCATGCTGTTTGATTTTGACCTGTTGGTAGCATCCCAATAGGAAATGAAGGAAACACAGTTGACCGACTGAGAAAAAGAAGTTGCACTACATACCTTTCCATCAAACACCATTTCATACCCTTCTCTGTTCTTTATTTTGTTGTATAGGTATTCAGCAAGTTCCAAGCACTTATCAATTTGTGCTTCAAATCCTGTGGTTCCCTTTACAGAGAGATGAAGAAAAGCAGTTATGTAAGTATCTGTTCTATGAATTAAAAGGGCAAAAGGACCACGCAATATTTGCCAACACATCAGCACAAGTCAGAAGGCTCTGTGAGATCAGTTAAGGATCTGATTCTATGGATGAAGGGCACTTTGATAAGCAGAGCTCATTTGTCTCTAGCTCTTGCCACTGACACCCCCATAGCCAACTCCGCAAAATAAGGATCAGGTACTTGCTTCGTTCTCCGGAATATTTTGCTGAGAACCTGAATAGCACCTCAAAAGGTGCCTTTGGTAGATTTTGCAGAGAGGCTGAGGATGGTTTTGGGTAGCTTGGACAGGCACTGAGGGGGCTATTCAGGAGGTGTTGAGTTCCAGACATGCGGAGTCTCCTGCTATTTTCAGGATAGGGGATTTTAATCTTCCAGGAATGATATGCTGGGGACTTTCCAAGAATAATTTTTTCTTTTTCAGTTAAGCACAGAATGGGCAGATACACTTTTAGAGCCCAGTCTGACGCCTGTGAAAATGCACACTTTGTTTAGATACTACCCTGCCTCTGTAGCGTTCTCTCTTCTTTTCTAACAGATACCATACAAACTCAGAAGCTGTGTTCTTAAGAGCTGCAGAAAAGCCTGCTTTTTCTTCTCTGGCAGAGGTCATAATCCTCTCTGTGACATCGTAATTGCTCCTGCAATCACCAACTGTGATGCCTCAAACAAAGGATTCAACTTCAAGAGGGAGGAAGGGGAATAAACAGCTGGAATAGATAACCTCTTTAAGAAATACACATCCTATTTTGTAATGTTAATATTACAAGCAGAGTGTGAGAAGAGAAAAAGCAGTACAAGGCATACTGAAAAAATGGGCTTTAGGAGAAATGTCTGTGAGTAACAGATGCATGTCCCTGCTAAATCTGTTCTGGCAGTACAGAACTGACTTAAAAGCCCATGTCATTATCCCTCTGTGTATAGAGATTTCAAAACAGAGTAGAGGTAGCCCTGGGAGAAAGGGTTGGAGTAAAAGAGACATGTGGCTAAAATCTCCTGCCACTCTGCAGACCCCAGCTAGCACAACAGCTATTGCATCCTCCTTTACAGACTCCCACACCTCCTCAGAGGTTTAATGAAGCACATGAGAATCTTTAACGCTTTCTGGAAATGAAAACAGTGATGTCATCTCCTCTGAACCAACCTTAGGCAACCTGACATAACAGATTAAATAAATACACGCAAGAACTTATTTAGCAATAGATAAAGTAATCATTAGAGCTGGTGTTTACAGATTCCCCAGTGAAGAGTTTTTGATGCGTTTTCCTCTACTCCTTCGAAAGATTACTTCGTATCTACTGCATGCAATGAAACGAGGTATTCCAGTCTTGATTTTCCATGTATAATTTCTGAATATAATTAAAACATCTCTTTATTTCCAGAAATCTTTGTAACAACATTCCTAGGTATATGATTTATGCCGTTAGGACTCCTACAGTTACACAAGGCAAATGCTATGCAAAGCCATACAGTTCAAGTTTCAAAATCATGTGTGCTCCTTTGAAGCTCCGCTGTTAAACGTATAAAGCCCCCAGAAAATAATATGTTCTTTCTTTCATGTTATATATGTGAAATTTAGGTCAGGTGTTTTCTAAATTTATGATTACAGAAAAAACCCCCCTCAAGTGTATCTGGTGTGCATTATTTTAATACAAACAAACGTGTAGCAGGCTGTTTTACCTTTGCCCGCCACATCAGCCATAGCTTGAAGACATCAACGTGCCGTCCACACTGCAAAGCCTTGTCTCCTGTGTCGTAAGACAGGTCGTAGTGCTTGTCTTGTTGAAAGAGGTAGGAAGCATGCATTTGATTGCAACTCTGCATCAATCCCTTATGGACACAAAGACACAAGGATGTTGGCACAGATTTCACTACTGCTTTGAGGGCTGCTCTGGGTGAAAAATTACGGACACCCAAATGCAGTCGAATATATGTCCAAGCGTAAAAGGGAGATCAAAAAAAAAGGACAGAACTAGACTTAGTTGCTCAATGGACTAATCCCTTACAGTGCCCAACACACCTTGGTACTTGATCCAGCAATGCATAATCCACTCCCAGATCCAAATAATTTTTTTAAGAAAGCTGGACATTGTGCTTCCTAGCATTCTTACGCTTAACTTCATTTTTGGATCTTGCCTTTTATTCTTTTTTCTGGTTCCTTTTCCTCCTTTCCTTTGAAGGCTTCTTTTTGGAGTCAGACCCAGACAATTGGTGACTAATCTAAAGAATATCACAGCCCTTTTCAATTGCTTTGGTCTCTAAAATTCTGATTTTTATTGTTTTCTTTCTTTGTAGGAACAGTCCTTTTCTGCAAAGCCCTCAGCTGTAGTTTGGATGCTTAAGCAGTATAGAAAACTTTGAACAGACAGAAGAGCATATGGCCTTTAAAAAGCCAGCTAGAGCTATTTCTGGGCTGCAACATACCATTCTAAGAGGTAACTCTGTGGGAGGGACAGAAGCCAACAAGGTGAGGAAACCTGGCCCATGAAAGCATGAGGTTTCCTTTTTAGCTTTCTAAGTGAAATGCAGAGAGCCACATTCTGGCTCTAGTTAAGATCTCAACTGAGTTTATGGTATATCTTAGGGCTGTTGCCTAAAATGGCAATTTCCAGTCCAAGAAGAATCATAATATGGCTGTTTATCATCAAGTCTAATCTTTATGTGTAACTCAAAACTGAGATAGAAAAATGAGCAGGGGGGAAAAGAACTGACTTTCTCCTAATCTGAGCCATCTGTTCTCACTAGAAGTCAAGGATGGTACTGACTTCAGCCAGGCTGGCTTTGTCTTGGGGAACTGACCCAGAGGGCAAATGAAAGCCAGTTTCTCTCTTCCTAAGTGCAATCACTTTGTATACAATCTGTTGTACAGCTGTTAGCAAAACAGCAACCAGCTTTTTGATAGCTGGTCTATTAAGTGGTGGCTGTACAGCAGCTGTCCCAGCAACTGATGGTTATATGAAAATTACAGGCTTGAAGGGTAATTCAAATTCCAGCACTAAACGAGACATCTACTTTTTATTCCAAGTGCACTTAGTGTTCCATTTTTACTTCCATGTGCCCCCAAGTGGATATATAGATCAAAGCTGGGTAGGAATATCATAAAGTCTAGAAAGTGTAATGATGCCTCGATTCTGGACCAACTGTTGTGCCGCATGTAAACCACGACACTCACCCCAAGAGGACCAGAGTTTGCCTGCAGTTACATCTTATGCTACACAGCAATTAGTGGGGTTACACCGTTATGCAGCCACAACTTAACCACGGACATTTAGAATGGAAAGTCACAAAACCCTGCACAGATATTGCCATTGATTGCCTCATGTCTGCTAGACATCTGCTTTAATTCCTTTTGCAGTCACAGCCAAAGCATGTAAATAGAGGTCTTTTCTCAGTTCCTGCTATAATCCTCATCACATTAGCAAATATTAGCTATGGCACAGTTATGAAGAAAATATCCAGGATTTTCAGAAGTAAAATGCCAGAAAGGAGCAGAGAAGCACATATATTGTGACATACCTCTTCTCTTACTAGCAGGGCTGAACACTGCAGTGGGACGCCCATCATCTTGTGAGGGTTCCAGGTTACTGAGTTAGCCCTGGGACAGAGAACCACATGAAACTCAGACATTGTACTATGTGATGAAACCCCAGAGGCATTTAGAAATAATTAAAATAATACCGAACATGTAGCAATACTCACTTTTTTCTTTTTCTGAGCAAGCAAAGCTGAAAATAATCATGGCTGATATTAGGAAAGCAATGCCTTCACAGGGGACCTAATCCCCTCCAGTTGGCTTTTGGATGACAATCCTGGCAATTTACCACAGGATAATTGCTCTATCCATTAAATTTAATCAGTATTAAACTTTCTGGGGAGTCATCTATACTTTACAAACATAGGGCAAACTTCCTAAAAACACCCACTTGACTGATGAACTTTCTAAAATTGCACAGTCAATTAAAGATACAGATAGAAAGCTGGCAACCCAGCAGATCTCCCTCCCTCTGATTCCAGTTCCAGCAAGATTTTAGTAATTACCTCACACAGGCATTTTTAAAAATTCCTTGAAATACTTCTGGGTATCACTAAGTCTCTGAGTAACCCGGAAAACCTGGCCCAAAGTAATTTTTCTTGTTGCTCTGATGATGGCAAATTTTCATAGCTCCTTAATTTTTGCTTGGCTACAGCAATTCACACAGCTACAGTAATAAGCATGGAACTGCCCCACCTTGCCATAAAAGAGTCTGATCCTGCCTTCCTTCAGGACACACGTGCTGGAAAAACTGCTGTCAGCCTAGGTTTTGGGAACAGAGGGCTGACACAATATGGTTTAGAGAAGAGGCATTTGGAACTGTGGTGAGGGCTGAATGGAAGATTGTCCAGTTGTTTATTATTTTAATTTTGTGTTACGCTTGACTGGCTATTTTATCATTGCTATTGTTACATATGATGAATTAGCTGATAAATGTATATATTTGCATCCTATTTGGCAAGCTGTCAAGGACGCATAGTGCACGTTATTTCATCTAGTGCAGTGATTCGTATTTGGTGGTATAAATTGGCATAAATCAGTCAACTGAGGCATGTGAAAACTTAAAGGATCCAGGACACACTTGCAGGTAACATTGATGTGAACAGAGGTGAGCATGTTAGAATCTAGCAGCGTTTTTCTTTGTAGGACTTGGAGACAGTGCTACAGGTTTGCACCTCCTGCCAAATTGCTTCCACTCCTTCAAAGCAAGCAACTTCAAAATTCACATGGACATCAGGCAGTACTTCTGTGCTTTCTTCTTTGCTATTTAAATGGGACTGTGCAAGTGCCGATGCAAAATCTGTAGGGAACAGCCTTCCACAGGCAACATCTGGCCACTTGGCTCGGCTTTTTGAGTATTTGGCAGCTGTTAATCAGCTCAGTCAGTCATCTGATTGCAACACCAAAGCTAATGATTCCGAACATCCACTCAGGTCTATGAATTTCCCTTGATATGATACTTTTTAATTTTATTTGTGCCTATGCAAAATCAGACAGAAATTATTTAAGAGACCTCTAAGTAACAATAGTGGTATGCATTTTCTCAAGCAAAAGGATTACTTACAGCCAGATGTGAATTACCTGTCTAAAACATTTAATTTACCCTATGGTCGCTTATTTGCCTAATTATATGCCAACTGCACACAGAAAAATAATTAATTATGTGAAATAAAAATCCACCATTTTTCTTTTGTTATCAGTTATTTTAGGCTTCTGTCATCAGTATGTATTTGAAGAAATCGCTGAAGTAAAAAAATCTACAGGAATCTACAGATGTTTTACAAAAGCATCTCATGTTTGCCCAAATAACTGAGCACCAAGAACCTATGATTTTTTGGCTGTGGGTCAAAGATAGAAAAAAAAAGAAATATTTTTCCTTTAGAGATTTCAAATGGATGACAGGAGAGATTCACGACTGGCAGAATTTGGTCCTGAGCCATGATTAAATACAGACTGATGCAATCACTGACAAGCCACAGCCCCGGGAAGGGTGCCCAGACCCTCTGTGGGAGCGTTCACTCACTGCACACGTGCTTTTCTCATGTAGCTGTCACCCCCTGCCTGAGCCTCTGGACAGGGGAGCCTCTGAGCCAGGCTGGAACTGCTGATTAGGGCCAGACCGATCTGCCCCACACACTGGGGCTCGTGTTTCCTTCAGGGCACCTTGCAGCACCTTGAAATCTGCCATGGGGAGACTGGAGGGCATGGAAAGGACAGTCCTGCAACTCGTCCTGCCTGTGACAGGAGTGCTTCTGCTGGGCTGACTGTTACCAGAAGGATGTGAGTACTCAGAGCAGGAAATGTTCCCTCTCCTATCAAACATGAGTAACAGCTTCAGTTCTCTTCTACTCAGACCTGTGATGACTCCATTATCTACCATGAAACAGAAAGCTCCATAAAAGGTCTGCTCTAAAGGTTCCCACACCTGAGATCTGGACAAACTGAAATGAGCTGCTGTGTGCAGCAAGCAGAGGAACAGCATTCGAAAAAACAAATTTCCTTAATTCACTGCCAAACATATTGAGACGGTGCTTATCAAAGCACTTAATAAAATCCAGTGGAGTTCTGGATCTAAAGCATATCATGTGGAAAATGCTTGAAAGTTGATTTAACCTGAACTTCTCATTCCAGCACAATCTGGACAGCAATTTTGGAGGCAAACCCTTTGTTTCATACTCTGCCCTCACAGGCAATGAGGTAGATTTTTCTAGCTTGCTGTATATTTAGATATATGTCGTTTTAATGCATGATATGTAAGTCTGGGGTGCTGTAGGCAGTCTTAACTAAATCAAATTCATAGAGTCATTGGCTGCTTTCCAAATTTTGCTTGAGAGATGTATGAGAAAAGAACTGAATCATCAAGGTATCCCCCTAATCTCCAGGATCAGGATGAGGAAGTTGTTTGTAATTTTAATTGGCAAGGAACAGCAATTTGATTTAGTGATAAAGAAGGAGGAAGGGAGTAATAATTTACTCTCAAACATCATGAGCTTCAGTAAATACAGAAATGCAAGTGACTCTATCTAGCCCAGTATACTGCCTCTAGAAATAGGTGGCTGGGAAGAATACAAAACAGGGCAAGCATCTATGAACTTCCTCTAAATACTCTGAGCTTCCACTCATTCGTGGCTCACAGAAATCCTGAATGGTTTTTGTCTTTCCTTGAACACAAATAAATCTTGACATCCTATAGAAAGGATTTCCATGGCTTAACTAAATGTTTCTGAGTAAGCAGCTGTTTTTAAGTTTAAGCTCAGTCCTTCCAGCCTGGACTAGCATCACCTATGCTCATCTGCATTATCTGCAATGTTTATGAGCTCATGACTAGAACTGTGTATATATCCACATACAGATTTACTGGAGACACCAATAACACAGTCTGGAGAGGGCTATTCTCTCCAGAAGTGACAGAGCAGGACATCTGTCCTAACTGCAGGTGCACCCACGTTTTATACTTAAAACTTCAGTGTACAAGACCTACAAGATTCACTTCTTAGAGAAATGAAATTGCTAATTCATACTGGATGCTGAATCAGTGAATACTGCAGAAACTACTCTGGGCCTGTGAATGTATGGTGGAAGAACAGAGAAACAAGCATGGAATGTCTGCTGTTTATACTCCAAAACAATTTGCCACACTACTGTAGCACAAAGGCACTCTGCAGTGCTGCTCCAGCTGGAAGGACAGTTTATATGATTTCTCCCTACTTACTGTATCTCGGAGATAACACTGATCCTTCATTTTTATAGGCATTGCTATGGCAATCACAAGTATATTAAAATGTATTTAATAAATGTCTTTTATTGATACTAATAAATCATACCTTTCGATGCCATTTAACTTCCACTTGTGTTTCCTGGACATCAGGAGCCCACCACCCCATGCTCCCTGGAAGGCAAGACACATTATCTTAATGAGCTCTTCTTTCCTCTGTGATGACATCTGTGCGTTCCCATCAGTTTGGGACCCTTTTTATCTCGCTGATGTGGCACATTCCAAAATGACCAGGCAGACGGGGCCTGAGGCATGAGCTGTGCTAACAATTTTCTTCCAGTAGCTTGGAAGCAGTGGTTAATAGCCCCTAATCCAGGCACCCACCCTCATCATCTGCAAACCCCTCACTCGCCCCTCTGACACCGGCACATCAGGCTGCCCCATGCTGTAATTAACGACTTGCAGAGCTGCTCCCGGGTCAGCTGCCTTTTCTCATGTAGTGACTAAGTTATAATAACAAACCAGGCTGGGATCTCAGCTGCTCTAGGGGATTTTCATCATATTTTGGACCTACTACTGCTTGTTCTCTATTTATTTACTTTCCTCACAGAGATCTGGGACAAGCAGGAATTTCGTGCAACTGAGAAGTATTCAAAGTAAATACAAATCCTTCCTTTGAATGGACTGATTTTGGCTGTCACAGTAATACAAAATCAAGACTCCCAAACCTATGGGAAGTCAATTACCAAGCCTTTTTGGAGAAAGGATTTGCAAAAATGACACAGAAGATATTCTAGAGCTGAAAGATGATCCTTAGGAAATATTTGGCAAGAGCCTGGATAAAGCTAAGTAGCCAATCTGATAAATTTCCCTAGCACTTGTATTAACCTGATCAGCAATCTGCAGTACTTTATTCCAGACAAATGTAGCCTCTTCCTTATGAATTTATTTTGCAGCTGCTGCGGAAGCTGAGCCAGTGCTCAGTATGCTTCTTATGTATTTCTTTACTAATGGCATTTAAAGATAAAGCTGAAAGCCAAAAGCACTCAAACTAGGTCATCTAAAGTGTCCCAGTTGCTACAAGTACAACTATAGTCACAGCTCCTAAAATATCCCTCTGACCTGAGCCTTTCAGAGGACTGGGAAGTCAGTGCTTGGATGTTAGACTTAATTACAGGAACTAAATACAATGGGTTTTGTACAAGATGACACTGTCCAAAATGAATAAAATAATGCTAATGCACCTTGTAATCCAGCCCTCCACGTATGATGGTACTTACATCCACGTGCATCCAGATTTTGTATTTCTTGCAGATGTCTGCAATAGCTATGAGAGGATCAAACGCCCCATACACTGTTGTCCCAGCCGTGGCACTCACCAGAAAAGGCACAAATCCCTGCAAGAAAGCAGAGAGACGTTATGCATGGTTAGAGTGCTGCAGCCCCCTCATCCCACAGCAGCCCCAGCTCCCCTTGTGCTGCCCCCACAGTGACCCCACAAGGGTCTCCCAGAGGACATCCCTGCTATGTTACACCGGTTTTCTCCAGGCTTAGATGCGATATTATAGTTTCTGCCTTAAGGTGGCAGCAAACTTCCAAACCAGCATCCTCCATTTATTAGGATGCATGAGACAGGTAAGGGCTCAACAGAACAATTCTGCTTCACACCACCAGCCTGAAACAAAAAAGTCTGCACTGCAGGATGTCACACAAACAAACCTCAACCAGGCACCACAGTGAGAGAAGCATTTCTGGTGGACTGTGCCCTGGGCTGCATCCTTTTTATCCCAGTGAGTGTCTGGACATGTGGTGCCCCAGTTTTGTCAGTGGGAACATGGTCTCCTGGGGCAGGGGAGGTGTGGGGCTCGCCTCCAGTGCCATCACTCACGCAGAGCAGGGAGACCTTCAAAGGTAAAAACAGCAGCCTCCACAGAGACCAGGGACTATCTCCTGGATTCCCTCTGCTAAATGCTGTCCCTCGCAGCAGAGCGCTCGCCGGCCATCACTCCTGCACGATGAGGTCTGGGGTCTGGAATTTATGCCCTTGTTTCATTTTAATTTCAATTTTAGTTACGTTGATTTCATAAGAAATACTTAGAGGTCAAGAGTGGCTACTTTTTTTTGCAGAACTGGGGTTCAAACCACCAAAAAAGTCCAAATTTCCTTCTGCAACAGTCAGTAGGTTTGAGTGGCGCTCTACTGTCTTTTTCATCTACTGTATTGCTTTTCTTGGAAAAAATGTGCTTTTAATGAAGATTTGTGTTATTTATCAGCTTTGACTGCTGTGTGTCTAGTGAATATAAATGCTGAAAGCACAGGTCCGAGTTCATTGCATATTTTAATCTGATTCTCACTTCTGTTAGTGAACACATACAAAAGTGTGTGCATTTTTAGATACGTGGATTTCAGTTTACCTTCCAATGATTTGGTGAGCTTATGAGAAGTATTTTCAGTGCATTAGAACAAAACAAATTCCCCGAAATAAGTACTCTGGTTTTGACAATATTCAGCTGAGAAACTGCATCATAGGCTGATAATATAAAAGAGGAGGATGTTATGCAGAACAACATGTAAAAAGAAAGCCAAATAGCTCATGGATACTGTAATGTAGCTCTAAACCTATTTTCTCAGCAACTCTTGCCTCATTAATTGGCAGGCTACATTTCTGAGAAGTAAAACTTAATGGGCAAGCCTGTGTAGTTTTACCAAGGAAGGTGAACTGGCTTTACCATTCTTCAGGATTTTTTCTCCTTTGGAAGCAGAAAAGCTGGTAAACTTACTTTTTGTTTGGCTTCAACAATTCTTCTTTCAAGGTCTGATGGGATCATTTTCCCTCTGGAGCAAGAGAGAGTTAAATCAGTAACTTGATCTTGAAATCAACTTTTGTTGTTACTTCTTCACTTAATAGGAAACCCAAAGAAGGAGCAAAGTGACTTTTTTGCCCAAGAGTTATGCTGCATTGAAGATGCAGAAAGACTCTGTCCATTAGTGTGAGTTTTTACCCTAATTATTTAGTCAATATATCTGCATCAATATGGTGATGGTAACTGTGAGAAAGTATCTCATGGCCACCCCATTAAAGACAGATGCTGCTCCTTGGAGCCTCTTGGTCCTGTCTGAAGTCACAGTCCTGGGAATAAGCTTCACGCTCCCAGCCCAGAGTCCCAAGAAGTTCACTGGATGCCAAATCCTATGGTCCTCTCTCAGCAGGCACAGAAAATGCCAGCCGAGCTGCATGGCCTTGAGCAGAGCAACTCAGCTGTGCTGTCAGCAGTTGTCTCTGTGTTCCCTTCCCAGGGATGAAATTTTTACAGGGTGACTTTTCACAGTTCAGTCAATTACATGTTTGCATTTGCTGGAAGCAGGCTGTGAGGAGCTGCCAGTCTAGACTTGCTAAATGCTCCTTGCGTTGACTGTATTTGCAGCACCTCTAGTATGAACCATCTACTTCAGATTCAGACTCAGTCGTGTAAGGCTGAAGGCTAATTTAGGAAATCCTGTAAATTAACTAGGTGCAAGATAAAGCAGTGCTGATACTGAATACTGAGGCTATGGTTTTCTTTGTTTTGGACACAAGCAAATCTATAAAAGAAGAGGCAGTATGAATATCATCAATACAAACATGATATATTCCCATGCTAAGGAAATAAAGTCTTCACCGGCTTTGAATGTTGTACATTTAGATTGATAGAAATTTTTAAAGACTTTTTCAGAATTTTTCTTTCACTAGACCCTCATTTCCTGCTGCTGTAAAAAAAGAACAACCTTTATTAAAGCTCAAAATGGAGTTACATGGAAACTAGTAAACCCATTAGTTTTAGTTTCATTTTGCATAAAACCCCTGAACTGTTTTCATGACATTTGGATGCATGTCCTTTTTTTTTTTAAATTATCTATTTATTGTAATAAGATGCTGTGGGTTTTGTAAGTTTTCATCCTTACATAAATTACAATCAGATGGTATTTATTTCAGTAGACATGGGTTTGTACTGCTGAGATTTTTTAGAAAATCTCTCCCACTTCAAAATACTGAAAGAATAGCTAAAAATAAAAAGCCCTACAAATCTAAAAATTAGCCCCGAATTTTCTTGCAGAAGTGCAAGGAAGGTCTGAAGAGTATTCAGCTCCTTGTGAGTTCCCCCCAGACACATGTACATGTTCAGAGAAAAGCAGTAGTAGTCTTAATCCTCAAAAAATGTTCCTGGGATCATTAGAGGAATAAAGAAAATAAAACCATGTCAAAGGATGGCAATGAGCTCCTCCTCAAAACATAATTTAGATGTTGGTCTTTAATAGTTTCTGATTCAGTGAGCTTGTGCATAGAAACATAGACAGAACTGGGCAGATGCTTCCACTGCCCAAACTTTTTTACCAAAGCAAGTGATTATCCAGCCCCTGGTCACATCAAGTGGACGCAGGAATTCATGGCCAGGAGAGTGCAATACCCAAGCAATGTCAAGGTTTACCAGCTAAACAAGGCAAACTCGGCAGCTGTGGGTCAGAACAGGAAAGAGCCACTAGGAAGTATCCTTGGTCATATTGAAAACATCAAAAAGATATCAAGGTGCTCCTTCACCCTTCCACAGGGCCACATCTTCACAGACGCTCTTCCCAATCACACCAGCCCACATCCTGTGCAAACAATCTTCTCAGTCCCTGTGGTGTCTGCTGAGTCCCTGTGGTGTCTGTGAGACACACAGGAATCCTGCTGTTTACTTCAGCGTGGGCAGGCCAACCATCGTGGTCTTCACAGAAAACCATCACGCTGAATTTGCACAAGAAGAAAAGGAAGACACGACTTCATTGATCCACATCCATCTCTAGTGAATCGAGACAACTGGGGATTTATTTTGATATGTGTTGGTTGTTTTGACGTCATTAAATCCTCCTCAAGGTGTGTTCAGTCTTTTGTTAATAAAGAGATAACAGGACCGTAAGTCAATACGCAGGCACTGTGATTAGTACCGTAAATTGCTTACTTGATGCTTGTTTTTTAATGTGGGAGCAGAGTATTTTGATATCAGCAAAGCCCTCCATTTCTGTTAGAGATGTAATGAATTCAGTATCTTGTAACAATGAGGGACTCAAATAGCATTTTCTATTGAAAAGACTCTCAGTAGAATCAGTAAGAATTGTTCTATTAATTTTTGTCCCATAGAAAGTGTTTTCCCTAAACCAGGAGATTTTTATCAGAACATGTTGATTTTGTTAATATACTTTTTTCTCAAAATGGGTCACAGAGAATCAAAACCTTTTAGTTGGGTGAGTTAAGCAAGAAGTTATCTACCACCCTTTTTCAGAGCCTGTGGGACCTGCAGATTAGTTGCCTCCTGCGCTGTTGGTTTCCAGGGACCATCACCCTCCTTAGCCTATGCTTCCCTCAACACTGCCAAGATCCTTCTCTTCACATCCTATCACAAACATGTCCCTATCAAGGGCAGTGAGGGAAATGTAACCCAGCTGAGAACGATGGTGGGGGCACAAAGTAATAGAATGACATTAGCAAATACTCCTAAATATTTTATTCCTATAAAAGGCCCACTTCAGCTCATTTTAATGGACCAAAACGTGAGAGTCTGATTTGACCAAAACAAGATTCCTCCTGGTTTCTTAGCACAAAATGTAAAGAATGATGTTAGTTTGATATCCTGTTTCACTTCAGAATGAAAGAAAAAAAAATACCAGGAACCTCAGAGGAAAGGAACTTTTAAGATTTTTTATGAACTCCAAAAATGGATCCATAAAGAAGCTACTAACAGACAGCTCCCCAAGTGGCATAAATTAGTGTAAAGCTGCTGAAGATGACAGTATTATGAGAAATTATACCAACTGCTGACCACATCCTACGTGCTCTCTCTGAGCTGAGCACCTGATGATCCTCTCTTACGCACCACAAAAAGAGCTGTATTTGACACCTTTACTTACCTTTCATCACATCTAATCAAAATCACACTATCTGTACCAATACCCAAGGCCGCAGCTCCTTTCTTCACAGAAAAGTGACTCTGAAAAAATACATTTATTATTATTGATTGGTTTTATTATTTCTTATCTAATTTAATATAAAACACTACACTCTTGCAAACCCTTCAGCAAGAAGTCCCACGAGGCAGTAATTCCACTCAGAGCCCTTCTGGAAACTGATCACTGTAATTTGAGGCTTCAAAGCAGGTCACTACCATCAACTGCAGAAACAGCAATCACTCTAATCTGGGTTTACTCGTGGAATACCACATATACAACTGTGGTCAATGCTGGACCTTGATGCACACCTACAGCTTCTATTGCTTCCACATATTCAGCTATGAGCTTGATTTACTGAAACAAAGCAGTCTTCCCTAGAGAATTCATTTAGCTTGCGATGTCCAGAGTCATGTGCTACAATGTATCTTCTGCCCAAATAATATACTGAGAGAAATTAATATAGGAAGCCTAATTGTGATCTCATGCCAGTGAAAGCCAGTAATAACTCCGACTAATAAACAGAGCTACTGAAATTTAAGATCAGAATAGGGCTATTATTATTATTATAGCAAGGCTATTAGTTAATCTGTACATACAAAATCAAATGTGGAAGTTACATACTGGAGTGCATGTTGGCCTAATTTTCTCTTGCTCATAGGACTTAACTCTCGAGCCAGTATTGGTTTATAATTCTAAATTAAATCCCAGTGATTATGATAATGCAACAGTTTTATATCAAATTATAGCCCCAAGAATCTGATTTTGTATTAACTCAAACCCAGCTGTTAACAATATTGTCCAAAGTAATTTTAACTACAGATTATTAAACATTAAAAAAATGGAAATTCTTTAGATAGTACAGTACCATTAGCTTAGGATGTAACACTATAAAAAAGATCCAGAAGATAAAAATCTAACAAGGCTTTTTAAGCATCCAGAGTGTTAAAGAAGAAAGGAAGACCTAGTTTGCAGATCACAAAGGAAAGAAGTAATCACTACCACTTTGTCAGGGGAGTATTTGCCAGCAGCAGAGAGCTGTAGGGAGACTGGCACAATGGTTACACGCGTGGGCTTCACTTAAAGGCCATGAGGGCACGGATGCAGGGCATACTAAAGGGCTCCACACATAATGAGCACTTTGAAAATTACAGACCAACTTCATGAAAGAGGAAGAAGAATAGAAGAACCGCAACATGTATATCCAACTTAAGAAGTAAAAAACCTCTGTGTTTTAAAAATTGCTCAGGGAGTAGTATTCATTGAGTCTGGACTGGTATGGTTAAGATTGCTATGGTTAAGAGTTTCCAGTGCAAATTCCTTTTTTAACATGCCTGTATCTCACCATTTTGGCTGAAATTCCTAAAGCTTACATGATGTCTGCTGACTTTTTCAATACCCAGACATTTTGAAGAAGTTCAGATTGCTCTTGAGCCATGTTTCACTGATGATATATGGGCAATTTGAAAATACTTTCTCAGGTAAATATTTTTCATACCACATTTGTTTTTTAAATGCACTGGGTTGGTATGGCTTTTCCCCATGGGATATGGCTGCAGTGTACCAACACTGTGTATTGAGCAGCCTAGATGTAAAATCAGTTTTTGAAGTCCTAGTACAGCAAACCACCCCTGTCCCTGAACTAAGCACACTCTGAAATGTAAACATACACACACTGGACTGACTCTCGCATAAACTGACGATAAATGAAAAGCACACTTATCACTTAGATGAGCTACAGGGGATTTGTGCCTGTGCCTAGCGTTCTGCTGTCCCAGACTGGGTTCCTTGCAGGTAGCCTAACCAAGCTGACATCATCAAGCAGGCTTCCTCTGCATTCTGGGGGAAACACGCACCTCCAGGCAAGGATTCATCCAGAGTAAGGGCTGCTGGTTTGGAGTGCGTGCTGAATGACATCAAGTGAGGAAGTTTCTACCCCTTCTCTCTGAATAAAGTCCTGTGATATCTGCTGTGAGAATGGGAAGTGTACAGCACCTGCAGCCACCAGCGCTCCAGACACTGCAGATATTTAATACCCTGACATCCAGCCTATTAAAGCCACTGGTCACTGGTGTGTTCACCTTAGAGAGGGAGTTTGCTGTGTTGTTTTTCCAGCTGGGAGTCACAAGGTGCTAGGAAGTATTTATACACTGAACATCACAGCTCAGCCATCACACTGACGTTCCTCATGGCATGTTATTTACTTTGCAAAACTGAATTTTTGAACAAATGCATTTCCATGAGTTTCATCAGCTTCATTAAATTCAGTGGACTTTTCCCCAGCACAAATGCACTATAGATGAAGGTTTGGATCGTGACCAATTCACAAAGCTCTAAACATCAAAGATACAAAAGTCTGTTCTCAGCCCTGTGGGCCTCCTTGAGCCCTATGGGGCAGCAGTGCAATTTTGTGAGAGTGGGAAGGAGAAGAGGCCATGAAATAGTTATTGGCAGGAGGAGGCTTACAAAAAATTCCCAAGTTTAGGAAAGTATCTTGGAACTTCACAAAAATTGAGAACAGAGCAAAAATACTGCCAGCATAATGACAGTTCACTCATATGCTATATGAAGATAGAATTGAATTCATATACTTTAAAAAATTTAATCTGTTTTTTATTCATGTATTACAGAAACTGATGTGCACATACTGGGTAGTGTAAACATATAAATGCAGGTAGAGATTTAGGAGTGAAGAGTCACAGATATATTTCACAGAGGTTTGAGTCGATGACATTACATCCACTAATCTTGCTCCTTACTCCCCACTAGTTAAAAAAGATTTACTGTTGCAATTTGTTTTTCTACTAGAAAACAGAACTACTCAAAGCGCCTTAAAAAAGAGAAGACAGATTTAAATGGTCTACTATGAGGAAGGAAATTAAGCCCATGTGCTCAAAGGCATCTACTGGAATATGGCCAAGCTCAGCTGCCTTGCTAAGAAGTCTCATGGCACTGCTAAAAGAGCACTGGGGAAAAAAATGAATGTAATGCTGATAGCTCAGTTGCCTGAAGGCCTTTTACAGACTGAAGGGAATTCAGCGGTCAGGAACCAAAACTGGTTACGGATAAATTGGGAAGAAATACAGAAGTCTGTGCACAGAAGGGCAAATGCAATTACAATTTCTAAATAAACTCTGAATATGAAATGGCTCAATCTGTGTATACAGTCACAAATATATGACTGCTGTTATGTTTTCATGTTTTAGGGCAACACCACAGGAATTACTCCAAGTGCTTGAGAGGCTCTGAAAGACCCAGGATGAAAGCGAAATAGAAAAAATATAGTTATAGAAGCAAAGAAAACTTTCACAATGATAAATATTAAACTTTGGTTTAATATTCCTGTGTTGGTGCTGAAAATTTGGTTGCCTGTATAATATAATGGTAAAGACAGAAAACTATAAAGGTCAAAGAGATGAAAAGGTTTGCAGAAAGAAACCTGATCAGACAGAACTATTCACAGACCATTTAACTGGGCTAACAAGTAAAGACATTAAATGTGACCCCTTTGCAAATACCAGGGCTACAGACTTTCCAGCCACACCAAGAAGGGAGCTTGAACACCATCTTTCACAACACAGCTGTGTAAGAGCTACATGGATCTGAAGTCCTATGGTGGGAGAACCAGGGAACAAAGGGAGGACAGGCACAGACTGCCTGATGCCAGTCCTGAAGGAAAAGCCAGGCTTGGAGATGCTGGAAATTCTGGAGTTTCACCACTGTCCTGGGCTTGCCAGAGAGAGGAGGACACACAGGTGGGAATGGGCTGTCACTTCGGCTTCCTGGCTTCCTCCTTCCCTCTCTTCATGCACTGCAAAGGGTGCATGGAAGACTGCAAATACATCCCTAATAGAGAGGAACTTAATTTCTGTATGGAAAGAAATGTAAAACTCAGTGGTGAAGGAGAAGGTATGGATATTAATGACTAAGGGCATATTAATGGTCAGAAAAAAAACCTGGTGATTCTGAGCCAGCAGAATTTTCCCTCTATCTAAAATTTCAAATGCTGTTAAGTATAGGTTTGTTCCCCAGATAGCCATTTTTACATGGTTAGCTTTGTAAGGTAGAGATAGTGTGAATGTATTACAGGTGCAATAATGAATAGGCCCTCTGAAAAATGTAAGAATTAGAATAATTAAAATGTTATGATGCTGAAAAGTATGGCACTGTTATCTGAAGTGCTTCAATATACAGACGCTTCTATTTTTATAGCTTGCTAAATTACTTGCTCATCATCTGGCGTGGTTGAAGCTGTCACGAAGAACCATCCTAATGCCATGAGCCCCACAGGGCACGGCTGTTTTTTCAGACTGCTGTTTCTTCTTGCTTACATAAATCCAGAGTGGCATGAGCTTTGTGGAGGTGGCTTATCAGTAACCAGTTCCCAAATGCTGAGCAAGCTAAGACATCCTGCAGCTGAAACCCCCTCGAGGTCAGCCACTGGCACCCTGGTGCTCAGGAGATCTGGACTCCCAGCCTCACTCCATCATCTATTCACCAGCAAAGAAGGTGAAAACACCTTCCCCTTCACCTCTCCTGGGCTTTAAGCATTGTGCAATCCCTGGATGTGTAGGCTGGGCTATTTCTCTCTTAATAATCTAAGAATGTGTGGCTGGTCCAGGCTTGGTGTTTGTGCTCCCTGAAAAGTGGGGAAGAAAAGGAACCTCCAAAAGGCACTGCATCTCTAAGGCTTTGGCACCTGTTTTAGACTTGAGTTGCCTTCTGCAGATCTTGCTCTTTTTTATTGGCTATAAAAATTGTATAGACTAACTCAGATTAAATGTTTACACTTTAGGTGATTAACGTTAAGCAACATGAATCCTATCTCTATCATCTAATTTCAAGCTACAGCTTCTCCTTCAATTACCTACAAAAAGAGCATACTGTGTCCTGTCCAAATTTTAAATACACTGTAATGAGAGATGTATTTGCTGTGGTTTAATTTACCTACTGCTACTCAGTTTTTAAGGTTAGTTGTTAATACCAAGAGAGAAATGAGGATATTAGTGTTTCTGAACATACTAGTATGTACATCTTTTGCATTTTTGAAACACGCAACTTCATGCTACTTTTCTAATCAGCAAGACTTATTTGGTTTTTTTCCAGTGCAGGTAGTTTTGCAGCATTATATGTGGTAAGAAACGTTGCATTGAGTTCAGGAGGACACTGCGGCAGTGTAAAAGCCACAAGATATTGACCAGATGAAGGATTAGACCCAAATAATAATTTTCTCCTTTAGGATAGATTGCCCTAGAGCACTACTTTTCTGGAAAATGCTTTTATTTTGATTTGAATGGTGCTACCTGAATTAAGTTGTTCTTCAAGTAAGACCAAATTTTCACTGTTTCCCCCAGGCTTCAAATACCATAAAAAATAATTTTCTAATTATTATTCAATAAGTAATGCAAACAAAAAATGTTTGAATCCATCAGTTTAAGTTTCCTTAGGTAGAAACAAATCTAATTCCTACTTACTCTGTATGCCCACAGTGTAATTTAAAGTTTTGTAATCTATGCTACCAAATAGAAAACAGGACTTCCAGGCTCCTCAAATCTTTCTCTGGAAGCAGCACCACACACAACACCCCTTGGACTGCTGCTGGCAGGTGGCAGTTCTGCAAAGTGTCTCCTAAGTAGCAGGGACAGAGGGCAACACTACGTATCATGGAAGTGGTAGACTAGAGATCAGATTTTCATTCATTCTACACAGAAAAATCTTCCATAGCCTGTGTGAAATGGTCTATCAAGCTACAGACATGGAAGTCACTTTTTAATTTCCTTCTGCATCAGCACCAAGAAGCTTCATAGTAGGTTTCTGAAACTCTTCAGTAAAAACTTCGCAAAGCCACTCTTCTCCCACAGACACTGGAATCGTTTGACACATTCCCTGCAACTAATGGGGCTTATCCACAAGGGGAAATCAGCATGCAAGAAGCTGAAGAGGTGATTTATTGCTAACTGCCTCCTCTGATCTAGCTGCTGTGTGGATGCCAAGTGCACTACTGCTGGGAGGGTGCTCCCCCAGCACCCCAGACGAGCCACCTCTCCCAGTGCTCACCCAGAGGATGAGGCTCCTCCAAGCGTGTCCAGCTGTCTCCAACGCTGATACCTGGAGAGCAGGTAGCAGTTGGTACATGCCAGAGCCGAACTCCTAGTGAAGTCTTCAGCAGCAGCTGCTTCAACACAAGAGCAGTGCAGACGGGGAGATACCAGAAGCAAGGAGAGCCTCTTCTGCGACCTCTGTGGTCTCTAACTGGCTGAAGAGGTCCCTTATTGAGTCAGATCAGACTCAATTGTCTGCCAGTTCTTGCTCTGCATTTTCTTTTCAAAATCTATGATAAGGAATAGTGTTGCTACTCCCTCGCTGAGCACGTGACAAGATGTTCCTTCTTAGGGGGCTTCTAGACAAGTGGGAAAGTAAGAAAACTGTTGTGGACTACATGAGAACAGTCTTGCTGGGTTGGAGAACAAAGAAGATGAAAAAATTTCTATTTTTTTCATTCTCTGAACCAGCCTTTTTTTCATTCTCTGAACTGTGGATTAAGCCCACACAGTCCCTAATTAATCATCAAGGCCACAGAAATGCTGCAAGTCTCTTTAAGCTATTTTCTTACTATCAATGAAAAGGGCCAAAGGCTGTTTTGTGACTTGAACTCACCTAGTTCTCTACAGCTAAACTTCCCCTTGCACACTTTTCCTCCTGAGGGCAGCATGACTCTGCCCTTTTGCCTACTAGGTGCAATCCCTGCTCCATACTATTTCCAGCTACTACTGGATGCTCTTTAAGGCTGGGCAGGTCAAAATCACAATAGGGAATGGGTTAAAATTTAACAGGTCTTGCCTCATAGACAAATGGAACAACTAAAATATTCTGAGGAGGCAGCTATCCCTTTCAGCAGCTTTCTCCGTGCTGAAAAGGGGATGGACTCCTCTGAACAATTAGAGCAAGCCTAAAGCTGATATGCTGGAACACAGGAGGAGGGCTTCACTTTAGATTTCTCATTGTGTTTGAAATGATAGACTGAAATAGGTTTTTACAACTAGCATCCATCACTTTTTCCCCTCTGAGTCAAGGTCTCTTGCGTCATGTGCAGTCCAGAACAGCTGCCCTGAAGGACATCACTGCTCCTGCACCAGTGCAAATGAAAGAAGACTGATGATGTCCTGATGAATACAGAGGACTGAATTAAATCTGAGTGCAAGTGCATCTCAGTGGAATTAAACCTGTGGAAGACTGACCCAAGTAGCTGCAGTGTACTTCACCATCACTGGTGAAACAGGAACAAACAAGCAGAGTGTGCTAAGTTGTGGCTTGGGGAAGATTTGCTGTCTGGGAATGTGCACAGTTGGAATAATCACATAACCTATTTTAGGCACCAAATGTAGGTTGCGTATGTGAGGAGGCTCTTTATGGTCAGTGCACAGAAGTAGGTGAAGCCCTCCCAAAGGTGATTTGGAACATTTAAATTAAGGAATATTTAGGTTCCTAATTTGGATGCTCGGAGTTTCTCTCCAGAGGGGGCTCTTTTCACTGGTTGTGCAGAGAGTGAGGCTCCTGATTTTGGAACATGATGCACTCCTAAATCAGGGAGGTAATTACTTAAAAGCTGTGAACTACTCCTCCCTTCCCTTCTCCCCCACAGGCAGCTGAACCTATCATGGCATCAGACTGAGTCCAGATTCTGATTACAGTAGTAGTGGTGGCAACTGTGACACAACTTCATTCATTTATAGTGAAGGAAGATCTATTCTGGTAGTAACGAAACAGAATCTCATCTGGGCTGCTGAAATTCTTGGCTGAGAATAGCTGATATTGAAATCTTTGCATCTGACTGAAAATTTCAAAACCAGAATCTCCGAGTTTCTAAACACATACAGTTACTTTAAGCTTTGTTTACTATCACACCATGCATGCAGAGCATGGGGAAATGATACTATGGATCTGCTGCTCCAGCTGGATCCCTACAAATCTATGGGGCCTGATCCCTACAAATCTATTGGGCCTGAATTCTCAAAGAGCTGGCTGAAGTCATCACAAAGCCTCTCTCACTGATTTTTGAGTCATCTTGGGAATCCGGAGAGGTCCCAGCTGACTGGAAGCTGGGGAACGTCATCCCAATTTCCAAGAAGGGCAAGAAGGAGGACCCCAGAAACTACAGGCCTATTTCACTTCAGTAGCTGGTAAATTCACAGAAAAGATTATTCTGGGAAGTACTGAAACACAATGCCTGGAGGACAAGGTAGCCATTGGTCAGAGCCAGTGTAGCTTCATGAGGGGAAGTCCTGCTTGTCAAACCTGATTTCCTTCTACGACAGGGTAACCCACCGAGCTGATCGAGGAAAGCCAGCAGATGTAACCTTTCTGGACATCAGCAAAGCTTTTGATACTCACTCACAATGTCCTTACGGATAAACCGTCCAGCTCACAGCTGGATAACCCCGTTACACGATGGGTGAGCAACTGGATCGTGGGTTGGGCACGAAGGGTTACAGTGAATGGGGTGACATCAGGCTGGCGACCTGTCACTACTGGGGTTCCACAGGGCTCTATCCTCACCCCTGGGCTCTTTAACACCTTCATTAATGACTTGGACACAGGGCTGGAAGTGATACTAGGTAAGTTTGCTGATGACACTAAACTAGGGAGAGCTATTGACTCCCTCAAGGGCAGAGAGACCCTGCAGAGAGACCTTGATTAGAGAACTGGGCAACCACCAACCATATGAAGTTTGACAAGTGCCACATTCTGCACCTGGGATGGGGCAACCCTGGTTTTATGTAGAGACTGGGGAATGAGAGGCTGGAGAGCTGTGCCACGGAAAGGGACCTGGGGGTCCTGGTCCATGGCAAGTTGAACATGAGCCAGCAGTGCCCTGGCAGCCAGGAGGGCCAACCCTGTCCTGGGGGCATCAGGCACAGCATGGCCAGCCGGGCAAGGGAGGGGATTGTCCTGCTCTGCTCTGCACTGGGGCAGCCTCCCCTTGGATATTATGTGCAGTTCTGAGTGCCACAATATAAAAAAGACATTAAGGGAGTGTCCAAAGGCCTCCGAGGATGGTGAAGGATCTGGAGAGGAAGCTGTATGAGAGGTGGCTGAGGTCACTTGGTTTGCTCAGCCTGGACAAGAGGAGACTGAGGGGAGACCTCGCTGTGCTCTTCAACAACCTCATCAGGGGAGGCAGAGGGGCAGGTACCGATCTCTTCACTCTCATGACCAGTGACAAAACACGAGGGAAGACATGAAGTTGAGTTAAGGGAGGCTTAAGTTGAATATCTGGAAAAGGTCCTTCACCCAGAAAGCGGCAGAGCACTGGAACAGGCTCTTCGGGGAGGAGTCACCAGCACCAAGCCTGACAGAGTCCAAGAAGCATTTGGACAATGCTCCCAGGCACATGGTGTGACTCTTGGGGTGTCCTGCGCAGGGCCAGGAGCTGGACTTGATGACCCTGATGGATCCCTAGCAACTCAGGGTGTTCTATGATACTACAGCCTGCTTGCTCCATGGCCACTGTCTTTCAAGAGCATCCAGCTGTGGCAGAGAGAAGCCTCAGTCAGGCCAAGTAGTCTAGAAGTAGATAGATCATCAGCATGATGTGATAAATGAGACAAATGACATTTGCATATCTTAAGTGTCTGTTCAGGTCCTGCATGACACTTCCTATCTTAAAAAGGATTGTACTTCTAGGCCTCTGTAATTTCTGTAACAGCTTCTGCTGTTTTGAGGGTTAAACCATGATCCCATGTCCTTTGGGCAATTAAGGGTTAAAGGGTCCTGTCTTCACATAGTGTGATTTCTAAACTTCCCTAGAAGAGAAGAGAACATACTTTATAAAAAGCTTGACTGAGGAAGGGACAAAACTGCAATTTCAAGGTACTTTTAAAATGTAATGGATTTCAGATGCTGTCCTATGAATTCTCTAGTATATTTGGTTTTTGAATGTTTAATTTGCTAAGGGAACTGCTTCTTCCCTGGCATGAAAACACAATTATTAAAGCTCATTTCATTATTTTGAGACTGATAGCACAATTTGGGTCATTGTTTAACACTCCATCGCTATGAAAACAATGAAATTCTCTAATGATTAATAGGATTTGTTACTTTAAATAATCATGCTGAACCTTACTTGCATGACTTAGGCTTGTAACTTCCATATGAATAATGTATCTCTAGCTGTACATCCAGCTTTGCCAAGTTACTACTCATCCATAGACTGTCCCCTTTAACTGCTATGGGAACAATTATTCTGCAACGTGGAGCCCACAGCTGTGTATCGCATCTCATCCCATCCTGCTGCTGTGAAAGGCGTATTCAAAGAGATTTCCTCCTGCACTTTTCTGATCAATTTTTAGGGTATTTTGTTCTTCATACTTCCATAGAATGGAAACACATTCTATGGTAAGCCAAAAGAGGCACCAGGAGGACATTGCTACCTAACATGGACAATATCCTGCTGAGCCTCGGCCGTGAATGAGTCCTTTCTGGCCGAGCCCACACAGCTGGAGAGAAATTTAGAAGCGGACAATGAAGCCTGAAAACAGCTCACAGCCCTTCCTGGGGATAACCCTTCCTCTTTTCTTTCCTCCTGCACCCACATTCTCCACTCTAAGCTGAAAGGAGTTTTAAATGGTCGTAAAGCCAAAAACAACCCCCCCAACAGAGACATCTGGATGGTTGTACAAAGAACAAAGAACTCTCTCATGAGGACTACTCCTGTTTCTCTTGTGCCCACCTCCCCTCACCTCTGGCACTGCCAGGTCCCAGCCATGCCTGTGATGAACCCCTGTGTGCTGAAGCTTTTGCTCACAGGCAGAAACTCACAGCAAAGCCCAGTTGCCCAGCAAATATTGCAGCTGCTCTGCTGTACACACACAGAGCATTGCCATACGACTGTCTTCATGTATGTTATCACCTTCTCATTAAATAACAGCAGGAGTGGTTTCAGATGGAAAGATTTTGACTCAAAAGGGTTTTCTGTTGCCCCAGAGTGACCCGAACAGATGACATTCCTGGCAGAAAGTGCTGAAGTCCAGTGACGAGCTCTCCTCATTTGATGTGGTCCTCACCACCCACATCGACATTTATATGGACACAAGTGAGAGCAAAGAAATGGCAGAGGTTTGTAGAGACTGCTGTCCCTGGATTTCAGCCACAGAGAAGTGCAGAGATCATCCCTCTACATATCAAAAAGCCAGCCTCTTCCCGTGTTTTTATTCCCAGCAAAGGAATAACAGAAATGAAGACAGTTGACAACAAATTCCTGCTCAGCTATTTTCCTCATCATAAATTCATACAAGCAGATGTAACAGATAGGAAAAAACAGAAACACATACATGTTCTGATGTGAAGGCAACCAGTCTGGGAATAGCTGCCATTCCTTTTTCTTTAACTTCTGGGAACATCTTGAAACGTGCAATCAACATAGCATACATGTTAGATATGGCACCACCTGGAGTCCACAGTAATATACTGTTATTTTTTCTATTCATTGTAATATCATTTCAGAACAAACAAGTCTTGCTATAGCTTTTCTAACTGTAATGCTAATGTCTCTGCCTCGTGGCAGAAACACAGATTCTTTTTCCTGATGCTCCCCACAGCTGGGCTGTGTAATAACAGGATCTACTATACACAAATACCAACTTATGCAAAAAGTGCCACTGCAAAAAATGACTGGCGCTTCCTTTCACCCTCATTCTACCTACCATCTCTCCTTCAGCCCCCAGTCTTAGCTTTCCATATGCCATCAACACATAATCCCCACTCTATTCTATCTCCTAAGCAGATGCCCCCACAAGGCAACTTCCCTAAGGGATTTCCAAGTGCCACCTAATCTGTGCTCTCCCCTCCTAAATCAGGGTGGTGTTTCATGCCCCAGCTTTGAGCAAACCCACCCACTGAGACCCAACAGCCACTATCTTCTGGATAACTGGAGTGGGAGGAGGGAAGAGAAAGGAAAAAAGGTCATTCTAACAAATATTTTTAATTGTCCTCTGATGGGAACAAGGGGAAAAGGTTAAATGTCCCTCAGACTTGCCTTAAAATCATTGGCATACATCCACTTAAAATAGCCATTTCAAGATGGGTATTTTACCCACTTCCAGATGGGTATGAGATCTACAGCTCTGCAGTGGTCTATTTTTCCTTTCTGAGATTTTTTACAAACTGAGTCTCTGTGTCTACAGTGGAGCAATGTTTGGCTTTGCATTAATGCTGCATGAGCACAATGGGAATATAATGCAGTACCTGAGGCAGAAGCTGAGAACTTTTACATTTGTATGCACACAAACACACGCACAGACAGACATGTATACATGAAATCCATCAGGTTTATCCTGTATAGATGTGTGTATACATATATATATACACACACACATACACACAGAGATTGATTATATATCGAAGCTTATGCACACATATTTATACAAAGCAAAGGTCTTAAATGAAGAGGTTGAAATGGCGGTGAGGTAGAGTTCAACTATCGCAACATTCATCCATCTAAAAATGGAATGAAGAGCACAAGATGTGCACCTGCAGAGGATGGTTCAGCTCATCCTATGGCAGCTGTTTGTGGTAGGTGGGACTTGCCCTGCAGATGCATTCCCCACTCTCCTTCGAATATACGGGAGCTGCTGTAACTAGCCCAGGGTAGACACCCAATGCTTGGACAGCCAAAGTGAGACAAGATAATATCCACCCCTTGAGCAGATGAAGAAAGCACTGCTGGGTATCTGTGCTGGCAAATTTAACATTGTTTTGACTTTCGTAAGATTTGTTTTAATCTCACTGGAGATATATACTGTTCCACAGCCCACACAAGCTGTGCCCTTCATTTCTAATCAGTATCCTAGCTCTGCTCTTGCAGTGAGGCTGCCCTGCTCTGGGCTTTCCCTGACCTCACTGGCCCTCCTGTGAATCCAAGGGAAAATGCCACAGAAGAATGGCATTGCTGGCATACAGGTCAGTACATATTGGGGGCTTTCTTCCCTTTTCAACTATCTTGAGAGATATGAGCATATTTCTACACCTCTCTTCAGAAATGACAAAACAAGAAATGGAGAGATTTTAGAGGAAATGCTCAGGTACCTGTCCCTAAAAAATGCAGATGTCATGCAAGCGCTGCTATCGATGATTTAGGTGACTGAACTAAGTTGAAGTAATTTGGCCTATCTTGTCCAAAGTCATTGGCTCAGTGTCAAAAGAATCAAGACTGAAATGTTAAGTTTATGCATTACCAGGCTTTCCTGTTAGTATTTACTACTCAGCCATTTTACCTTAAGTTTATTAATAAGCCTGCATTCTGCTTTTAATTTCGTAGTTAATTAACATCCACAGTTAATTGCAGGTAACAAAACAGACCTATAGAATCTAGAGAAAACAGTCAGGCTTTTATGCTTCACATGTATTAATACTGTATATTTCATTCCAGAGAATTTTCTTTGCAACAGTAAGGTCTTCAGCAAAAGCCATGACAGCTTGAAGTGAGAAGACAGCATAGAAATTATTTTTATTATTGCCTAAAAAAGCAGAACCTGCACACTAAGTATTGCTGCCTTAAGAGAGTAAATTAGAAAGATGCACTTTGCACAAACCAGAAATTGCAGAGAAAGAAAGAATGAGAGGGGGCAGCCCTGCAAACACCAGCACAGGTACATGCCTGCCAGAGAGCCCATCCTCACAAAGGTTTCAGCTCGATGATGTGAGCTCTGGCACACCAGCAACACCCTGGCCCCATGCTGGGCAGCACCTATCGCAGCCCCAGCAGGGCCAGCAGTTCCTCCTGAGGCACACACCTTTCCTGACTCACACTATCTCTACCTGAGTTTGCCAGATCTGGCGCACATTGAGTCTCTCACCCCTCCAGGGCTGGCTGGGCAGCACTGCTCTTGCTCTTCTCTCACCCTGCAGGTCTCTGACCAGCCCATTGGGAAGGTGAGGAACTAAGAGCAGCTGTACCGGGTCAGGCCAGGGCTGGTAACCAACCACTGTTCCGTTTCCAAAAGCTTTCACTTTGGTCCTGGGGTCGTGATACACACTTAGATGGCCGGCATGATGGAGGCCAAGGTTTTCAGGGGGATCTCTAAGCACCACAATAAAAGCTGTCAGCGCTTTTGCTCTCAGTGCTTTTAAAGTAAGAACTCACGAAAAAGCAATGTCAATTCTTCTCATCTATTTCTCTACATCTGTGGAAAGGGCCAGAATAAAACTCCCACACCGTTTCCCACGTGTGCATTCAGATGTGAGAAGTTGAAGATGAGCCTTGCCTGACCTTCATGGCCTCGGAGAGCTAATGTCCTAGGCTGTTATCAGTGAGGCCTTCCTCTACTCAACAGTGCACTCTTTCTCTCTCCATTAGGTCAACTAACTTCCCTTCCAGAAAGGCTCCTTCTGCAACAGCTAACAGTCTGTTCTCTTTTGACAAGCCAAGATATTATACCCAATGTAAATTCTTTCAGTATTTTGCAATTTTGTAAGATAGACAGGCCAAATTTTTGAGCATTGAAATTACAGAGTAAGAGAAGAGGTGACAAAGAGTATAAACCAAAAGACTAAGTGAAATGATTAAAAAACTAAAAAAGTCTTAACAATGTTTGTCAATGATTTCTCTACACTAACTTTTTTGCCTTATTGACTTGCCCTGAAGGAACCAGGTTTCTAAGCCTTTAAGCACTCAGATTAACTAGCCACCCAAGAACCCCACTGAGCAAAACAGGTCAGCTTCACATGAAAAGCTAACAGCATGCTCTAATGCTGGTAGGGTCTTACTGACTCCACTGGTGGAAGGGATGCTACGTCTTTCCCAGCTTGCTCCAATTTCCCCTGCGGTGATGGAGAGCTTTGTTGTGTTTCTTCCCTCCATTATTAATACAAAAGTCTTTCTATTTCATGTAATCCATAAAAAGTGGGGGCAAAGCAAAACTGCAAGGCAAATGTCTCTTCTCATTATGTTTCCCATGTGCCATTACAGCTGCTCATCATGCAGTGCAATTTTCTCAAACAGATCCTCATAGTCACATCCCTGAAATTCATAAACATGCAATACTTCATCTCAAAGAGGCCACTGGTGTTTACTAGCAAGTGTCCTCTCAAACATGCATATTTAATTATATTTACTCTTTAGCTACAGGGGATGTCATACACCACAGTCTGAAAAATAGAGAAAGCTTGAAATGTCATGTACCCGGTGAAAATATCCCATCGCCACAGCCCCCTGGCCAGCCAACCATCTCTCTCATTTTCCTTAGTGTGACATATTCCAAAAGTACAAACACTGGAGCAATTTCATAGGTGAACCTGAAATGTAGTAATGCCATATTTAATGTTTTCATCTACAACACTAACACATCTTTTTCCAATATTACATCACATTATAGCCACAATATACTCTATCTTATACTGAGTAGAGTTCTGTTTCACAATAGTTTCCACAGTCTTCCTTCTGATTTGACATCAAATGTCTAGAAGGAGAAATGCAGAGAGCGCTTGAGAATCCATTTCCACCCACTTCAGTGAAAAAAATCTTGCCCACCTCTTCCAGGTTCAAGGCTTTGCCCTTTATCCAAGAGATGCTGGGCAGAGCCAGCCCTTCGCCTTGCACAAACCCGTGTGCATGTCCAGAGGCACATGTCAGCAGTCCTATTCATAACAGCCAGACAGTGCGTGAAGCTAAGCAAGCACACAGAAATGCTTCCTAATCCCAACGTGAAAAAAACCCCACACTTTAAATTCTGCATCTCTTTCTTACAGAAAGCAATGGCTTTGCCTGCTCTGGGCATGGACTGTACACAACCCCTCCACATGACTGCAATGTCTCACTCAGCACACCTTTCATTTTACATATTTATGCATGCAAAATGCTAATCTATATGTATTTTTTGTGTGCTTTTGGGAGGTAGCAAAACCAACATCATATTACTATGATGAAATTTTATAAATGACAGCCTACAGGACAAGGTTGAAAGTCTTTCTATAAATAACTGTTGTAACCATTTAAAAAGCAAATAATTTTTTCCCCAGCAACTTTAACGTAAAATTGTTCTTTCACTCAGATACAGCAATTAGTATTTTAGAGTGTAACTGTGAAATTATATTAAATATCTATAAATTAAATAAAAAAATCTTCTACTTACATATTAGTATTTGCTGCTGATGTCAGCCAGTCTGCGGCCAATCCAACCATGTCCAATCCAGTTGAAAGTTGATTAAAATATCTAGGGTGCCCTGCATAAGATGGAAAATGTTATCAAAAGGCTGATGACTCTGAATGAAACTATTCAGCGCTGAACAGTGTATTTCCCTCCATATTTCTATAGAGAAGGAAGCGCTTTCAAGGTATGAAACAAAGCAAATGGCAGTAAATACGTTTCTTGAAAAAGGCAGGATAATTTCTCTTCTTTCTCATTCCAAAGTCAGTAAAATCAGAGTAATTACACTCAACGCAGAATAATGAATTCCAACATTCCCTATTATCCTTTCAATATGCCTTGAAAATTAGCACATTGCTGCCTCACAAAAATAGCTGTTTGCTCCCGTTAGTGTGTCACATGTTGTCACTGGATATGGTTTTGCCTGACTAGGTTTGAAAGGCACACATGAGACACCATCTGAAAAGCTTGCCAGGACATATAACATCAGTGATGAATGGCTAATGATTGTAATAGACAGGGCGAAATGAGAAAATGGAGTATTTTGGTGACTGCTTTGCACATGACTCAATGGCTGATGATTGTACGAAGATGGCATAGAAGGTGGTGGTCCTTGTCATTTCTTCACTGTCAGAATGCAATTACAAATAGCCTGGCTACTTGTAATTGTGATTTTAATCAAATGCCATGAAAAACCAGCACTGCCGCCCCAGCAGAATGATGCACAGGACTATATTCAGTAAGCTGATAGTTTAATTACTTGGTTAATCTAATCAGCTCCTGTTTTTTTTTTTTCTAAAATCTTCCTAGAGATTTTCCTTAAAAACGTGCCTAGAGCCATTAAACACAGGAAGCATTAAAATTCTGTTTTTACTAGTTACTTCCCGCAAGCCCCTGATAAGTGGCATAATTACTGGTACAAATTATGGATGGTCCACAATTACTTAAATGCCATCCAACTCAAAGGAAGGCAGCCTCTGCTTGGAAAACACCTGTCCTGACCCTTAGACGATGTACTGTTATTGCCATCAGAGAAAACAAAAGATAGAGCAAGATGATTGAGGAAATGCAGACCCAGCATTGAGAGAAAACTTATCTTCCGTCTCCTGTGGCCTCTTATCAGGCACGGACACATGGCTGGCAGAGCAGCGTGGGGAATTGCTCCCCAGCTCCCACCCCGCAGCACACAAAGGCAGAGTAATCAGGCTGAGCAGGCAGACCAGAGCTGAGGATATGGGGCAGGGGACACACGTGCAAATTCCACCTGGCTGTGCCCTTAACCGGAGACCAGCCCCGTGCTATGGGCCATCGAGCCTGATCGCATTTTGCACTGAGCTACCCCCTCTCACTGAGAGGAACTGCCACCTTTCCCTGGTCTGTGCTGCCAAAGACAGGCAGCCAAAGCCCCTGAGCACCGAGGAATGATGCTCAGATCCAGCAGAATGTACTGGATCTTGCTCCCTGCTCTTCACGCTCTTGAGTGGGGTTGGTGGACCTGAGACACACGTGCACCCTGTCACCATCACCACAGCCTCAGCCATCCTGCTCCAGGGGCTCTGCCCGCAGAGAACTGCACCTCCTCTAACGGAGGGATTTTGAAAGAGATTTCCATATTTATAGCCTAGGTTCCGTATCACAGCTGGATGCCAATTTCACCTGAAAGCAACAGAAAATTAGGAGCGAAAAGCCTTTAGTGGTTCTGGGCTACAGAAAGGCTCAAAGAAGGTTACAAAAACTCCCGTTTTGGAAATAAACCCACCCTGAAAAGCCGGGAAATAGCAGGATTTGTATCTGCAGCTGCAGTGTCTCAGCGGCTCTCTGTCAGCCCCGCACCCAGCACCAGGCGACAGCCCTGTTGTCACTGCTTGTTCCTTCGAGCAGACCTCCCAGCACAGCACCTGCTTCGGGAGCCGCCTCAGGAACAGGCCCGGGCACACGCGGGGCTGGCAGCAGCACCCCGGAGCGAGCGAGGCGGAGGCAGCAGCGCTGCAAGGAGAGATGTCAGGGCAGAGGGAGCTGCTGCTGCAGGGAGAGCCCCCAGCACGCACACCTGTGACACAGCCCCCTCCACGCCGTGCCCTTCCCTTCCGCAGCACGGCTGTAACACGGAAGGGCAGGGAACGCACTGCCCCAGCCTGACCCCTGCCCCAGCTGCAGGGGTTTGTCTGTCCATGTGACACCTCAGTACATGAGTGAGCTCTCTCCCCTTGGCTAGATGGCCATGGAAAACTGAGGTTTTGCTTAAAATATCGGCTCCACTGGCCAGGTAAGAAGAGTTTGTGAGAGGTGCTCAAAAATCTCTACCCGGGTGCCTCCGCCTGAAATACACATCCTTTGTCAGAGCTGTTCCTGAACAAAGAGGTACTGGAAAAGAGACTGTGACAGGGTGAAGAATGGGAGGTAGAGGTGAAAATAGGAGATTATTACTTAATGGTTTGTTTAGCAATATACAATGTATTTATTCACAGATATCCCAGAGAAAATCGGGAGACGATGGCCAAGAACCAGGGCCAAGGCACGGTGACAGCCGGGGCCCGGCTTTCCCTACTGAGGGCGTGTCTGTGCCCCACACACCCTCTCGAACACACTCCCACCTGCACGGGTTTGAGGCACGGGCATGCCCAGCGGGAACACACGGCCTCCGCAGCGAGGAGAGGGCTGGACACGGCCAGACAGCACGGATGAAGGCACGGCTGGCAGCACCGGGTCTGGCCGTGCTTGCCGCTTCACTGCGTGCACGGCCGGCGCCAGGGCCTGCCAGGGAGCAAGGCTGGGCCAGAACCGGCCCCTCGCGCCCTACCTGGGGATTCCAAGCCATTTTTAAATGTTTGTATTTCAATTCCCCTGTTCGTTTTCAGTTGTACAGTGCACAGTAACTGAATTTCACACCCATCTTTCCCCGCGCTCGCAGTCACTGCCTGTTACATCCTCTCAGCAAGAATCCTGTCTCCGCTGGTAAGGGGGCAGAAAGCGTGGCTTCCCCGGGCACCCCAGCGAGCCCTGGCATGCAGGGAACACCTGGGAGCAACCCACACCCGCCCCTCGGCCGAAAAATCAGCCATCTGCCTCGTCGAATCCCTGGACCTGGTTATCCAGCTGTGAGGCTAATCTATGCAATACAATTTATTTTTCAATCAGCCTCCCAGGCCCCTGCAGCCAAACGCCGCCCAGGAGGGGCCGTGTCCGAGGGGCTTCTGCGGCAGGAGTGGAGGCAGACGCTGCTGCCAGAAACCTCACCATCCTGTCCTCCCTCTGAGGAAAATTCCAGTGTTTTACTCCGAAGCACATGCCAAAGGGCTCCAGGTGTAAACCCCATGCATTTCGTGAACCCCCTCCCAGGCTGGGGCTGTCACCCCAGCGTGCTGAGGAGCAGCAGCAGCCAAGAGAGGTGGCTCTGCACCCCCCGGGCTGAACCCTGCCATGCCACCACATTTCACAAAACCCCCCAGCACCTATTTTCAGACTTCAAAAACATTATTTTCATTAAAACAAATTTTGAAATGCCAAGATGGGAAAGCCTCTGATATTTACAGAGAGGAAGAGAAATGGTAACATTGTTTTAAAGGGTCTTTTTGGATGCACAAAATTAAACAGCTCTGTTATGTGAAAACAGGCTGTAACAAAAAACGGTTAATGAAAATCACCTGAGAAACCCTATTTTTTGATTTCCCAGAATCACAGACCCCACATTCTACATCACTCTGTGCAAACATGTTTCCTATGCTCTATCCAGACACGTCACATAGATCACTGGACTGATCGACTTTGTTCCTTTGAATATAATTTATCCAACAATTTATTCCAATATTTCACAAACATTTTGACAGCACTCGACCCATGCATCAAAACATGCGGATGGTCATTTCCACCCCTAAACTAGGAGGATTACACAGATCCCTCACAATCTTTACCAGGATCGGTCTGTTCTGTTCTCTTCTCAAAACCTGAGGTTTTTTTTGTTTTCCACTCAACCTCTAGTCACAAATCAGCCTTTTGTCTCTTTCAGTAATTGCTTCACATTTATTTTTAAGCAATTTCTCAGTAATTCAAATTCCCACTAAGAGCTCCCCGGACTCCCTATTATTTCCCAATGACAGCCGTAATTGCGACTCCGCTTTCTGCCTGCTCCGCCGCAGTTTATTTAAGGTGGCCCCGGTGCAGAGTCGGGCGCTTCCCCACGCCTGGGCGAGCCCCATGCTGCCTTCCCTCCACGAAACCCACAGGGGGGCACGACTAACCGGGAATCCCAGGCAGGCAGGAGTCAACCCATCCCTGCTTTACCCAGCGAAAAACAACAAATGGCTGTTAAAATAAATCGGACTTTGGTTTTATTGCTGAGCCTAAAGCTGAAACAAAATCCTCGATATTCCTGTGTACGGTTCTGCTAAATTCTCCAGTTTTTATTTTATGTCCTGCAGGCGAAGTGAGAGACACGGCAAATGGCCGCTCAGAGCTCGCACTTACAGGCCGTTTGCTGCGATTCCGGCTGCTAAACGGGCTGGTCCTTGCTGCCCCCCGCGCAGGGACTCCCCTCTGCCCCGCTCCCGGCTCCCCGAGCTCCGCGCCCGCCGCACCCCCGCTCGGCAGGGAGCAAGAGGCCATCGCCGGGGCATCACACGCGAAATGGATGAGAAGGAACGGCAGAAAGTGGTGAAGGTGGCGCAAAGTCTGCTCAGTGGCACACTCGGCAACTCCGACGCACAGACGCATTAATTTTAAATCGGAAAGGGTGTGCGAGGCTGCACAGACAGCTACAGAGATGGAGATGCTGGAGTGTTTTATCATTTTGGAAAACGATTTCTGTCTCTGCTAGAAATTGCTTGGAGCTGACTAAATACAGTCGCTGCTTCAATCTTTAACGTTTCAAGCTAAATTGAAATGACACCTTTAATCAATGGATGAGACCATACAAGGTAGAAAATGAGCACTGCTATTACCTGTTTTAATTGCATACTTCAGAGTTGTTCTGCAGTTCAATAAAATTTCTTCCAAGGTCTGTGGCTGGTCTGCCAGTTCCCAGTTATATTCCTGGAGCAGCTCATTTGGGTAATGGAAATCAATAACTTTTGTTGATCTATCAAAACTTTTCACCACATACTGAAGTAAAATGTCCACAACATCTTGTAGGAAAGACATAGTAGTTATTTCTCCATTGCATGTCGGCAGAAGATCTGGGAATGGAGAAATTTAAAAGTTAACTTCGTTTTATGACCACATGCATAGATTTTGAACAAAGCCTTCTCCCATTTAGGTTTACAAAATCTTTACACTGTGTTGAAAAAAAAATAGGTTTTGTTTTCATTTAATAAGCAAATTGCCAAGGTTGTATTTCAAGGAATGTTCTGAGAGATAACCCGATTTAATATCCTCTCTAAATTGGCCAATTCTGTCCACAGTGTATTTCAGACCAATTTTGAAGACAGTGAGACTAGGCAAACAAGAAAAAAGGGAAAACGAATCCCGGGAGAAATAAAGATTGAGCAACAAATGCTACAAGCAGCACCCTAAAAACTGTCATTTGCCTTGCAATAAAATACCTTCGTGGTGACTCTCCTATGCAAGTGACTTGTTGATAATTTAATGCCTTTTTCCGAGATAGTGCTACACGGGCTCTCGGTGTACACAAAGCTTTTGTTTAAGAGCGATGGCTCGAAGCCAGACTGGAGTGGAAGCCCCTAATTTGGGGTCCCGGGCTGCCGAGAAAACGGGAGAGCTCCTGGCCAGTGCATGTCGGCAGGGAGCTGCGATCTATGCACTAGCGGAGACGCTACCTCCAAGGTCAGAAAACATGAAGTGCAAAAATATCTTGGATTAAAGCAAATGAGTAGGAGAGCACTCTATCTCCCTCCTCCCCTCCAACCTTAATTACATCGCAGGGTCTTCAAAGAGAAGGTCGCTGCTGTCAGTGCTGCTTAGAAAGAGAGAGCTGCAAGCTCCAGCACGCGGGATTTTACTGCTTTGGGTTTGTCTTTTCGGGATTTTTTTGGTTTTTGAGTGACTTCTCGCGGATCTGAGAAATGCCCGGCGGGGGCCGGGGCTGAGGGCGCAGAGCTCCGCTGCGCACCGCCAGGCACCGCCGGGCCCCCCACGCCTCCGCGCAACGCGGGCGGAGGCAATTTCCCGACCGAACCGGTGTTTTTTTCTTGTCAGTTTTTAGAGAAGCAGCGTGCCCCGGGAGCGCCGTTACCTGTTGAGTGCAGAAAGGCGTAGTTCACGTCCGCTTTTTGGCAACCGCAGGGCTTTTTGTCGCAGGTACAGGTCGGCTTCGGCTCCGCTACCCCCGGGGCTGCTGCCCTGGCGCCGGTTTCCACGGGCTTCTCGGCATCTCCGTAAAGCAGGGCTTGACAGCGACACGGACACACGCCCTCATTACCGGGGGCATCGACCCTCGCCCCCCGCCCCCCCGGCCCGGGGCACGTCCCGCGGCGCTCCGCGGGTGCGTAGCCGCGCCCCCGCCGCGGGCTACTGGGCCCTCCCTGCCCTTACCGCAGAGTTTGTTTCCGATCCCTCCCGTGAACTTCTGGGCAACCTGACACCAAGCTCTGGCTGTAAGAGAAAACCGAGCGGAGGGTCCGTGGGCACGGGCGTGGGCTGCGGGCGTCTCGTCCGAACCCCGGCCCCGCTCCCCAGGAACCCCTGCCCCGCAGAGCCCCGCGGCGCTGGCCCGGGCTCGGGCCCGAGCCGCCGTCGGTCCCTGCCGCCCGCACCGCTTCGTCCCGCCGGTCGAGCTGCCACAACAGGGGCTCCGGCGATCGGGCAGTGCTCTCACGGCGGCTCCGTCGGGCCGGTCCCGCCCGGCCGCTCGGCGTCCCCCTACCTGTGCCGGGGGTCTCGGCGGCCGCGGAGCCCTCCTCGGCTCCGAAGGGCCAGAAGCCGGAGCCGGGGCTTGCCATGGCGCAGGCGAACCGGCGGGGCGGGCGAGGAGCGGCGATCTGCAGCCCAGGCGGCCTGAGCGAGTGTGCGTGAGTGTGAGTGTGCGGGTGTGTAAGTGCGCGCGGCTGCGCCAGGCGGCGGCAGGCGAAGGGGCGGGAGCGCCCCGGGCACGCGTGGGTGGGAGCGTCTCCCGTGGGCGCCCCCGGGGCGCGCTCCGCCGAGCTGCCGCGGCCGCGCCCCGCAGGCGCTGCTGCCCGGGACGGGGCGGGCGGCTCCACGGGAGGAGGTGCCCGCTGAGGCGGCCAGGGGCGACGGCGGTTCTAAGGGGTGTCCGCACCCTGCATCGGAGGGCCGAGGGGCGGCGGTGGGAGGACGATAGCGCTCGGGGCAGACCCGAGCTATAGGGGCGGCTTGCGCTGGGGCTGCAGCTGCCTTGGGGGGCGAAGGCGAGCCAAGTGGCCTGTGCGGTCTTCACCCCAC
>VZTG01009487.1:399251-411014 GCA_013397845.1 Melanocharis versteri
GGAAGGCGCTGGTGGAGGGGCCCGCACGGGGCCGTGCTCCCGCTGTCCCTGCTGCTCCCGTGCAGGCACGGGGCTTCTGGCTCCCACGGACGTGCGGGAGGAGCTTTGCGCGACGCTGCCGCTGCCCCCGCGTGTCCCCGGAGCCCCGGGGCGCTCCCGGGGGCTTCCCGCAACATTCCGAGTTGGGGACCGTGGTGGCACCGGCATCCTCGCTCCAGCCCCGAGGAGGCAGAGGGCCCGGCGGCCAGACGGGAGGGGCACGACAACAACTGTTCCCATTCCCTTCACGACGTCGTTTCTGAAGGCAGCCACCCAGCCGGGTCTCCGGGGGAGCCTTTCCCTGCCGCGGCTGCCTCTCCTCTGGCCCAGGAGGGGTTTCAAGCCCTGGAGCGAGGCAGGCGGGACCACAGCAGGTCAGGACGTGGCTGTGCCGAGAGCGCTGGTCGCGCAGGGCCCCCGCTCTGCTCGCAGCCAGGCCCCGCGGCCCCCGCGCTGTCCAGCCCGGGGCATCTCTCTGCTTTCCGCAGGCACCCACATGGTTACGAGGAGTGTCCCGGCATCAGACCTCACAGAAATGTCTCAGTGCTTTAAAACACTGCCGTGGTGGGAAAGCACAAGAAAACCAGTCTAGGCATCTCTTGGTGTGAAATTAGAGTCTGTTCTAGTTGCCGCATCACACTGGCTTGCACGTAGACAATAACTCCAGCTTTCCACGGCCAGAGGCTGCTGTGAGCCCTTCCCTGCCTTGCTCACTCATGCCCCAGTCCACAGTGTTCTGTCGGTTCTGGGTGTAATTCAGACACAACCAGCCGTATCACTGCTTTGTGCATTTTTATTTACTTTACCATTTTAGTAATACATGACAAAGCAACTTTAAAACAGATTTCAAAATTTTAACAATTTATAGCAAATTTTACATTGCAGCACATTTTAATCCGGTGCACATCCTTGTAACTAGTTACAGATCAGGAAGCAATGGTTATCTGTCTCTGGGGAAAAGGCCAAATGTGCATGGGGAACGGACAAAACCCAGTCCCTGTGGCTGACTGCTGCCGCCAATTGTCACATTTAGGAGAGCTGAGGAACGGAGTAGGATCAGGCCTTTATGCTGGCATCATGAAATTTGCCTTCTCTTGCTTTGCAGCTGGGAACATGCAATTATGAATCCTGAAAGGAAGCGCTGCAATTATCTGTGTGGTTTCTGTGAAATAAGGTCTTTTGAATAAGGAATCAGGGAGAAATTTGAACGCTGTGGCTATTGCTTTTATTTTCATTTAATTTCTAGTGGAACTGATTAAGAATGATCATTACATTTCAGCAGCAATCAACCAGAGAGTGTATTTCTATTCCTTTCTTGGTACCCCAGAGATTAAGATTCCTAAAAATCTAATGCAAATGAGAACAAAGCAAACATGATTTAAAAGTTCATCACTTAGTCACAAAGCTCAGAGGCAGGGAAGAGGGCTGCATATACTTCCCATAAATGGACATCTCCAACATAAAGATTATACACACAATATTGACCTTTAAAACTGGCTACTAGCTTTACAGTAAAGTCAATAATGAAATAAACTGCCATAGTATGCTATCCAATTAATCGTATACGTTAACTTTCATTAGAGGGACACTTGCCATGAACAGGTCATCCCAAAATTTAGGCAATGTAAACTAAAATAAGAGGAAGTTCCCCCATGGTGCTATTGTAATTTTTTTTCCTGTAAAACAATTTATTAGAAACAATAACTAAGGTTTTCTGAAAGTGCATATGGGAATTTGAAAGCTTAACTAGGAAACTATAAAGTAAATTATTATTTTGATTGGATGAGACTGATAAAAAAAGAAATACACACTGAGGAAAGTAAACTAGATTTAAGCTATTACATGTCTAATAATTTTAGGATCTAGCAGTGGTACACAAAAGAAAGCTGATTTTTATATTAGGGAAGAATATGATATGTGACTGACAGTGTCCCTTTGCAATGGTGTTGGGCGGTAAACCACAGTAATTCATATTCACATGAACACACACGTAAACTTGAAACGTTGAAGATTAAAAAAAAAAAAAGGAAACACATGGTATAAAATGATAAAAAAAATTATGCTAATAAAAGCCAAATGGCAGCAGGAACAGCAGCAGCAGCTAGAACTGCTGGATAAGGCGCCGGCGCTGTGAGGTCTTCCGCAGCAGTCGTCTGTAGTCATAGGGATTATCTTCGGCTTTACTCTCTTCCAGGGGTCTTTCTGCAACCCTCGACCTAGGGATTAAGCACAGAAGTGTTTTAGAAATTAAAGTCAAAACATTTACCTTGGCAAACACTCCTAATCGACTGCTTAACCTCCACCCTTGTGGGGGAAAAATAAAAGGAGAAAGAAAAAAATCAGCTGACTTTGCTAGGCCTCTTCCTGTGCTGCACAAAACAGGCACCTTGGAACAAACACATTATATGCTAGAAGCAGATGAACACAGAAGAACAACATGTTCTTCTATGAAGGGGACATAATAAAAGGACATAAAAACATTGAGAGCATGGAGATGCTTTGCAATAGCATTTGCCTGATGGTTACTGCACCAGATTTTCAGTTGGCATAAATTTGTTTGCTCTGTATTTAACCTGCCTGTGGAGCTCACTGTAAGCGTCCATCTCATTTTAATTTTATTTTGAGATGGCAAGATGCATTTTGGATGCCATCTCTGATAGGCTGGAATGGTGACGTGGCATCAGCTGTTATCATGGAGCAAGATTAAAAATAAAAGACAGTTATTTAAAAAGTAAATTACTCTGAAATAGTTACAAAAATTTGTAGTGTTCTAAACTAAAGGTGCCCCCACCACTGGTCCTACACCAATGTCAGAGGTAGACTGCCAAATAAAAAATACTCAATGCTTCACTTCTGTAGATTGAAATGGCTGTACAGTCTTTATATCCTGGTGACCCTATTCAAGAGATACTGAGTGCAGAAATGTTTATTAACTGCATTCATCTGCCCTCTGAGGTAACTGTAAATTTAAAAGTTACACGTATTTTGTTTCACTATGGCTACTTAGGCTGCAATCAGAGCAGCACACAGTAAAGGATAAGAAATTCCTTTTAGTAAGCTCAGTAGCAAAACTTTCATTCACCTAAACCAGACCTCAGCGTGACAGACTTGGTGTAATTAACCACCTTAGCAACACAACATTTTCTAATGGTTGTTAACCAAATGGTAATTCCCTGGTATTATTACTTTTAATTACGCGTCTTCACAACACTTTTCTGAAACTAATTTAGATACTATGTGAAAAAAAGGCCAGAAATTAAATACGTAAGGGGCACAAAACATTCTACATTCGAAATGTTCTATGTACATTTTCTCTATCACTACAGATACATTTTCAAAATCCAGCGTTCATCCCAGGCTTAGTGTTTCCCTTAATGCTTTGACCTAGATAGTTTTCCGAGCTTTTCTAACATTTAGGAACATGCAAGAAGATACAATTATATTAAGATATACAGAGGTGTGTTTGCATGTGCAGTGTGTGCGGGTGCATTGGCAAGAGTGAGAATATTAATTTCCTTAGCCTGGCAGTGGTCACCCTCTATGAAGTCTATGTGGGAAGAGAGGAGGTTGAGCAAACTCTCCCTTTGGGGTTTTTCTCCTGGCTGTCCACCGTGGCGAGGTGCACGCAGGCTACAGACACCTGTGCTGCTACAGGACAGCAGGAGGAGGAGGCAGCCAAGCTGGAGTCTTACCTGCAGAAAACATGCAGAAAGTCTGGCACATGTCCACCCTATTTAAAACCGCACTAATCAGAAATACAGTTTTTAGGTTCTGCTTCAGTTTAATTTTGTTTTAGATCAGAGATGCAGAATGTCTGTCCATCTGGCCCTTGGGAAACCAAAAACTGGCAGGTAGGCCGAACACCGATCACACTGGCATTTATCCCTCCTGCATGGGGAATATTTCAGATATTCCCATTTTAAGATGGGAAATTTTAGCTATATGTTTTGCAAGATAATTTGGCAAAATTCCACATCTAAAATAAGAGATTTATGAGTAATTTGAAAGTGCATTTCTTTTCTTTTTATTAATCTTTTGAATATCTCAACAAGGATAATATTTATTTTTTCCTATTACTATTTTGTATGAATTACCGCTCAGTAGCTCGTAAAATGGAAGTCCTGCGCTCAATTGGGTGTCTCTTCCTTCTTGGGGCAGTACTGCTGTCCTTGGAGGTGGAGTCACTAGATGAAATTTCTTGGTAGTAGATATCTAAATCTAGCACTTTTCTCAGACTGTCAATAAATAAGAACACTAAGTTAACAGTTTAACATTTCAATATTATTTTCAACATACAAACCCAAGACAGCCAAGTATCATTATTAGTTCTGTTTATGTGTTGAGGATCTAAGGAAAAACATATATAGGCACAAAAAATCAGTCTCTGAAGTGTGACTGCTGTACAATGTAGATATTGAGAATTTTGAAATGCTAAATACTTTTATATATTCATAAAGGAGACACAGATGACTGAAATTGTTTGGGTTTGCCATTAGACTCGGTGGAGAGGCATTTTTATGGTACAATTCATCTGGTCTATTTTAGATATCTCTTTGAGCAAGAGATGAATCATTTTCCTAAAGATGACTATTTTTTTCTCTGAGTACAAGAAGAGAGTCTAAAGCAACTAGTTCAGATATGGGTGTTAATAATGCAGATATCTCTTATTTTGTTAGGCGAATGCTATCCAGGGTATTATACATACAGAAAAAAATCAACCCCAACATCCATTTTAGAATGGCTAAGGAAAGAAATAATATCCTAAAAAGAAACTGAATAGAAATTAAATTCAGAATTAAATCCTCACATTGTTAGAAACCAGAAGTAATTAATTGATTTCACTTGCTATGTTCCACTAATACAGAGTCAGCACATGAAAGAAGATGCTGTCAGGGAACTGGTTAACTAGATTTAAGATGAGTGAAACCTAACTGAGACCAATGAGAGGATACACGAGATTCTGGTGTAAACACTAGATTTTGATGTGTTAGGTTTTTTTCCCCTAGACTGGAGTCAATAGGTGTGAAATCTTTTTAGGATCCAAATGACATGTGAAAAAAAGCTGAAAGAGACCAAACATGGGGGACATGGACATAAGGTCAATCCTTTAAGCTGCGGCATAACCAAGTGCAATTTAAACTGTGGTTGAATGAATCTCAATGCTGTGAGCACATTTTATATAGTTGTAATGTCATGCAACATCCTTTAAGATACGTATTTTAGCCACGGAGTTTGTATTCTGCAACCTCAGCGGAGGATAGTGCAGAGAGCCCATTCATCTGGCATCTGTGAGGGGCTGCCATGGCACACGTGGTGGCACAGCAGTGCCACTGGGGGGGGCAGCAGAAAAGCCTCAGTATAGAAACACAAATAAAATAAAGCTATGATGTATGTCAGGAGCTGCGAACCAGGTCAGCAGCACATGTAAGGATCTAAGATACAGAAAGGCAGAATATACCTATTGCTTCCTTCTTTCCTGCAGAGATCCATCAAAATAGGTTAGTTACACTGGGAAGAAAACACTTCTGGTTCAAATTTCAAGGGCTACTCTTCTTTAGCTGTTATTCATAGTTACTGTTTTAATTTTTTATTATCTATTTCCAGACACTCATATATTTTTAGGAGAAAATTTTGACAGTCTTTGTATTTTTGCTGACAAAAAATAACTGGTTGCTCATTTGCTTTGACTAGAATTTTAAGCACCTTCAATTATTTTCTGTGTCAGAACTATCTTTGATGTGGACCTTATCTTATTACGATGCTTGTGTTACCATGGTAAAGAGCCATGTTTTAGGAAAACTGAATGACTGAATTCTATAATGGACTTTAGTCAATGAAAATTGCGTATTTTAACTTTGTATACATGTCCCCCTGTGAATCACCAAATTACCATTCTTTTTTCAGTGCTTGATTCTCTTGGTTGAAGTACAGCTAAAAACTATTTTAGAGTACTCGAACAACAATAGTGAGATAATGAAAAAATTACCTTTCTTTTCTTGGTTTCCGTTTTTCATCTTGTATTGATTTCTAAGAAAATAAAAAGTAATTAAAAATACTAAAAGGAAAGCTTATGCAAATGTACAATTCATCAGCGTTAGGTAGGAGAGTGTTGCATATTTTTCAGTAAAAGAAATGACAGAGAATGAGCAAGTGTCCCGGAAAAATCTTTTTTAATGCCAACATAGGCTTCACACAGGTTTTAGTAGAGTAAGATGGATAAAGGCCCCATTTAAAAACAGTATATACTAGGTGGCAAAAGAACCTTTAGGATACAAGATTTCTAGAAATGCAGAGGAGAGAAGATTCATAGGGAATGTAAATAATTTCTTATTTCTAATAGAGTTCTATCCCTACAGCCAAAACAATGCTATGTTGCAGCACCTAACGCATCACACTTCAAAGGCAGTATTTTTAAGTGTAGGTGGTCTTAATTGTGTATCTTGCAAATGAGTGAAAACTTATTAGAATTAGTGACTGTAAAGTCACTGAGAATCAGAAATCCTGACGGACCTTGGTATGCAGGCAAATGAACGTGACATATAATTCCAAAATGATAGGCTGATTTAAAAAATATACCCCAGAATAAAATTCTAGTGCCTTATATGAACAATGGGTGATTTTCAAGCTTCATTTATACCTGTATACCCCTTCAGGTCACTTGATATGCAAAGAGATGTGTGAGAATGTAAGGTGTCTAATTAATGTCTATAGCATGATGTGAGAGAAATATCTGACTTTGCAGAAGATAGAGAAAATTGTTTTAAAAATGCACTCATATTGTGTTTCTTCACTTTCATGTGGTCTGGATTTGATAATAATCTGTGAATGCCTGAAGGTCACAGAGATTTTTAATAAGGTAGAAAATCTGTAATAGCTTGGAAAGCTGACTGCCCTCTAAAGCTGTCTACCATCTAAAGTTAGAGCTTAATGACTTACTCAGGGTCTAAGAATTTAAGAACTAGTAGGTCTCCTTTCTAAGCTTCAGTGTATAGATTTTTATGTTGAACCTTTCCCTGACCAGTGAAATTCATGTCAGGAAGGCAGGTTTCTCTTTTTCACACCTTCTTGAAAATACAACTCATCGAAGGTAATATTGATTAATACCTTGAAGAGCTGCTGCTGCAAAAAATTTGATTTAAAATTTCCTGGCATTACTGCAGTTTTCATTTGCACTGATTTCATGGCTGTTTTCTGATACAGAGCTGACCACGTAACAAATTAGCTTGCAGAAAATACTATGTTCCTGACTCTATAGTCTTAGTTTTCTAAATAGGCATTTACTTCAGAATTACCCTTCTCCTCAGAAATTTCCAGATACAGATTCTGTGTCATGCCTTTCATTTCAGTCCTTTATCTCACCAACCTCGCTTCCATAAAGCAAATTTTATTCTTACAAGCAAATTTATTTTAAAGAATATAACTTCTTTTCAAAATATCACCGTTTCAAAGCTGTGTTATTTCAAAGCCCCAGAATAAAACATAGCTGTATTTGTCTTTTTTGGTATGCCAGACACAACTGTCCCTACAGGCCCTGGTGACACCTTCTGTTGAAAGGAGAAGCAATTGCTACGGTTAGTTTATTAGCTGGCTTCTCACCGGCTGTTAAAATAGGTCACTAAGATACAGGCACCTCGAGCAAATCAGTTTAATTGCTTTTTTTGTTGCAAGTGCTTTCTGAGCTGCTTTTACATTTTCACTCTTTCTGCTTACTTTCTTGCTTTTTTTTCTATATTTAAGGGCACTGAAGTCAAGAGGGGAAAGCAGCACTCGGTGTCTGAACTTGGACCAAAGGCTATATATAGAGACACTCGAATCCATTAGTCTCCTGAGCTGTTGGTGTTTGCCAATGCCTTCATAATCACAATCTGACACATTTGTAAAGGAAGTTACAGTATGCATACTAATATAACTTATTTTAGTATTTGCTCTCTCTGCAAGATCAAGCACTAATTTAGATGCTCAAAATAGCTCCAAACAAACCTGTGCCTCTCCTGGTTCTCTCCTGTGACTTAAAAAGAAATTATGGAGACAGGGCACTTGATTTGGGTATTGAAAATGCAAATGCTGCTCATGCATATAACAAAAGTACATATGTTTAGGTACAAAAGTAAATACTGGTCTGACATAGCTCCCCAGTCTGGGTAACTCTGTACTTCAATTTCAAGTCTTGTTTGAAATCTGAAGTTTGTGGCCTGCCTCCTTTCAGCAGGACACAGCTTTTATGCTGCATTAGAAAAGAATAATGGGAATTGGGCAATTAGAAAGATAGTTTAGGTGGGAATTATCTGACAGTTTTAGCCCACAAAAGCTTCCTAAACTCACATGTATTAGAGTGTAGTAGGTGGAGTCTTCTGGATTATTTAATGTCTTGGGCTTCCGTGGCCTTCTGGGGGGTCTCGGCATTGGGCGAGAGTCTTCTGCTTTGGCCACAACTGTAAAAAAGCAGAAGATAGCAACACTTATTTCTTCACAGAATGGGAGGCTTTTGGAGAAACAGGAGAGAATTTCACCAAAGAGAGAAAAGATTCCACATAGCCACTTTTACTGCTTGCAGTAATTCAGGTAAGCAACTGGTTTGGACATTTTCATCAGCAGAGAATGGGTTTATCCATTTGAGTCCTGACTGCCCACAGGGACAAATGCCACATAATGAGTGCCAGGCTGGAACAGCCTGAAGGTCTGCCTGGCACGGGCCTCTCCTTCTGAAAAGGGCCGATGCTCCACATTCAGAAAAGGGCTCTGAAGGGTAATGGCTGCTGTGAGGCCACTGCCTTGTAACGGAGACCTGTGTGGCAGGCGTGATGTTTTTTTTCAGACTCAAGTCAATCTTTAAGGTGCTGAATGAGGGAACTAGCATTAGGCCTCCGTTTCAGAGGTTGTCCTCTACATTATCACAGTGAATATTTTCCTCCAGGTCTCCTGCTGAGGCTTTTCATTTCAAGCCAAATCATGTACCACTAGGCAACACAGCATGACCATGTCCATCACATCCAATGTAGTCTGTGTCAGCGTACTCGAATTCTGGTCTCTATTTCTACAAAAACTTTCTGCAAACATTTGAAAAACACCTTCACCCTAATAGAAATGAAATCAAGATTTTAACACAAAATGGAGCTGCAGTCCCCTGGCAGTCTCCCGATTCAGAGCTAGACACTGACTTGAAGGTTACATTGGCTGGCACTTAGAGAACTAGAAAAATATCTTGGGTATTTGCTTGTTGAAAATCTACGTGCAATTCTGACAGTGCTAAGATACAGGGCTGCTTGGGTTCATAGGTTGTTTGTCACAGGGACAACACAGAGTGCAGGGTTCCTAATGCCTAGGAAGACCACAGAACTCTTGTTCTTGGAGACCACAGAACGGGCCCTGGAGGGACAGGGACCACAAACGTACAGCCTGGTGAGCCTGGTCTCCTTCCCTTCAGCTTCAGCTACAGGAAAAGTTAACAGGGTGAAGGCAACTCCTTCATGATGCAGAAGGGGGCTGCACAGCAGCAGAACACCAGCGGTAGAGATGGGTCATAGGGGCACATACAGGGTGGTGAATGAAGTCACAGCACAGTGATCCGAGGGTCTAAGGTATCTTGCATTATCCAGTGAGTCTTGATCTTGCCCTTGTCCCATCACAGATATACTAAGGACAATCCATGAGAAAAAATATCTCCTTATTCATAAATGAATATAGTGTGAGGTTGGAATGGAGATCTAGATCCCAGTGAATTACTAAAGTGTGTTTTGCTGATATAATCCACTTTCACATGAAGTGACTTTAACACCATTTTGGTCCCCTATGACCATCAGAAACCCTTTTACACGATAAAAATAAAAACTCTCCCATGTACAGCAGACATCTTTTTAATTTAGCAGGTAGCACAATAATTTAAAATGAGAAACGATCAGTAATACATCAGTGTTGACTCCTGCAAAATTAGCTGTTTAAGTTTTTTGTTATGTGTGATAAATAAAGACTTGTAAAGGTCATGGATATACAGAGGAGCCAGAATGAATAATGTTAATTCAAATTGTAGCTGGATAATGATTACATTTATTGTTTTAGTTTCTTATCTGAAATGCTTCTTCAGTAATGAAATCTTTTTAACATTTTGCACTTAAGAGAACAATGGTGTTTTTCTAAGCCAGGTTACAGAAAATTAATGTTAAACAATGAATTTTAGATGCAATAAATTCATTTCAGTAACTTGTACTAAATATAAGTGACATTCCTTGATTTCAATAGGTACAGCAGGCTTGACTGTGCTCTTAATGTGGGCTGTTGCTACCTTGCATTTCAAATGGGCCACCTGGAGTTATCTGACTTTCCATTTGTGAGAGAGAAGAGGCGTATCTTCCCTATTTTATTTTTAAACACAACAGGAGTCCAAAGTGGAAACACTACCTTAAAAAATCCCTTAAAATGCAGTGCTGTTGAATAGAAACACCTAACGCCCTGTCTGTAGGACATTTTCAAAAATTTTGTCAAAGATCATGACTGCATGAAAATCTGAAAAAAGAAATGAAGCCAGTTTCAGGGCTCTAGGAAAATCTCAATGAGAAGGCTCTCATAATGCCTAAAGATTTTTTACTGTCCCCTACGAATTCATCACTGTGTATGCTGTTACATTATTTAATTCATCAATGTCTAACAGATAAAGCATTATTGTATTCTAGATTACAATTATTCCAACTGAAATTACTTGTATATTTGTGTGTGTGCTCTGCAAAGAGGACTGCTTTATACATTCAAAAAAATACCATTTTGACAGTGATAAAGCTTTCAGTAAAAAAAAAAAAATGCTTTTCATCTCAGCTCTTGTGTTGTATGTATGTATAAGCTGTGCAAAAGAATTGAGGGGACAGAAATACCATGTTGGGGCAGGCAGCCTTCTAAGCTTGGACCTCCATTGTTTCTTTCTGAAATTAAATATAGGGCTGAAAATACATTCCTGAGTTTGCCTCCAAATTACACAGTAAGGTTTTCCTTTCTTTGTTTCACCAGAAAGTGAAGCTGTGATTTCCTTTTGCACTTAGATTTGTGTGTTCACTGCTACCGAAATTCAGCAGATGTGGTAGTTACTTGTATTGGATAATACAAAGTAAAATTTGCTTTTTTGTTATTTTCTGATAAATACAGAAATCATTTACTTAGTAAAATTAAAGGTTGAGGGTGCAAATTAAATACACGAGTCTGATAAATGGTGAGTCTGATGTGCTTGTTTTCCAGATGGCCTATACCTTTCTGCAGCAGGTAATGAAGCAGAAAGGAGTGAAATAATTCACTTATTAACAGGGCAATAATGTTGCTTTGTAATGTATTCCATTACAAAGAAAAGGTTTTTATTGAAGTCCAGTCTCTCCATAGTAAAGTCTCTTGTAGCTTATTTTTCCTTAAGACTTCAAGTATCTGTAGCAAGATCTGGCCATGTGCTTTCTACGTAAAAGGAAAACTGATGTTTCCCCTCTTAACAGTCATTTAAACAGGTATTTTCCAACACTGGTACAAAAGCCATTCACACAAGTGCTGCCAGTGCTGGGACACAAGCCTTAGGAGCAACGCGTAGGAGAAACTGGAAGCTTTGATGCAACACAGACATTCCTTTTTAAAGGGTTTACCAGGAGGAAGACAGATGGAATAACAGGTTGAAATGGGGTGACTTTCCTCCTCAGACTTCCTAAGTGTATCCAGTCAGTATTTGGTTAGTCAAAAAAAAAAAAAAAAAAAAAAAAA
>VZTG01009487.1:411042-514794 GCA_013397845.1 Melanocharis versteri
AAAAAAAAAAAAAAAAAAAAAAAAAAAAAAAAAAAAAAAAAAAAAAAAAGAAAAGGTTAAACCAGCAATGATAATAAAAATTAAAGTTCTTCTCCATGAGAATAAATGAAATACAGAGTTAAGGGTCAGGAAAGGCGTGTGAACAGTGTGGCTGCCAGATAACATTCAAGAAGGTTTAGTAAATCTAAGAAAAATTCTTTATTCCTATCAGTATTTCAGCTAGTTCATTTAGCACTACCACAAATGTTCCTACCTAAGTTGCACACACACTCAATTCTACAACATATTGATAATTTCATACTCAGCCCTCAGCTCCAAATACGCTGAAATGCGTATACAGTATGTATGTGTATCCTGAACACCACCACAAACCACAGGAACTGAGGAGAGCTGCCTGTGCCTGAAATGTTCAAGAATGAGCAAGAAGTGTTTGAATAAAGATGAGTCAGTATCAACAGCCCTTTAGGTTGAACTGTGTCTGCACATTCTGACATACAATGATAAGCTTGGAAGACAGCAATCTCGAGGAATCAACATCCGTGGAGGCTAATGTAAATTAACTATGACTTACAACAGATTTTATACTGAAGACTGGAGAAAGAGTGTGGTTACAGCTGTGATAAATATCTAAGGGACCAAAGGTCTCTATTTATTAAGCCACCTGAAGAAACAGACAAAGCCGTCTTCAGGTCATTTAAGTGAAATGTTACATGTTTGATTTAGAGCTGTTTCACATCTTATGGAGACAGAAGTACAAAGCCAGGCTCAGAATTAAGCAGGAAGGAAAACAAGAGGAAAAGCAGTAATTGTATAGGTTTTGTAGAGGGAGATGAAAGTAATCAGTAAAAACGGAAATATAGTAACTGGGATTCCAGGACTTTATAATGAGAAGCTAACAGGTATTACTACTTACAACATTTATGTGCATACCTTTTTACTGTTCTAACTGTACACAGCGTGAGAATGTAACTACTCAAGTTTGGAATTTGCACAGAGAAAAGCACTGCTCTTCAACATTCTGGTTAGTAACTTTTAGGTATTTTTAATTCATGGGATGTTTAACACAGCCAGATTTAGAAATTACGGCTGGTGGCTGCAAATTCTTAGCAATCTGGATAAAAACAAAGGGGTTATTCTGACACAGACCTAGAAGTAGAAACTGCAAGAGACTGAGAACTTTCCGATTGCGTACAGCAGAGGTTGAGAGTGTTCGACCTCTCACACATAAGTCCCACAGCCCCACTGAGGGAAGCAGTTTCAGTCTCTGGCTGACACTAATAGAGAATCACAGAATCATAAACATTAGAAAAGATGTCTAAGATCATCAAGTCCAGCCTTGGCCACCTTGCCAGGTAGACCATGGCATGAAGTGCCATGTCCAGCTGTTTCTTAAACACCTCCAAGGCTGGTGACTCCACCACTTCCCTGGGAAGTCCATTCCAATGCTTAACAACGCTTTTGGTGAAGAAATTCCTCCTGATGTCCAGCCTGAACCTCCCCTGGTGCAGCTTGAGACCATGTCCTCTTGTCCTGTCACTGGTTGCCCGGGAGAAGAGGCCAACCCCCGCTGGCTGCACCCTCCTTCCAGGCAGTTGTAGAGAGTGATAAGGTCACCTCTGAGCCTCCTCTTCTTCAGGCTAAACACCCCCAGCTCCCTCAGCTGCTCCTCATTGGACCTGTGCTCCAGACCCTTCACCAGCATCGTTGCCCTTCTCTGGACTTGCTCCAGCACCTCTCATTTCTCAGAGTCTGGTGACCTGGGATTACTGCTTTTTAAGAGATGATATTTAAGGAAAATGGCTGTATTCCAGTTCCACAACCTCCCAAATCTTATGCTCTGCCATGGATCTGAGCAACTCCTGACACAGATCTTCTACATCCTGGCTGTATGGCGCCCAAAGGGCCGCTCCTGTAGCTGAGAACTAGCAGGCAGCAGTGCTGGACTGTCCTGTTTTTCTGCAGTCCCACGCCTCAGTGCTCCCTGGCTGACTGCTCACTTGCAAAGAAGAAAGTCTGACTGGTGAATACTGCTCTGCTCACCCGATGCCACGCAGGCTCCCTTTTCCTTGCAAAGCCTGCCCATTAAATTCCCGTAAATAGTGCTTTGACAGCCTACAGCAGGAGGAATCCTGGATGAAAACCCTGCTTGTCTCATTGCCTCATTTAGCTGAAAAGGTCCTCAGCTGCACCGGCGTTCCCCATACCATGTAAATTTTATTCTAAATATAGAAAATTCTCTTCCTGAGATTTTGTACTTGAACTGTCATTTAATAAGTAGAAGGATGAGCACTATGATTCATCTGGAAAAAAAAAGAAAAAAAAATTTGCTCCCATAATGATCAAATTCCCCTCACTTCAGGCTTTGATCTCAAAAAACTTGACAGCAGCCATTTGTGCATCTGTTCTGACACCACAGCAACCCAAGGCTCACTAGCAGCCCAAAAGTGCAGTTCTGGGGTGCAGCCATTACATTTGGCTGAAAGCATGCAAGAAGCAAATATAACCTACTCAGAGATTCTAGCCACAGGGAATTTTGTTTATTCCAGGAACCTTGTGCAGCTTGCTTTATGCATTTTATAAATACAAAGAAACTCATTTAAGAACAAGTTAACCTTGTGTATTTAAGATAAAATTAACCTTTTGCTCAGATGTTCTTTGAACTGCAAACTTTGCATTTCTATTAAAAACAAACAAACAAACAAACAAACAATTTAAAAAATGTGATCATTTGTCATAGTATGCCATCAACTGTCCCTCAGTTCCTCCCCTTCTGTGGGTAGCAATGTAATAAAATATTTTACCGGAGGAAGTGGCAAGTTCTTTTATTGCACAATGGCCACCTACCCACAAAGGCAGCCAAGCTCTCCTATCTAGCTATGAAATACAGTTCACGTGCTATAGCTGTAAAACAACATATAAAACTAGTGAAGCTGATGAAAAAGTGTAAATAAATGTAAATGACCAAAGTAATTACAAATAGGTAAATATCACATGATTTAAAGAACACCTAAAGCTCAACAATCCCTGCCTTCATAAGAGTAGGACAGGAAAAGCAGCCATAGGGGGAAAGCTGCAGTAAAAGTATATCCTTCTGTAAATGAGTGTGTATAAATCCTACTGTAACACATAATGTAGGTGGAAGACAGGAAGGTTCCTCCCTATTAATAAGGCAGTGGATCACCTCGTCTACCTCCTTCACATTAGCATGACTGTCTGCAGTACCTTACCTCAAATCTTTGGGGGTTTTGTAGATATTTTACAACATTGCATAGAGGAAGAAAGTACGATATCCAGAATGCTGGCAACCCCTGTGTTTTAGACAGTACAACTTAAATGAACCGAACACAAGCAGATTGTCACTTAAATATTCTCTACATCTAGTTAGATCATGTTTACTATAATAAACATTTACTTAAGACAATTCAGCTTTGTGATAAAGCCAGTTTCCAACTGGCTTAAAGGCAAACTGTGGAATTACTGCAGGGTATTTTCTTCACTATCTTGTGCACTGGTCATAGCAGGAAAAGAAACAGTTTTCCTGTTGTGTGAATTATGTTCAAGTGTAGAAAAAGAAAGTTCACATTCCACACCAAGAAAGGTTTTTCAGTGGACTGGACGCTTTACCACTGGAAAAGTTCTGCACTGTGGCACTGCAGGGCTTTACAGCAGTGTGACATTTTCAGAGATAAAGGGACATGAAGAGGCTGACTGGTCACCCCTTTAGGCAGGGTTGGATGCACAGGTGACAAACCATGGCAAGCTTTTGTCTCCTGTAAAGCTACTTAAATTAATAGCAGTGTGAAGAGTAGACTTCACCGCATTTTGCACGTGGCAGGAACATACTGGTACATTCTCACCTCGTTCACTCGTGCAAGTGATGAGATCTTTAACCAATAAAACAGAGATTTGTATATTCCCTTTCCCTCTATCTATCTCTTTTCTCTCGCTTCTGTTGGAAAATGTGTTAGAACCAAGAGGTATTTTCCAAAGCATAAATTTTTAATTTCTCAGGTTTATCTTGTCAAAAAATCGGAAGTATTTAACAGAGAACTCAGTACAAACCCATTAATGACAATCACAAACCTTGCTCTGTCTTTAATGAAAGATCATGGAACTTAGTTTTTCATTTCCCATTTCCCATTTCTTTTTTCTTGCAGACTTTGGTCTTGGAAACAGGCTGAACTACACAGACTAACTACCAGCAGCCAGTTTACACTTAGAGGTGTAAACACCACGCTTTTATTTTAGCAGCTTGCCCATTTGAGAGGACTCCAAAGCGGGACTGAAGTACTTTTAAGATCTTTTCAATGTAGTTTTGGAAACAGAAAGAAGTTTCATCACACATGACAACAGAATTCACAATGTTATAATGAAAATAGCACAACTAGCTCTGGGCAGTGAGAGACAGTCTTAGATCTTATCCCAGCTCTTCCCCAGAGGCAGTGCAGTGGGCTCACACAAGCCCTGCCCCACAAATGGAGACACAGCCAGTTATCTGCCACATCTGCCCTCATCTTCCTCCACATCCGCAGCCCAGGACATGAGCCGAGGAAATTCCCTGTTACATCTCTTCCAACAGAAGAGGTCTGAGCAGCTCAATCAGTTGTTCATGGTCCTTCTGGTGGGGCACAGGTCTTAATGATCTGCATGCTCAGAATCCCACATCCTCTTTATTCTCCCAGTACTCTTCCCCACTGCCACCCAAGCTGCTCCAAGCATGTTTGCATTTTGGGAACCTTCACTGCCCATATGAACTGGAATACAAATAAGTCTGGAGTGTATTTCGAGAGATCACTCCCTCTTAACTGTGTGAGTTAAATGGATGTTGAATATTTATTAAACTTTACGTGTTATTTTAAGGACATAACCACCAACATGGGTAGGAGTTACAGGTTTTGAATAACCTCAGTTGCATCTGTGGATAGCTAAAAATTTACTCAGCATATATGTGATAAACTTTAGTAAATTGTTTGACATATTACCTAAAAAACTGTTTTGTTTTTAAAGCGTAGTCCCATATCCTACCAATAGCATATGCAGTTGAGTGACACATGAGTTAACAAGAGCCAATATGGAATTTTTACCAAATGAAAGTATTCCTAGAAATTCTTTGTCTAGGTCTCACAAAGATTCACTCAGCAATCCTAAGCAGCACCGAAACAAAACACCAAGAAAAATGGTAAATACATAAATCCCAACCAGGTTTGGGTGTTTCTCTGGAAACTGTGTTCCAGACATGTACTGATATGGGGCTTAGGACAAAAATATACAGCCTGAGTAATATGAGCAGCCGGAGTTAACTCATCTATTAGTTCTCTGGCCTTTAAAAACATGACCAGGAGTAGCTTCTTGTCAGTCCTGTTTACAAATGAAAATTCTGCCAACAGTAAAGTTAAACATTACCTGACTGACAAACATGAGAAGAAAGCCGGCCATTAGCTTGCTTATCTTTGGACATCATCACGGGTCTCAGCTGATGGGACAATATCATTTCATTCAGTTTTTGCTGCAATGCTAAGTAATCTTCAGATAATTTTGATATCTGTAAAATATATTTTTACATTATTATAGAAATAAGTATACATGTTCCAAGGCAATCAAAGCTAAAATAGTGGACTAGAGAATCAATTTAAAAGGCTCCACCTACTGATACTCCACCTACCACATTTACCTCCTCATCTCTTGAAAAAAATGAAGACAGGAAAAAAAGACACATAGGAAACTCCACACTGCAGTTCAGTCCTACAGCTACTTCTTATTGGTTCACACATGTGCAGATGGTGCCTTGCTGATGCAAGATTGCTTCTACAGCTGTAGGCATACTTCTCTGCACATGTGCAAGTCTCTGACATTGGCACAGCAACTTTAGTTTCATTTACAGGAACATTTCACAAGTTTACTGAATTAGGGATCTTGATGGGTAAACAAATATTTCAAAGGCAAAGCTTCTGCATTTAACTTAAATCAGATTAACATTATTTTTGCCAGTACTCTTTGTCTTTTCTTCCTTCCTGAAAAGGCTATTTCCTCTTGCAAACCAAAATATGCATTTTTATAGAACACACATTACAAAACCTCTGTCTTAGTTTAGAGAGCAAAACCTTGGTGCCATCGAAATCAGTGAAACAACTTTGGCATTCTGTCACTGGTCAGAGTATTATGCTCAACATACATTGCTTACAAGCTTCTTACCTGTCGTGAAAAGGCTGCCAAATCACAAGCCTCTTTCTCTGAGTCTCCCTTCAGTGTCTTGGAGTCTTCGGCCTCTGTACTGGTGCTTTCCCTACCTTTTGTTGTTTGGGGATTGTTATTTTGAACGTGTATTGCTTCTGTTGGCTCCTTTATTGTTTTCTCTTGACCTTTGCAAGGTAGTTTCCCTTCTTTTCTGAGTTGTCCCCTCCTTCTGTAACCCCGGTAATTGCTCTGAATTACCACTGCTGCCTTCTCTTTGTCTTCTGAACCTTGTTTTTCTGCCTCAGCTTGCTTCCATGAGCCTCTTCTTAGTGACTCTTTTCTTGTGATTCCTCTACCTCCTGTAGGCATCCCTGCTTCACGCTTTAGGTGGTTTCTTTCCACATCCCTGTCGGTCCTGAGCTGGACCACAGCAGATTCTTGATTTTGCCAGTCTGCACTGAGTGTGTCTTGATTATCTTGCTCTTGCTGGGGTCTAGGTTCAGCTGAGATTTTGACAGAATATTTGCTGGGTAATTCTTCCAAAGAGTCCTGTTCTTCACCTTCACTAACCTCTTCTACTGCCAGGTTCTGCTTCACAGAAGCTGCCTCTCCTTCAGTAGATGTTTGCTGTTGCTCCTCTACATTCCCCGTGTCACTGTACCCACAGCACTTGCTGTCAGTGACAGCATCATCTTCATCTTGAGTCTCCTCACTTGCCACTTCTTCCACTGCATCATTTTGAGCTGGCTGCAGTTGTGCTTCAAGGAATTCCACAGCAGATAATTCATCCTCTGCTATGGCAGCTGCTTCTTCTTCTGACAGGGCACTCTTCTCTTCAGTTGGACTTTCCTCAGGATCTTGAAGTTCTTCATCATTTTCCTTCCTGCTAATGGATGCTGCATCTTCAGTTTCTTGCTTTCTAAGTGATTCCCTGAATGGAACAGAGTTTTGGGCAAAAATTACAGCTGAAGGAGATGAAGAACAGAGAACACTTTACAACTACCTTTGTTGGTTTTTGTGTACTAACTGGCAATTTGATACATTGCAAGAGGGGAAAGATTTAGTGCATATAGCTGGAATGAAAGATAGTAATTTCTGTTGTTGTTGTTATTACTATATCTTAAAGTGAAAAGGGATGATATTATTATCATCATCATCTCTTAAGTGAAAAGGCACATCCCTGTTTAACTTCATAGAAAATTGCCAGGAAGACAATCTAGGTTGTGTGAGGGCTGATAAAACAGTAAAGAATTAATTTAATTGTTAACAAAAACATAAGGCACAAACCTTCTAGCATCTCAAGAATTTGTAAATACACACAATCCTAAAGGTATTCTGTGTTTCCTCTGTCATCGCCTTTGCTTACCTCAAACAGTGACTTAAGATGAGAACGGTTCCTTGCAGATATTTATCTCATTCTTGTCTGAACATTTTTTATTATGAGCTAATTCCAAAAAGAGACTCATCTATAGATTACATTAACATTACACATAGGTACAGTATTGTTGATCTTTCTCCTAAATGTGCCTTTATTCCTTGGGCTTGAAAAGATGAGAAAATTGGCTACTGCCATTAAAAGCCCCCACATAAATATACATTACTTCTGCGTACCAGCTAGAATAATCCTAATTTGCTTCACTTTTAGCTTATAATGTTGTTATTCAGTACTGTAATTACTGGAAAGGGACACATTTGAGTGACATAAGAGAAAATAACACTACCTCCTGCTTTTGAAGACCTTCTTCTCCTTATATCCCCTGTAGTGAGACTGAATTGTTATTGCTGCTTTGTTTCTTGTTTCAGTTAGTTCTTTTCTCTTCTTCCTGAGTAAGTATCCTCTGGCAACTGATACAAATTGTAATGCAAAACAACCTTAGGCAACAAGCAACAGGTGTCACATACATTTCAGACAGTCAAATGCTAACAGCATTAAACAAAAGCTAATAAGGAAATACAGACCAGGTTGCCTATTATAATTATGTTTTATCTGAAATGATTCCCATTAAACTTTTTTGAGATTTCAGAAAGCTGTACTCATTCTACATGAGGATACAAACAAGCTCTTTCTTCATATTTTGTTGGAAGATGCAGAATAAAACAGAAGCACAGAGCTATAGAATTGCCTCTAGAACACAATACTCTGAGCTTCATGTACCTGCTTTGCCTGATTCAGGCAATTGATTTGACTCTGTCTTTCATTTCCATGGGAAATGCCTGATTATCAGCCTATACAGATTACCAGGCTGTCAACTGGCACAGGCTTGGAATTAGCTGAACATTCAATAGGTCAGAGAGAAACTGAAAATTTTATAGCTCAGCAGTTACAGAAGACTTAGCTCATGCTCCTTCTGCAAAGACTCATTATTCAAAATGGAAAAGCTCAGCATGAAAGATGTGCTAAGCTCCACAGTAACCAGGTGCACTGTGGCAGGGAAACTCCCTACTTGTGCTTTGTGGGAGGCACAAGTTAAATTTTCTGGTCTGAACCAGAAATAAGGACTCAAACATGGGCCTTCCCTGAGCCATGTAGGTGCTGACGGGTCACTGGGGCCTTGAGGCAGTTGCTGGCACAGTGGTATCTGGTGCCATCTGAAGTGCTCCAGGATAGCTAGGCATCTACATGGAGCTGGTGGAAAGAGCAGGACAGATGGGGCTTTCTGGACAGGAAAAGTTGGGTATACCAGGTGAAAGAAAGCTGAAGGCCAGACAAGATAACCAGGGCACCTCGAATGACACTAGATATCAGTATGAGGGCAAATGAACTGAGCATTTGCTGATTTTGAAAAAAATTAATCAAACCCTAGGCTCTACTGACTATAACAGCAGTTTAGACACCTAGATCACATTTAGACATCTATACTGAAGTGTCCTAATCAGAAACTGAATTGCATTCAGAATGTTGCTTCCAAAATTTTTGAACTTGCAAATAATTTCCCAATGGGAACTGGCACAGTCTCCACAGTGCTGTGATTTGGACAAATCTGCAATTCCAGGGATTCAGCACAATTACGTTAATCCCTGGCAAAATAAAAAGAACATAGTGTTTTGTCAAAATATTTCTGTTGAACGCTAATTCCAAATGCAGTACCAAGAGTATGGAGATAGTGGATTCAGGTGATTTAAATACCCTGTGGACATGGCAGATATGGAACGCTTTCTTCAACTCTGCTGAGAGTGTTTTGCATCACAGTGAAACAGTCACGCTCACTTGAAAATGAGAAGGGAGCATAAGCAGTCTGTTCCAACACATTCATATAACTTAGTGCTAAGTTTTATGTGCTTTAGCATTCCCCACTCATAACTTAGACCAGCTTGGGCTCCACTAGGTGCAGTCAATCAGTATAAGAAGTGCTATATAAAATGGGCATAAATTACACCTTGATAACTGGATATAGGATAAAGAAACACAAATACTTATTGGAAGTAGCACAATTGGATTTTATATTGCAGTCTGACATGGTCTCAGAAAAGTGGAAATTGTAAAGCACTTGGAATACTTCTTGAGTTTCTTTGATTTCTGAGCCAATTCTCTTTCCATCTTCATATAAAAGCAACTCAACAGGAGTTATTTTGAAACAAATTAAGTTATCAATAGACATGCCAATATAAGCTGCATCTGGTCGTTTTAGACTGTTCTGTTTGGGTTTTGAGATTTTCTGAGAAGTTTGTTATGAGTTAGTTGTGGTCTAAGCTTTGTTTTCAAACTGGAAGAGGAGTTTTGTATTGCTTTAGAAATAATTGGGGGGAAAATGGAGAGAGCTAAGTAAAAATGGACTTCATTTTAATTTTGGCTTCTTGTGCACTGAAAAAGTTGAAACTGCAGACATGACAAAGAAGGTGGACGAAAAGAAACATTTGGGACATCAACAGAGTGAAGTGGTAAATTTATACTTTTGCATTTGCTAAATATCCTAATATAATTGACAACACCCAGATGTTTAAGAATTTTTGGCACATTACTGGATTTTATGCTGGTTTTAGATTGTTTTCTACACTGATGAAGTTCTACCAACAACAGTGAAGTGATCTTCAGTACCCACTGGCCCAGGGCAATTAACAGATGCATCTGACAATGATTAAAGCCAACACTGGTGGTGGTATATACTCATGAAGGCATATCTGAGGTTGTTTAAATCTAGATAGCCTGGGTACTGGCAACACTAGCTTATATTTGGGTTGCCACCTTTGTAATTACTGAAAATGCTGTGCAGATTTGTGCCAACTGTTTTTAAAGAATCATGAAATCATAGAATGGTTTGGGTTGGAAGGAATCCTAAAGATCAGCTAGTTCCAACCCCCCTGCCATGGGTGGGGACACTTTCCACTAGGCCAGGTTGCTCAGAGCCCCATCCAACCTGGCCTTCAGTCCCATGTCTGTCCAGCTGTACTGCTCCTGATTTCAGAGCTGCCTCGACTATGTCTAGCTTGGGGATGTCCCTGCAGGGACAGGGGAGACCAAAGCACAGGGAGGAAAAAGGGATGTCCCATGGCAACACCTGGACTCAGGGTCATTATGGCTGCAAAAGAGAAACAAAGCAATGGCAAAAAAGAAAAAGAGACGTGAGTGAATTTACAGCTTGCAGTCTTCCCAAATATAACCATGACTGATACATAACAAACCCTATTCCTAATCGAGCAGCACACATACACACATGATATGCAGACAGTGTCGTGTGGGTTTCAACAACACCCATAGCTGGGCAGCTGTAGTAATTCAATATCTCAGACTAGGAGTGACAAGGTTTGCTATGGCATTTGAGCATCCCACCTCACAGCAGTCAAAAATGCCTAAACCACTCTGAGGTACAGGTAACAGAATACAGTGACCCATTTCAACCACTGTATATAGACATATAATAGAGAAGTTATACCTCAGAACATGCAAATGAGCATAGTTAATCAGTGTAGAGAGAATCTGGGTCAACATATTGTGTATGGATAGCACATTAAAAGCCAAGAAAACAAACAATTCTTACTTGCTTGAAATTTGGTAATATATTCTTCCACTTTTTTATTATGCTTTGCATTTTTGTATTCTTTACGAGCAACAAACCCCCTGTAGGCTGAAAAGACGTTAAAAATTAGGTAAACCACTAGGTACAAAAAAGAATAAAAAAAATCTGGAATTACAGACCTCTATCAAAATATTCATAAATATTTTGCAGGTTTTATCTTTTGAAAAACATGGCAAACGAGCACAAGAAGTAAATCTACATAAAAGCTACATTTTCTGGTGAGTAAAGTTATTATGAATTAAATGAATACAAAACACAAGATAATCGGAACGTAAAATAAGATTATGTTTGCAAGTATTAAAAAAATCAGTTGATGTCTCCATCAACAGGGTAATTTGCCTTATTATTTAGGACAGTTAATATATTTTATTTTCGTTATTACATTATACAACCTTGTCAGTGCATGCCAGAATATTATTAATAAGAGTATCATCTGTGCAATCATACCCTTCCATTCTTGAAATTGCCTTTTAAACGTAACACTGATAAATGTAATTTCAGTAAAGAGATTGTCATAACCTGGTTAAAAGAAATTTTTCTTCATAAGAGCATACATGACCAAGTATAAGATATTTTGTCAAATGTAACAGCAGGAAAAGAGCAAAATCCACATCCAGCATGTACATTCATCTATCAACTGTACACATACACTAGCTTTAAGCAAAATGTTAAATGTTTTAAAGCTATTACCTGACTGTATTTTAATAGCACTTTGTTCCCTTTGTTCCTTTATCTTTTTGTATCTCCTCGAACCCAGCCACCCTCTGACATAAGCTTGAATCAAAATAATCATGTCAACTGTCTCCTTCCTCATTAAATTGAGCTGCTCCACATGATAGTATTTGAGGAATACCTTAAATAGAGAAACAAACACAAATTTTAGTTATCCTCCCAGGCCCTTTATTTACCCAATCCACTTAATATCAACAAGAGTTACAAGTTGGTTTCAAATGATGAACAGACTCTTCAGCTGTAGTGCCTAAAGGATCATTCTTAGAGATAGCATTTTAATTGTTTAGGGTATTCTTTTACCTTACTCTTCTCTTCAGCATCTTTAATCAGTCCTGCTTATTAATGTTTTTATGGGAAGATGTTTTAAAGTTCTAGTGCAAACCTTCAGTCTGTCACTATAAATCTGTTTTCAAAACTACAAGGCTGACAGTTTTGTTAACCTCACAAATCTAATGTACATTACATAAACGTGATCCAAATCTGGAACTTTCCATTTCAATCTGCTTTCCAATTTTAAACCTAAAGCATTCTTTATTTACTAAATTGCTTTTATCAAGCATGGAACTCACATAAGTCCTGAAAAATGAGTCGAGCACAAGGGTTGCCAACACATTCCTGGTATACATTAAGGAGTTTGCTTTTTAAAAAGAGTAGAGACCAAGAGCTATTCCAACCAAACGGGTGAGAAAATAAATTGTTCAGTATGTTAACAATGCCATACTGCAATGATGAAGATACAGTATATTAAAAAATTACTTTAGTTTTTCCAAGAACCCAGTTGTCAAGGTGGGCTTTTTCCAAGATGGCAGCACAGGTTTCCGGGCTGACTGGAGGATCATCATTTGTTTTGTAACAGATGAAGTAATACCTAAAGACAAATACATGATTCTTTTTTTGACTAATGGAGAGTAATACTTGCAAATACATTTAAACCATTCTTTTAAATAATAAAAACAGTTGCATTAAAGAAAAAATAGCACTGAAAAAACCAAAACAGCATATGGAAGAAAATGCAGTTATTTATATACTATATTGAGAAACTCAATCAAAAGTGGACAAGTGACATATTGCATACCCTGGAGGGTTTTTTAATTCTATATCAACACCAGAAGGTTTTTAAAAAGAATTCAACCCAAGTAGAGTAGTGCACCATTTCTTTCCAGCTCTCTACATTCTGTGAAAGTGATTTCAGTGGCAATATAAAAATGAAATAAAAGAAAAATATTTTAAAAGCTTTGCTGCCTCAATTATATTATTTCATATTTAGAAATGTTATGAAAATTTCCTATTTTATGTGCTAAGCCATCTACCTTTGAGAAACTTATTATGATCTGAGATGCATCCCAGCTCTTCTCACCTCCTTGGAATCAGTTTTGCAGATCCTTTTGCAACATGTAAGTGCCATTGTGACATATCATCTGTAAGCATTTAACCTGGCAAACTCATTACTCAGAATTAATTCTGACTAGGAAAAGAGGTCACGATGCTCACTCATAAAAATTACCTGTAATACACCAGCTCAGCAGCTGGATAGAAAAATTCTTGTTTGTTCCAGGACTTTTCAAAATGCTCTATGACAAAATGAACCACATCTATCTTGGGTTTTTTAATTTAAGAAAATTACATGAATTATGTGTGCTTCCTGACGGTACATTATGCTTTTTTTCTTGTTATTCAGCCTTTAAACACAAAGCCTGGGTTTATCAGCTTTAAATGACGGTAACAGTTTGTTCATAGAATAATAAAAAAAGAAACAATGTCGATTTCTCCATTATCACCTACAGTTCCCTTTTTTTTTTCCTTTATCTTTTTGTAAAACACAATTAATTGGCTTATTTTTATTATAACAAAATAATGGTGCCATTATCTCAGGTCTACCTGTAACTCTCAACTAAAAAGACCCAACCCCAAAATAAGACAGATATTTAATACAAATCCTTTTTTGTTTGAGGGCCATGTCCTCAGTGCCAGAGATCTACACAGCCTCACTGTAATCAGGGACATGCTCTCTACAGAGCTACCGCATTATGTTCACTGCTTTTCTCTCTTTTACCTGAACAGTTAAGTTTGGTTGCTTTTTTGGTTTTTTTTTCTATAAAAAGCTGTCACAAAAAGCTACAGCCCATCTTGTAGTGATAACTATCTTTTCCCATGCTGCACTCTTCCAAAACATCCACAGTTCCAGGATTATTTTTTCCAGAAACAGTGCTATAAAAACATCCCTTTGCTGTTCCCCTCTCATCGCATGCACCTGCAGCACTCTGCTGCTAGCTCTCTGTTTCTAGTGTACTAGTACTTTTAAGTGCTTCTGTCTGAATAGGTGGTGCTTGCTTCTTCCCAGTTTTGATCTCCATTCCACACATCTCTGTTCTGATTGAGGCAAATACTCAGGGTCTTTATTTGTAAGAGAGAAGTACAGATTTTTGGGGTGGAGGAAGAGGATAGTTAAAGGATTTATAAAACCACACTGAGTTCATTACTCTGCTTCTTAACAAGTAACTAATATTTAGGAATTATATTTTAGACAACACTATGCATTCAATGAAATTTTCAGCCCTAGACTAGGAATCCCAAATTATCATCTACCATGCACAAGCAGATGCTGCACAGTGCTGAAGGTTGGGAGCTAGATAAAACTGGTGTTCCTTGGATGCTGTGGCAGCAAATTCTTGGCTTTAATTTGAAGTAATACATTTCTAAAACTCAAGTCCTTGAAGAAACTTGCAGAGTATAAGCAAGTAAATTTTTACCCAAATGCTCAGGGAGCCTGAAAAATCATCCTGAGATTCATCATCTCTCCCTACCCATAGAAAACAGGTCACTAATCTTGTGCCTGAACTACTCTTGGTCATCCAGTCTATAACCTTCTTTGTCACAGGAAATGTCTTTGTATTTTCGTTCAAAGACCATGCCAAAAACACTGCTGATGCTTAACAAGCACTGGGCGGCAGTTGTAGGAGAGAAAAGAGCTTCTTCATGTCGATGTTACCGTTTTATGAAGTTAGCGAAGAGTATACGATGTGAATACCCCTGTCTTCGAATCCGTGCTGTCTCCAGAATTCCCGTGTAACGCAGCTGAACCAACACCTTTTCTTTGTCAAACTTGTTTGCCTGCCGGTCGTTGTTTGGCTTGATGCACCTGACAAAATGAGGCTGGCCAACGACCATTTTGGATAACAAATCCATCAGAGAATACTGCAAAAAAGTAACAACAGATCTGTCATACTTATGGAACTTGTATATAGGTCTATGTGTAGTTGAAATTTTATTTCATATGGTCAGAATCATATCAAAAAACATTTACATTTCATTAAGCTGGTACTTTAAGAGTAGATGAAGTAAACGACCCCAAAACAATTCTAGCTTTTATATGATCTCTAAGTTACTAGTGTGTACTACTTGAGAGAAACACTGATTCCAAATAAGTTTACCAAATTTCATCCAGGACATTCTCACAGATTTCCATGACATCCAACATATGTCAGGACACTTACACTCCTTACATTTATTTGCTTATCTTGGAGCTTTGTTAGGTAATTACAGCCATTTTTCTTTACATTGTTGTCATCCATTTGAAGACCCTTTGTTCACCCAGAGAGTAAATCATCCATCTATGGATGGGAAGTGGAACAGCAGCAAGCTGGTAAATATTTCAATTCCTTCATTAGACTGGAGGAAACTAAGGCTACCCCAGAAGAAGGCTGGTTGAACTGCTCTGATCTTGGCATGTCCTGTTCGTTGTATAGACTGATGGTGATACTATAACTGCCCTGCCAAGAGGAAACTTCCAAGGAGGGCAAAGCTAGAAGAACACAAGATCACAACTCCAAAGTTGCATTTTTCCCACCTCACCAGGCTGCCAGGCTAGCAGAGGGGATGCAGCTTTTAGCTCCCCATGCCAGCGGAGGGGAATCTGACTGAAAACAACCTTGAGTGGTGTTTTGAAAAATTGCTTCATGGGAGGATCTTATTAAAACACAAATGAAGAGGCTCATTCCTCAAGATTCAACCTGACTCAACAGAAAGAGGCAGCCAGGAGGTAATGCAGCTCAGCAGTAGGTTGGTTACATGAAACCAGTGTAGGACGTCAAGAGCCATATGTTTCCTATTAAAATGTGCAATTCCATTCTGGACAGAAGCTGCACCATGCAGCAAAGTGCTTAATTAGCTCCATCACTAGTTTGCCAACTGAACACAAACAAGTAGGACACGCTAATGGGTATTTTTTTTCCATGCAGTCTGAGGTGGCATATGCTTTTCTCAGTCACCCATAGATTTCTGTGTATGAGTAAACCAGTGGGGCTGAAGCTGAATTTTCAGTTAAGAGCATTAGCTATCATGATCTGAGCAAGGATTTCCACTACAGAAAATAGTATCAGAAAAGTGTAAACATAATTAACTCATTTGCAGCTTCTGATGCTAGAAGTGCTGATAATGCACTGAATCATGGACATTACTTTGAATAAGATTCAATTTTTTTTTCCATCTAGAAAATTCGAACAGTTTGTAGCTTTGGACCACCGTGATACCTAAACTGAAATTATCCTTCACAGTCCACAAAGCTGTGCAATTATATCTAAAAAAGAGAGATTGGGCTCCTTATTGTTCTGACATAGATGTAAATAAACTCTCACAGGTCATAAAGTCATAGAATATATTGAATTGGAAAGAATTCATCAGGATCATCAAGTCCAACTCCTGGCCCTGTGCAGGACACCCCAAGACTCACACCATGTGCCTGAGAGTATTGTCCAAACACTTCTGGAACTTTGTCAGGCTTGGTGCTGTGACCATTTCCCTGGAGAGCTGTTCCAGTGCCTAATCACCCCCTGGGTGAAGAACCTTTTCCAGATATCCCACCTAAACCTCTCCTGACTCAGCTTTGTGCCATTTCCTTGAGTCCTGTCACCCGTCACGGGAGTGAAGAGATCGGTGTCTGCCCCTCCTCTTCTCCTTGTGAGGATGTTGAAGGTTACAGTGAGGTCTCCCCTCAGCCTCCTCTTCTCCAGGCTGAACAGACCAAGGGACTTCATACAGTTCCCCTCCAGACCCTTCACCATCCGCATGGCCCTCCTTTGGATGCTCTTGAATGGTTTAATGTCTTTCTTATATTGTGTCACGCAAAACTGCCCCAGCACTCAAGGTGAGGCTGCCCCGGTGCAGAGGAGAGCAGGACAATCCCCTCCCTTGCCCGGCTGGCCATGCTGTGCCTGATGCCCCCAGGACAGGGTTGGCCCTCCTGGCTGTCAGGGCACTGCTGGCTCATGTTCAACCTGCCATGGACCCAGGTCCCAGGTCCCTTTTCATGGCACAGCTCTCCAGCCTCTCATTCCTCAGTCTCTACATAAAACCAGGGTTGCCCCATCCATGCAGAATGTGGCACTTGCCCTTGTCAGACTTCATATGATTGGTGATTGCCCAGACCTCCAATCTGTCGAGGTCTCTCTGCAGGGCCTCTCTGCCCTTGAGGGAGTCAACAGCTCCTCCCAATTTAATGTCATCAGCAAACTTACTTGGTATTCCTTTGAGTTGTGCATCCAATTCATCATGAACATCCCCATCCACTTTATGGTTTGCTGGGAGAGATGACTAAACAAAAGTTGGAAATTCAGAGCAGAACCAACTCTGTGCACCACTTCAAAGGAAAGGATGCTCTTCCCTGCTATTTTCTATTTTAGGACCAGCAGCACAGCCAGTGCTTGGGAAGGTCCAGAGCACTGCTGAAGAAGCCACAAGGATGAACTCTGGGCAGCCTCTGTGCAGTGACCAGCAAGAACTTTCTCTGGAGCTCCTGCTTCCAATTAACTTTGCTCTCTTTCTTAAACTCTTAAAGAAATGCTATACCACTAATGTCCAATCTCCCTTTATCTCCCTTGGTGGAAAAACAAGCCAGTGAAAGATTAATATTGATCGTCATACATCATCATGACAGCAATGTGGTTGTGTAATCAAGTACAGTTAAAGATGAAACATCACAATCTCCTCTAGATATTTGTATGGCCCAGACTGCTGCACTATATATGCAGTTCACAAACTCTAAATGGATCACTACTGACTCTGACTCAACAGGTGCATTTCAAATAGTAAAAGAATAAACATTTGTTGTACTCTAGAAATATTTATTAAAAGATCTGATCTCTTACTCTAAAATAAGAAGCAACTGTCTGTGTTTTCATGCTGGTTGTTTCTCTTGGATGATGTCCTGTATCTCCTGCTTCATTCTATAAAGATGAAGAAAAAACAATTACACTTTTTATCTCTAGTTAGCCTGTAGTGCCCTTTCCAATGCCCCAAGAAAGCACCCCTCAGAGAACATAAATAATTTAAAAAGTATTCTAAACAGCAAAAGTTACAGCATGATCACTAGCACAAATCAGTTACACCAATACTTTGCTACACAATACACAAACATTCACACACACAAAGGGCACGAGTTGATAACAGAGCATCTAATAACTGCCACAAATAACCGGACAGTGTCTGAGGTCCTGTCTGTTATTTCATCATCACTGTTAATTTGATAGTACTCTAAGGAAAGTGGCTATACTCCACACCTGTATTTTAATTTCTCTTTTTGCCACAATACAGCTGGGACATAGTATTTTTTTCCCCTGAAGCTGTTATAAAACTATAGCCAGAAAGAAGGGAAATGTTAGGTTTTTACCTCACGGAAGGAATATGAATTGCACAACACAAAGATATCCAGCTAAACAGAAAAGAAAATAGGAAAGGGAGAAAAACCAAGGAAGGGGTTACTTGCTTACTTTCAATACCAAAACAACTACTGCCTTTCTAGTTTAAATTAGGCTTCAATGCAGAATCACAAAAACAGTTTTCTTACCTTTGTATGACTGATTGATTTTTGGGAGGTCCACATTTGGTAACTGATTGTAGTTTTGCTTTTGGTGTGTGCCAGGTTACCTATGGGAAGATGAAAGAAAGCAACCTACCAAAGTGCTGACATCTCATCTAAACTAAGATCTTGAATCACCTAATTCATGCCCCCAGTGCAACCATGTGATAATAAAGGTCACTGATGTTTTCAGAGCATGTCCTCATTTCCCCTTTAACCCTTGGGATAGAATGAGCTCTGAAGAAGTTGCATGAACACAGAACAGAATGATTTTTTCTCCTTCAGCTCATATGTCATCTATTAGATAAAAAAATAAACAAACAGACTGCTGTAGAAGGTAAGATAGGTACATCTTAGAGCATCCACATGGTTTTACCCTAAGAATGTTATTGTACTATTCTAGTCCAAATGCTACATGATAGTCAAAAAAAAAAAAAAAAAAGGTGATAATACCCTTCTCTGGCCCGGAGGAAAAGGGACGTGGCATGACTCAAGATTATACACCTAAACTCTACTCTTCACTACTCTTCCAACCCCCTGGTAAAAATAAGGCTGTATCTTTCCACAGAGCTTGCTGCAAACCATCATTAGCCTGTCCTTTCTCTGAAGTGTGGCTGGGTATTCCTGACATGAACCAAAACTGGTTCATGACTAGCTGACATGAACCAAAACTGTCCCAGGTAGGCATTCTAACCATTAATCAGAATGAGCAGTCCTGTGGGAGTGTTTCAGCTACTGTTCACTGGCTCTGTTTGGTTTACTAGCACAGACAAAGTCTTAAGGCTCTAACTCTGGAATTCTAAATCAAGCAATACCTTCATTATGATGGCTTTGAAGGACTAGGTGCATTTTACACAGACACTGGTCTTTTCAAGGAATAATGAAAATTCTGCTGAGCTTTCCATCATGTCTCTCTGTGTTGATAAACTCTAACCATTGCTTCTGCTAATAATGTAACACCTCTGGGATCTCCCTCTCCAATGGGAGAGCCTATATCTGTGCTCAGCTACTATCAGGAAGAGGTGGATAAGAGTTGGAATAACAGCTGCAAATATGTGTCATGGTAATGCATCAGGTATTATGCAATGATATCAAGGCCTAAATCTCCCTGGGGTTCAGCTGAATATCACAGGGTGGGAAGGAAAAAGAGAGGATTACTCACAGCTAACTTTAGCTATCTGAAAGTGAGGTATCTACAGGATCCCTGCTGTAGTCAGTGGAGACTGACACTTCCAGAGATTTTTCCCATCCCAAGAGAAACACCCGAGACAGGCAAGATAGGTTGGACTTGGGGTAAACCTCTACAATTACTCCGATTCCATATAAATAACACGGATTAGAAACCTAACTTTTAGTTGTCCATAACTGGATGGTTTGAGTCAGTTTTGAAATGCTACATGCAGCGTTTCACAATATTTAACAAGAAGACTAAAACAGCCTTCAGAGTTATCTTGCAAAACATTAAGACTTGGGATCAGTTCTTCGAACCATTTGGATGCTTACTTGGACTTTATGGGAATTATAGTTTAGTATATTAGCAGATATCAACAAGTCAAAAAGTTCAGGCAAGGACATTGAGCTCTGTGCTTTCCCAGGAACACTCAATTAAAATAAAATTCCAAGACCAAATTTTGCATTCTATTACCAAAGCTCCCTTTGTAAAGAACAGAAGCCTTGCCAAAACCTCAGCTTCTGTAAGTTATGATAACATTTTCATTTCCATTAGGCTCTTCCAATTTAGCTTTCCTGTTCTGCTAGAAATATGTCTCCCACGTAGTTGTACAAGAAGGTAATGTTGTAAAGTACTTACTGTATGGCATCAATGCCATCACACAGGGAGTACTACAACACAATAACAAACTGGTTGTAAGGAGACTTACCCATCATCTTGAAGTGGAAGGTAGGACACTTTGCAAGGACACGGTTCAAATAAGGTGCAATTTAGGAGCAATTTCTGTAGAGCCAGTTTTATTCCTCCCCCTCTACTTACGAATTCCTTGAGGAAGAGCTTACTACAAGGACCCCATCAGTTACCTATTGTAAAGGACTCTAAGACTGATGAAGTAGAGGAGTGTCTTCTCAGTCTCTGCAGCAGATGTTAGAAGCCCCAACCTTTGTTCTCTATCACTTAGACATAAATTGCACTGAGGCAATCTATATATGCCCTGTCCAAAACAGGCCAGTGACTTACCTGATCCTTCCTGTTCAGTCCTCAACTCAAGAGATGCACTCCACTCCCTATCTTGATCTCCCACCCTGAAGAGAGGACCCTGAAAGAAGTCTCTACCACTTCCTTGGCACTTGACCAGACCAATCCCTCCCCTGCAGCTTGAGATGGCTGGGGCTCCATTCAGTACAGATTCTATGGTTGGAAAGTTTAGCCACAAAGTGTATAATGTCATCAATGAGTGGTCATACGAAACTTAGCAGTGGTCATCACGAAGGCTAGAGAAAACTAAGAAGATCACCACAACAGCAATACCTGTTTTTGTCAGAGGATGAGTTACCAGCTGTCGCGTCAGGTTGTTTTCAGATGATCGCAGTAGCAGCACAATATCAGCTGGCAGAGTATCTCTATTTTTGGCTAGGAATCCACTTGCGTTATATAGAACCTGTTTAAAAAGTGCATTTATACATCTTCTAGGGTTTTGAAAAGTAATTGTAAATCTAAGCTTTCTGGAATAGGGCTTTTACTACATCAAGATACACAAATAGTTTTTCAGCCATCAGGCTCACTCTCGTTACAGTCTTTCTTTTTGATCCCTGAAAGTTCTACCTTTTCAATACTGAGATATGATGCAAATCACTAAAAGCAAATCTATCATTCCAAAGTAGCTTGAGACATTTATTTTTCCTAATGCAGGTAGTAGTTTTAACCTGTGTGGATTTATCAAGTGTATTGCAGCCCTCCTTTACACCAGTACAAGTGCTAATGCACAATTAACAATGCAGTTGATTTCAACCACATCACACAGGATTACCCATATGACTGTACAATCTTTCTGTGCTATTAATATTATGCTGTACTAGACCCAGGACTTAACACTCTTCCTAGAGATTACTGTATTAATTGTAGAGGAAGTTTGCAGAATCACAAACTGCATGTTGGCAATTGAAATCTCACCAAAAACTCTAAGAATGGTGTACCTAACTCAAAATGTAACTTCAAGGCTCTATCTCAATGGTCTAAGGGATTCACAAGAAAACTTGACCTGTCAAGAAGGGTAGAAGATACTGGGATACTTAATCTAGAAAAATCCATCACAAAACAACTCAGAAACAGTATTAAATGATGAAAAAGACTTGTAAAAGAAGAGGAAATAAATTTTTCTCCAGTTCCACTGTAAACTGGACTACGAGTCATGAATTTACATGACAGCAATAAGTTAGACAGAAGAAGAAAATTCCTAATGAAAGAATTTGTTGTACGCTGATGGGGCACTGGTGTAATCCCCATATTCAGTGGCTAGTAGCAGGAATGGTACACGGAGACCTGGCTTTCCACTCCTTGCAGTGAGTTATTCTATGCTGGTGAAGTGCAACTCAGCTGGAGATGAGGTTCAGAGGAGTTACAAGAGGCTCTTTCTAGCTGGCTGTCTTGGGTAAGTTATCTTCCATCAGCTGATGGGCAGTGTTTGTCTCTTCCTAGGCCAGCTGCTCCAGCACTGCACAGACCCAACATGGTTTCCCACGTGAGACGTCAGTGCTCCCTCTGTACCCTTCAAAAGAGTTCAGAAGGAGGTGGAAGCTCCTGCTTTCCCAAGGCAAGGTTCAGGTGCCCAGTGTCATCTTGCTGCAGTGTAACAGCAGCTCCTCCTGAGTTTGCATGGCACGTGCAGCCAGTCACCTCGTACAGGAAGGAAGGATGCTGCTCACTGAAGGAAGCAGGGAGCAGGGCCTGCACTCTCTGTCTGGCTGATGACAAAGTACAGAACTCAGAAAGGCTGATGGGGTGTAGGAGGCAGTAGAAAGAATGGAGCTGGGTCCTGGTTAGAAACAGTGGGAACAAGCATGGTGCAGGACTTTGAGGAAATAAGGGGAAGAGCACTGAGTTAAACATATCAGTTATGTTTTGGGTCTTCTATAATACAGTCAGGTCATTTACCTGCTGACATTTAAAAAAAATACTCTTCTGCTATTGCTTTTTTTTAAAATAAGGGATAATAACTTATCAATTTACTTTTGATGTGTAATGCACTGCCAACATTCCCATGTCTGGACTGAAGAGATGACTGTTGAGAACCAACCCAAGTGACTTCTTCTATTTCCTTCCAGCCCTACCATTCCACAATCCCCAGCTAACATTATCAGGTGTCTTACCTTTCCTGCATAATGATAAATTCCAAAGGTTAGATCTACTCTTTTGGGTCTCCAAAAATATTTTGACTTCAAATTATCTTCAAATTTTTCTGAAAGAAAACACATAGCTTATCTTACTGGAGTTACTGTACAGTCATTCTCTTCTGAAGCTGTATCCCTCCAAGGATATTGCCTGACTTCTCAGCCAATGCAGAGGCACAAAACCGACTGATGTTTTCAAGGACAGAGATACCATAATGGTCTTGTAACAAAAGACACTGGATAGAGAATATGGGAGCTCTTTGTACCAATTTTTTAATGTGCGACCTCAGAAAATCATAGGATCATAGAATTATTAAGGTGGGAAAAGATGTCTAAGATCATTGTGTCCAACCCTGAACCCAGCACCACTGCGTGCACCACTAAACCATGTCTCTGGGTGCCACATCCACATGTGTTTTGAACACTTCCAGGGCTTGCCTTTCCAAGATTTGGATCTAAATATATGAAACAATGCAGAAATCTTTCCTAAGGATTCCTTGAGGAGTTGTGAGGAAACATTTACTGATTGATTGAGTGTTTCCATACTGTAGACTAAAAAGCATGAGAATAAAAGAATAACAAACTCACATAATTGCTTTAGCATGGGCATTGTTACTGGATGTTATTAGGTTTTCTGATTAGGTGTTGCTAAAACTCTAATCTGACACTTTGCACATTCAAAAATAAGTCAAACAAGGATTTATCTGCACAGAAATACCACTGAAATAACTAAGTCAATGGTAACTGCAACTACTCAACAACACTGAAATATTCAGGATCTTAATGAATTTAGGTGTTTTAATTTTAATTTGTGAATAGAAAATACCCAGGAAGCATAATTTGCTGAAAGGCACTGAGGTATGCTTGAAGTCGTTACTCTTAAAAAGCATTAAACTTCTTGCTCAGATACTGCTCACCAAAAATCTCAGAGCTGAACACGACTCAACTTCGCAAGCAGCGTTCTTGGTCTATGAACCTAGAGTTTTAACTCAGTTTGATCTTTACTTTTCAAGCTCTGCAGCAAAAAATTCCTGAAGGCCAGAGAAGTTGAAACCTGGATCAGCAGCTTAGGTTCATTTGTACTCTGGATGTTTCACTATGAACTTCAAGGACACAACCATCCGTGTACGCACGTCTCCCTCAAACACACTGTGACACTGAAATGGGGGCTCACCAAAAGCGTAACTAACGTGTAGCCTAAACTGCACATGCCAAACAGAAATTGAACAGAAGACAAGCTGCAAAACTGTGAAACAAACCATATACTTACCTACAAGTGTCTGATCTGTTGCCTGTGGGAATCGACTTTCCTCATCCAGCAGAGACAATAAACCCATTGGTTTCTGCAGGAACATATCTAGGAGGGGCCTGTTGTCCTCGTATTCTATAACTCTTGCATCAACACCTTCGTAAAGGTATTCATTCTGCAGCAAGAAACAGAAGGCACGTGTTGTCTGTGTATATAGAACCACTTCAGAAAATAATGCACAAACTGTCAATTGTAGCAAATTGAAACTACATTGAGAAAGTATGCCTCAGGGCTAAAGACATCAAGATTTTGCAGAAACAAATGTCAGCTGGGATTTTGGTTTTGAATATGTAAGTTCAATACTCCTATGGCATATTTGGTAAAGTAAGATATTTTACTGGAATAGCAAGAGTTAAAGAAACAAGTTGAAGAAGATAAAGTATAGTGTTTGCAAATAGAGACTTCAGGGACTATTTATTTCCCTGGTTTGAAATGTAGAAAATTTCTTAACCATTTAGAGCTATATTTACATTCCCAATTCATTGCTCAGATCTAAGTGATGGCTAAGATTTACAAAAGTGACTAGACGTTACAGTGGCTTTACTGGTTTGATCACCCTCCTCAAACATCTGGAAAAATTCTTATGTGGAGAAGAAAGGTACACATATTTTCAAAAAATTAAAGAATTGTCGGCATACTTCATAAGAATTAAATAAATTGCCTCAGATTTGCCTCTAACACATTTTCACTCCTTTTAAGGACCTAAGGAAAGGTATTCCCCAAGATTTAAAAACAACAGAAAAGTTGGTGGGGTGGACTTGTTTGGTTGCTTTTTTTGTTTGGTTTGGTCTGGCTGGTTTTCTCCTGAAGACTGCAAATATCTCTGGATTCCTCCCAGACTAAGAAAAAACAAACAACAAACGTGTCCACAGTGTGTTGCGATGGTTTTATCTTGAATATAATTTAGATTATAGCTGGAGAACACAAGAATGACCTTCCTTAATCCTTTAGCAAGGAAGAGGACAGCTGTAGATTTACCAAGAGAAGGTTGCTCTAGGGACTACCACCCCCCATTTTTTTTTGCTTGCATGAAGCAGAGAAATAGCAGTTATCTACCACACAATGCTCCTGTTTGTGCCAGGGCTGCCTTCAGTCCTGTGCAGGCTGTACTGGGAAACACAGAGTTAAGTCTTTTGATTTACTTTAAAACTCATCCCTCTGCCAAAGGATAGGACTTTATAAGCGTTGTATTCATGTATGGTGTAAACATCACAATTTTGCCATCCCGAATTCACTGTGAGAAGAGTGTCACCAAAATGAATGATGGCTAATATTAATGAGTTCAAAGACCTCTAACCTTGGAAGACCTCTCCTTACGTGTCATTCACTTGAGTCTGAATGAGTGAAGAAGGCAATGCATTGAGCATTTAAAAAAGAAGCTCACTTTCATATACAACAGAAAAGCACTTGTTATTAGATTTCATACCTCTTAATCTCAGAGAAACAGCAAAAAGCATAAAATCAATAAGACTGGTCTAAAAATACAGGCACAAATAAAAATCTGCTGATCCATTTGAAAGAGGACACGAAATATATACCTAAACCCTTCCAGTATCCAGATTGATCTAATTTCCCAGGACACTCTTCACTCTAAGGATAGGCTATAATTCAGTTTATAGGCCATACAAGGGTGCAATCAGTAAGAACCTCTCCTACAGCCCCATGAGGGCTCCTCATTTGAGACACATAACATTAACCTCATTCATGTCTCCCCTGAAGCAGTGGACAGGTGGAGTTTTGCTTTTTATTTTAATCAATGACCTGAGTAGCAGGACAAGACAGGAGAGTAATAAATGTATCACTGATATAGGCGAGAAGTTAATTATGTACCTGTAGAAGCTGGTGGCAGAAAGGGAATGAGTCCGTGTTATCTCCCAAAGATAACACGTGAGTAGGGGCAGCTTAACTGAGGGCTACAGCTGCACTGACACACAGATGTTCATGGAACCAGCTGCTACTGCTCAGGATTATCTAGAGTACCCTTATCAAGGGGGCAAGGGGAAGAGATTGCTCAGGATAAATCTATCAGAGGAGAGTGTTTGTGTGACACTCGGACATCCTCAAACAAGCTCTCACAACCAGCCTATCTAACGATTAACTTTTTCCAACTTCAAATGCTTGTGAGAGAGGCTGATTTAGAGAGCTGGTAAAAGTGTTCTCCCTGAAAAGGAAAGGACCTCTTAGTAGCTGTACTACTATCCTGTAGCAACACCATCTGCTCCCCTCCCTGCCCGGGCAGCACACAGGGCCTGACCTCCAAGCCTGCAGTGTATGTGAGCACTCAGTTTGTGCCTTTTGTGTCTGGACGACTGAACGAGTGTCAGCCCTGACAGTTTTGGTAATGCTGCATTCTGCCCAGCAGGATATGAAGGAGTTCACTCCATCACTTCCCATGGGCTCCTGAAGGACAGCTGATAACTGAGCCAGGCACCAGTGCGACAGATGACTCAGAAATGACACTGTACTACATTTTCTGATGCAATGCTGCTTTCAACCACATCATTAGGATACAAGCAGCAAGAATAAAAGCTTTAACGATGGACATCATAAAACTGTAATGAAATAGGTCTTATGTGAATTAATAAGATGAATCAGCTACAGGATTTTGTAATCCCCCGTGATGTTTTGTGACAAGAAAGCTCTGCAAAATAGCTACTTCTTGAAATTCTTAAGCATAATACATTAGAAAGAATTCCTGTGGATGGGATGTCACAAGGAATAATTGAGTTACACTGTTAATTGGGCTCCCATCTCACCTTAGTATTACATGGTATCTTTTCTATGATCAAAACTATGTAACATTAGCTTGTACCACCTGGTCCCAATGGTAACAAAAGAATTATTAAATGCATTAGGAAATGGTCTTCATATTTAATAAAGTAATGCCATTTTGCTAAGAACATTTTATGATGACACTTTGGTCTAAATGGGGACACCAGAGACTTACCCAGAACGAACCTTTTCCAACTGAAAGTAGAAGATTAAATTGTCATGAGAATGTAAAATAAACATTGCATACATTTAATGCAAAAAGTATCATCCTTCCAACTGACAGCAAACTTGCTACTTTCCAAAATGTTTTAGCTATCTGCCATGACACCTTTTACTTTTTATGGGGGAATGACAAATGAGAAAGGAATGGGAAGGCTGTCTTGCTGGACAATGTGACCTGCAGATCATGGAGATGACAGAAATTAACTTACATCAGTACCTAATATGTAAGGGAAACACCTTGAAGGACAGGACCGAAGGTCCAAAAGTTCTGCTTTGCTTTATATTAACCAAAAAAACCCCTTGTGCCAGCAAAACTAAAAGCAGTGACTGAGTTGAGAGGCCACATTCTCTCCCCAGTCAGTAGAGATAGGAATATATCTATTTGTCTCCATTGACTACTGGGAATCCACACTATCTTTATCTTAAACTATATACCCACTTCAGTCTTTCTGTTAAATTAGGGGAAGGACATTGCATTCAGGCCTAAACGCCTTTATTCTTAAATGCGAACATTGAGTCAACAATGAAGAATAAATTCGCCTAATTTTGACTTGAGTTCTCCATGTTGGCACACAGACACTCCACTCTAGCTGACACCCTGAGCCTCAGGTTGTGATAATACCACTGTTCCTTCCTTCTACCCCTGCCACTACTGTGGCCTTTCTTTTTGTAGGCCACACTTCCAAGGAAAACAAAACTGTGAACACTTTTCAGATTCAGATACAGAAAAGAGACCACTGACAATGCTAAAACCACGTCACCTGCAACACCGAAAGTACAATCCAACCTTATGAGTGTATTTACTACTTGGCTTCACTGGTCAAGTTGCCAAAACATGATTCACCTTCTCTAATGACATAATCACTACTTATCAGGTCAACATGGCTTAACTATGAACTAAACAATAATCAGCTGATTTAGGCCTCAACTTCCCACTAGATGCACCAAATTTCATCAAATTGCATGTAGTATGATATTGAACAGGGCAAAACGGAGAGGAATCAAAAACCAATGTATCTATGCATTTTACGTCTCTTGAGGGAAGTGTAAAAGAATTTAAATTCTTCAGTCTTCCTTGGGTAGATCTACAGGATTCAGTGCAGTGTTGAGTTACAGATTTCTGAGGGAGCACTGGGCAACCTGACATGTCTGTCTGGCACTGCACAGGGCTGTGAAGAGACACTAGCCTGGGTCCCCAGTGACAGGATGGCTCCAGCAGCACAACAGTCAGCTTGGGCTAATGGAAAGGCAACACAAAGGTCTTGGTGACTGCTGGCATCAGCCTTCTCGTAAACATAACTTCTGTCTTTTAGAGTTAAAGACACAAACCCTTGCATACAAAGTCACTTGTAGAGTCAGGCAGATACATCAGCAAAGGGCAGAGGCCATCCTAATGTTTGGTTTTTACATCAGTGATATTTTTTATTTTAATTTACAATTGAAGTATATTACTGGTGTCAACACAGGAGAGTCCTTACAGTGAACAGAAAAGATTCTGAAGTCACCTGCTTTCTCAAAGGCTGTTTTTGTGATGTAAAACTGGGACAATCATGTAATAAATAAGTGAAAAGTGATGTCTTATAATGACTATGAATCATACCACAAATCATTCTGTGCCATCGGGTTGTAATGCAGAATAACATATTTCTCATTTCCCGTCTCTGAAAGGGGGAGATTTACACCCACACTTGCATGAACTTAATCTATATAGCTCATTCTGTGCTGCTGTAGTAATATCTTTGGAGACTGCTACAAGATAATATAATGAAGTCTGATATAGTCTGATGTAGTGGTTTGATGTAAATTAAGGTAGACACTCACTTGGTTGGTATTACAGGCTGGATGTGGATACTTGTAATAGAAATATTAGGACTGGTATAAATGAAATATGAATGGGAATGTGCTTACAAGCACCAGAAAAAAGAGTCTTGAAAGAATAGCAGTGTGATAGCCTGTGATTTGAATGAAGAACATTTGTTCATAACAATAAAACCGAGAAAAGAATTGCTTACATCAAGAACAGAAGGCCTTCACTTACATAAAAACACAGTGCAGAGAGTTAGCAAGTGGAACACCCTCTAAACCTGACAGCAGGAGCATGACTGTGAGGTTATAGCACATCACACACAATTTTCCTACAAGCCCACCAAGGAAATGGACTGTAGGCATAAAGACATATATATTCCAAACAAGTAAAGCCAGATCATGACCTTGCCTAAAGATTATGGATGCTGAAGTAAATAAGGGCTTGAGGCAAAGAATGAATGCTAAAGGCTGTAAAAGATATGTCCAAAAACTATTTCAGCAAGAAGAACCTAACAGACATGATGAAGACTAGCCAGCTGGTGTCCATTTTTCTATGTGTCACTCATAAATTTTCTTGGCCAGACCACTTGAAAACACGCACACGTGCACACACACACACACACACACACACACACACACACACACATCATGGTGCATTCTATGTGTCTGTGAGTACGTGAAATCTATGACAGAATTAATGGAAATGGGTAAAATAGATGTACTTAAGAGATTCTGTAAATAAAGATCACCTTCCCCTTCCATAGAGTCTATAGTTGTATTAATTTCCTACAGTGAGAAATGGGCAAACTATATATTGTCAAAATTAGAAGTTAATTTCTCCCGTAATCTGCTCAGTAAAAGAATAATCACCCTGACCATGGTGCAGCAATGCAAGAGAGCAAACTGCTCCTACTACATGGTGGCACCACAAACCTCTGCATTAATATAGGGCTGGCCAAAAAGTTCTGTACCAGGATACCCAGAAACAAGTAAAGGCAGATTACACTGAACTTGACTCTAATTAAAAAAGAGAAGGAAGATTAAGGCAATATTTGGGTGTACAGTAACAGGGCTAGGAAAGCCAAGGCAGGTCCACCAGCAGCAAAAGGCAACTAGGGAGAATGTGGTCCTGCTGCTGAACAAGTCTGTGGATGACATGGGAAAGGCTGAGATATTCAATGCCTTCTTTGCATCGGTCTTGACTGATAATCCCAGGTCCCTGAGACCAGGGGGAAAGTCTGGAGCAAGGAAGACTTAAACTTAGCATGGGAGGATCAAGTTAGAGAACATTTAAGCAAAGTGGACATATGCAAGTCCATGGGACCTGGTCAGTGCCTGGGTTTGGCAGGAATAAGCATTTCTGCTGCAGTCTGGGCTATTTCTATCTCCATATTGCTGTTAGAAACAGCAATAGCCAAGTGCCCTTCTTTTGTGAACTTGTGTACTTTGGAAAGAAGATGCTTAAGTAATTACAGTAGATCATGTTAAATTTTCTCTGACTTTTAGATGATATTAAAACCAAAGAAACACTTGTGTCGATAATCTTGCACATAAATATATAAAAACAACTACAAGATACAAGGCTGCAAGACAACATGTCCTGAAATAATTGGAAAGAGGATAAAACATTGATCCATTAAAAAAAAAAATTGTCATATTACACACAAATATATATACCTCTAGACTGACACATGCATGTGCATGCATGTACACACCTGCATATATGGACACATTCCAAACTTGTTTCTGTCTCATCCTTAAAATAAACAGTGATTAACACTGACAAAATACTCTGTTTCTACTAACAATTAAAATTACAATTCAGGAGAATTTTCATCCATGTATCATAAACACCAATAATTTCAGTAAAACAGCAAAAGTATAATTTCACCTACGGTTTGAATTCTGACTGTTCTGCCCTAAAGAATTCTGAAATATTTCAATTTTCAGCAAGATTAATTTTTTTTCCTGAACATGTTATTTCTTCAAATAATAATATTGAATAATGATTTAAAGGTGGTTAATTTAATTATCCTGGAATTACTTACAAAGGTGAGATGATATTTTTTGAGGTTTTTCCCTCTCCTCTTCAAATTCATAAACTTTTATATTTACAATGTTATTCCTTTTCTCTGCTTTACAATAAATTATTTAGATTAAATCCATCATTATTTAGCTGAGATAATTTAGTTTCTCAATAAGAACAAAGTAATTGTGAGATTTGCTGTTTTTAATAATGGAATTTCAGTGTTCATTAAGCTTATTAGTAAACTATTATGAACACTGCACTTTCAAAATTTTGTTTCCACTTATTTACTTTTTTACTAGAGAATTATACATTACAACACTCATTATTCCCCAAGAAAACAACACTGAACTTGCATCAATCAGATTATCACAGTGTTATGTTGCTTAGATACTGTAAATTTCAAGTTTAATGCATTTTATGTTGGCATTTTACTTGCAAATAGCAAGCACTGCTTCACGGAATACATACTTTAAAAACATTTGTTATAATCTGCTATTTACAACCTATTATGGAGAAGGAACAATGTAGTTTCTTAAGACAAAGTTTTATATGTTCAGTAATATTAAAGCTTTACAAAAATAATCAATACATACCTGTTCCCAGGCAAAGACATGTTGATTGAAGTAGAACTGAATTTGTTCATTGGCAATGTTGATACACAGTTGTTCAAAAGAATTTTTTTTGAAATTCTCAAAGCCAAAGATGTCAAGAATTCCAATGTTCAAGCCATCATCGTTCTCACTGCAAAGATGGAATATATTTTCCATGGTTGTGTCTTTATTTTACATTAACTACCTTCATTACTACTTCACAAAAGGAAATCATGAGCCAAATCTGTACACCAGTTCTACAGGAGGTTTTGCTGAACCAGATATTTCTTAAAATGACAATAATTGTTTGTTTGAAATACAATAAATGCAGATCAATTAAAAGATTACTGCATATGAAGACCATATACATGGAATCACATAACAACCAAGTCAATTGATAAGTGAATAGAGGATTTAAAATTTTATTTTTGCACTAATATTTGTAAGTAATTACTCTAAAAAGCTGACTACAGTATAGAAAGAACATGCAGTTCTTTTTGTTTCTCTTGTAATGACACAAGCTTTACTCACCAGCATCCTGAAATTAAAGACTGTTGTAATTAAGTATTATTTCTTCATATTATTTACTCAGAACAACTAAAATTGCTTAGTTTAATTTTAAAGTAAAAAGAATGACTAGCTAGACTTTTTATGCAGCTTAATACCTACTTTATACACTGGGATATGGTATGAATTTAAATTACCAATTAAATTCCAGAGAAGCACTGGAAAAACTTTGGTTTGATATTTTAAGTAGGGCATACTGAATGTATGTGATCACTTCTGCAACTGGAAAAAAGCTCTAATATTTATTTGCTGATGCAAAAACTTAGGAAGATATAATTTTATAACAAACTGAGGCTGACATTAGTGTCTTTTCTAGGCAAATAAAATATAAATCACTTTCTTTCTGTAAAACATCTTTGAGGGGCTATCTGTAACCATTTTTTAAATAAAGTTTTAGGAAATCAGAAATTAAGAATCAGCCTCAAGACACTCATGAATAGCATTTAAACCTCTTTGTTAAGTCCATATAAAAAAAGAAAGCATTTAATTGTGGAGGGATCTGAATTTGGTGACTATTTCATCTGTCTCAAAATTACATTTTTGATGAATAGACTGCTAAAATTTATCTGCCCCATTCGTTTTTCAGAGCTAATTACCTAAAAATAGAAAATGCAAATTATTTTACTACCACAAAATCAAGCAGAAGTTGTTTGGGTTTTTTCACAGTGAATATTTCAGGTTGAATTTTCTCCCTCCTCGCCAGCATATTAAGTAAGCATTCAAATTGAAAAGGCCTCTGTAACACACAAGTGAGAGAGGCACACAGGCTAGAAGTACTGCCCCATCTATCATGGATTTTATCCTATCACTTATTGATTAAAGTTCTGTTTATTATTGCTCTGCTGTAACCAAATACTTAAAAGTTTAGACAAATTTTAGGATTGTAACCTTGGCTCTCCTCTGATGTTTAAGAAAAAAAAATCCAGGAAATCCAGATCTGCAAACCAAAGCTATTTGTTATTGATATGGTGTTTAAAATGTCACCTTGTATGTGTAAAGTGGACAATACCTTTAGTAACTGTGTTTGAAAACTATTCCCACACAAATATGAAGCCATGCTCATAACAACAGTGACAAAAGCAACAGGATCAGTGTAAATAAGAGCAGAATTGGACCTATGTAATCAACATGATGACTATCAAAACTTTACTCAGAAAAAATATAAAAGAAAAAGTAGCTAGCATGTACTTTAGAAAGGGTTAAATGAGTAAAGATCAACAGGAAAACACCAGATGCTTTTGCCAGCCACATCTACTGTATTTTCACTATATACTATGAATGAGACAAAACATTTTTGACACGGTGGTGTCATAAACAAAAAGGTAGCAGAGGAAAAGAACTTAACTACACTAAATGCTCTAGTGTAGACAGTATTTTTCCCACAGAAAAAACCATCTCTTTATTCTGCAAAATCTCCTTTTACCTTAAATGTTTGTCAGGTTTGAGTAAAGTGTTGATGCGATTGACTATCCAGCTGAAGAGGCGCCCATACAGTGCTTTGGCCATGGCATCTCTGACATCCGTGGCTTTCTCCACAGTGTTGGGACGAATAATTGTTTCTCCTCGAGTCACTACACAGTGAGAGGTGAGGGCCTCTTGCAGTTCATCTGCCTGAATACACAGCAGGGATGCACCTGGGAAGGAATGTCACAGGCATAGCTCAGAGACAGATTTTGGAAGGTAAAACAGGCATTTTTGCAATCAAAGCTGCAAGTGCAACGTATTATGAATAAGGGCCAAATCAAAGTCTTGAACTAGGACTAATGAGGAATTTTCACACCAAACAAGTGTCGTCATCTAATTTAGTCACCAACCTTCCCATCTTCTACTGCAGCCAATGAGTAAGCGATGCAAAGCAGAGGCTTTAGGTTCTAAATCCCTTTGTCAAGGAGGCTGTTTCTCCAAACAGTCTATGGAGAAATGCTAGGGAATCTAGGAGACTATGTAAGAAGTACCCAAGCTGTGAGGTGTGAAGACCCCCCTGAGTTATAACCCCCTCATAAAAGTCACTGCTGTTCTCCTTTTGCTCCAAAAAAGGGGTGCTTCCTTTCCAGTTCCACAATATTTTTCTATGGCAAGAAAACATGTAAGAAGATAGCGCGAAGACTTCATTATCTCCCCAGGTGTAATTACTGAGAAAGTGTAGCAAATTTCTGGAGAATCTTTGCCTCTTTGCCTCCTCCAGCTCCCAGCAGCTTATAATATAAGGCATCCCTTCCAAGGAATTAGTGAGCCGTATTTCAACAGGCACATGTGGGGAACAAGTACTGAGCAGCTGAGAAGGAAACTGGGAAAAAACTATTCAATGTGTTAATGAGGTTCTCCATCGAATGTTCAAATAACCTTGGAAAAATTCCAAAGGTTTTTTCAGGCATCTGCAGTATTAGTCATGTTTCCTGTATGCCAGTGAACTGGTTAGTCAAATAAGATGCATAACATGGAAATTTTTTTCTTTTTTGCATTTGAATTCAAGTGGGCTTAGAAATAATCTACCTTCGGTTTTTAATTATTCTTGCAAAATTTCCATGTGAATACAGTTTTCATTGATACCTCTCTTACAATAAAATAAATTTGCTATGAAAACACTAAAGAAAAACAATGTTAAATCAAGAAAAAACCACTCACAGTTCTCAAGGGCTACTGGATTGGAAATGTTGCTCTTGTCAATCATATGTTCAGATACTACTGCAGAAAATTCAATGTTACCCACATTTAAAATGGCAGCCAGGACACTGTACACACTTCCAAGCTCCTGAAAAGTATATTAAAAAAATGCAGTGCTTAATAGCCAAGTAATTTACCTCTGTGGTTTGTGTGATGGGCATGTGCGTGTGTGTTGTTTCCTGTTGTCTGCCACGTGCCCACTACTTTTAGGAGTGCTGTTCTCAGCAACTGTTCCTATTCTGTACTTAGCCAAGTCTTTCAAGCGTAAGACAAAGAGGGCAAGACAAACCATAGCCTAACCTCTCTCCCGTACTTGTTGACAGGACAGGATTGACATGAAGTAGGGAAAGCAAGAACAGTGGTGTGCATAACCTCTTATACAGATAGACTTCAGAGGTTATTTATATCTACCCTTCACTGTGTCTGCAGGTGCAAACGTCTAAAAATTTAATACCTAGATCAACAAAAATATAAAAAAATCTGAATTTATGTTTCTTCCATCATGAAAACAAAGGTACTTCAAATAATAGGTCATCTCCCACCAACATCATCAGAAAAAGTTTCCCTGGGAGAAGAGTGAGGCCTCACGTCTCTGATTTGGCAAAGAACTTTACCCTTCAAAATGTCAGTTAGGAGCTCACCAAAGCATCTTAATATGGACTTTGCTTAAACAAATTTAGATTTCAAATGATTTAAGAGGTTCTGCCATGGTTTAGTTGATAAGGTGGTGTTAGGTCATAGGTTGGACTTCATGATCTCAAAGGTCTTTTCCAACCTAGTTAATTCTGTGATTCTATGAAGAGGGACTCTGTCTTGAAAAAGGCTATTATTACTCTGGACAGTGAAGTGATATATACAGTAAATTATTTTAAGTACCTATACATGAGAAAATTGTATTTGGAATAAGTAAAATAATGCTTTCATTGCAGGTTGGACTTAGATTTTAACTGCAAATTTTCATCTGAATGGTGAATGTTTATCATTACACCTGATGATCTATTTTTTACTCAGAAAATGCTATGTGTACCTGTAAAGCAGACTAGGAGTCTGTGACACTGTATATTTTGAGGCATACATTACTAGTGTGTTTTATAAATAGCAGGATGAAAACTTTTCGAGTAGTTTTATAAGATGCAGTTTTGCAAATCTGATCGCTATTTTATAACTATGAACTTTTTATAATTGCACGGCATTTTATCCATAATATTCAATAGTTTGCTGGTACCATGTCAGGCATCATTTACCCAGATAAAATCTCTAATTGCTCTAGAATACTTGAGCTTGTTTTCAACACTTTCAGAAGTTAATCTAGCAGTTAATAAATGGTGATTCCAGTGACAGCAAGACAAACTGGATAAACTCACTCTAAAAAATTATGCTGAGGATAATTGGCACACAGTTTATTTAGGATTAAGCACTCATTTTCATTTTAAGCTTAGGGACACAGTTGAAATGCAAAGAAATGGATAGCTTAACTTCTGCCATCATGCTGTACAATGTGTATAGCTGCTGACATTTTTCTGCCCTTTTCTAGTGTGTTTGAAATCTGGCTTGATCTGTCTCATACAGCATAATTATTGTTCCCCTCAGGCAGTCCTTTCTTACTAATTTTGCCATGCAGCCTGAAATAAAACAGTGTGATTTTAGGACAGGAAGTATTGACAGTAGTTACTTTTAAAACCAGTCAGTCAGTTAAAAGCAAATTTCAAAGAAATAAAGCTTTGTTTAGGTCTCAGTTTTAACTGAAGATTTTTTCCTGTCAATGGCTTTCTGCTAATCAAACACTGAACATGCTTATATAGAAATTCCTCTGTGCACTGGGATGAATGTCAAAGCTTAAGGCTGCATTACTAAAAAGTGAACTTAGGAAAGGAATTTAATGTCCTATGGGGTATTTTTCTCACTGAAAAAGAAATGTCTTTGCATATGTATCCGATATCAGAACCTCTGTGGGGGAAGAAGACTGTTCCTTCACTCCTGCAAGCACAGCCTCAGACAGGCTAATTCACCCTGAGGAGGATGCAAGGGAGGCTGACATGGCTGGGGCTCACAGGTAGCCACAAGCAGACTGCCCATGGCACTCAGCCTGCTTCTGAAACTGTGGGGCTCTACAGGTAGATAATTCTTCACAGATTCAGCTCCCGGTGGCTTGCTGAGTTAATCAAGTGAAGATCCATGCTAGAACTGCACAATGCAGCCAGTGACCTCGTTCTAACTGCATCTTCAATGTGTATGGAAAGCCTCTTTTGGATGATCAGGATTATTGTTTCCACCCGTCCAAGTGAATAAAAGAACTGGAAACAAAAACAGACTTGCTGCTTTTCATGCTTTAAATTAGGACTTATCAAGGTCTCTGGTGCTGTGACAAAACTGCTATCAGTGCTGAACCATGAATGTCCTTTCTTGCTGCTTCTGGAAAGGTGAAAGCACAAGTGAAAGGATGTGATAGTACAGGTGTGATATTACTAACTGCAGTTGTGAATAACATGTAGAGGAGAAAGAGACTGTGAAAGCCACTGCTACTACATCTTAATGCAAAGTGACTATGGAGGAACAAAATAGGTGAATAAATCTGTTCTGCTAGCTATTTCAAATATTTACATTGAGGGAAGCCAGAAATAGTCAACTGAAGTGACCAATTTTCTGTGAAAAGCTCCTTACCACATACAGTTTTGTCAGAGAAATTAAAACATCCATCCATTCTGCAGCACTAGTGCTGTATTTCACAGATACTGTATGGATCATACCTCTACCATTTATATTGTTTATAAATAAAGTCAGAGATAAATGACACCTGTGATGCACCACTTCTCCTAAGGTAAAACTAGGGCATAGGGATTGGGATTTCTTTCTTTTATAAAACCAGAGTCCTTTTTATATTTTAATTCCACTGAAGACAGACTGAGGAGAGGGGTTTAACAGATAGCTGAGCAATGATATGAGATCATAAAGAAAGAATGGGTTCAGTTAATGTTTAGTGATGAGATTCATCTCCAAAGGGATTTAAGAACTTCATTCAACTTTATCCCTGGAGTTGTGAAAATGTATTGAGTTCATCAATACCCAGATCAACTCAATGAATTTTCAGAACTCTCACCATGGACTTTCTCTTAAAACTGAGATGAGGATCATATTCACAGGCCTAGAATTATTGGCTAATAAACAGTTACAACATCATTTCCTATGCATTAAATTTGTTACAATCTGCCCCCCCCCAATTACTCAACTGTGCTGTGTTCGCTGATTTCAAAGTCTTGTTGACTAATACCATTTTATTGGTTTATCAATGCCTTGAAACCTTGAAAATTTAAATGTTACTATGTAAGAATAAGTTGACTGTGCAAGATTCCAAAACATAAACACAATACTGCTAAAGGAAGCAAATAACAAGGGGGATTTGAATGCGTTATATAAGCTTTTCCTGATTACAGTAGCTGGTAAAATTCACAAAAAGGAAAAGGGTTATCAGCACTCACCTCCAGTGTAAAACCTATGACTTTGAAGCACTGTTCTATTAATTCAAACTGAGACTTATAAAAGCTATTGTTCATGAAATCTTGCACTATTCTGAAATGATCATTTTGCAGATATCTGAAAGAGTTGATGGATACAGAGTTAGAATGTAAATGAGGCTGAGAATTCAACACCGCATTTTTTAGTAATCAATTTATGCAAAAATAAACTGCATTACCTGGGAGGTCTATATTCTGGCAGTTTATAATGTGCCAGTTTTTTCTTTTCTGCGAGACCAGCATAAATATAATAAAAAATATGGAAATTTTTCTCTCCTCTGAAACAACAGAAACAACAAACTGATTTAGTAATATAACCATGCTACATTTACTGATGACAGACATACTATTACTAAATGTTATTTTAATAACAGGCAAGACTCACACAAACTGACAGAGGACTCTGAAAGAAGCTTTATTACAGAACTTCCTGGGAACACCCTTTTCATGCCATTGTGTGTTTGTCCTGACACTGCCAGGGTGGCTGCTTGGTGCTAAAGCAGCTCAGTGCTGCTCCACTCTTGATGCAATTGTTAGATACTGTGTGAGATCTTGCACGTTGCATCCACATTCAATGGGCTGCTTAACTCCAGTTATTTTTAAAAAGTCTTCTGACTGTGGGAGAGGTATACTCTCCTGGTTCACTGAATGCAGTATGTCTGCTGTGTCCTTTAGCCCTGAACCAGGAAGCAGACATTCAGCAAAAGGGCCTTACGACTTGGCATGCTTTGCCTAGAAGCTAGATGTTCAAACCTAGGACAGAGGTTTATTACACATTCAAGGTTCCTGTGCTCCTTATAAGAAAGAAATGGATCCTTAAGTGAAAATTTGCAACCATGACTGAGCCCTGAGATGCTCAAGTCAGTCACTACTGAATGGCAAAAAGGAATTTGTTCAAACCCCTGCTTTCTGCATGAGCTGAGGCCTATGTCTCAGGGGCACCATTAGATCATAGAACCATAGAATGGCTTGGGTTGACAGGGACCTTAAGGATCATCTAGTTTCAACATCCCTGTCATGGGCAGGAGCACCTTTCATTAGACCAGGTTACTCAGAGACCCAGCCAGCCTTGCTTGAACACTTCCAGGGATGAGGCATCCTCAGCTTCTCTAGGCAACTTGTTCCAGTGCCTCACCACTCTCACACTAAAGAATTTCTTTCTAATATCTAATCTAAACCTACTCTCTCAGTTTAGATCTATTGCCCCTTGTCCTGTCACTACACGTTCTTGCAAAAAGTCTCTTTCCATCTTTCTTGCAGGCTCCCCTCAGGTGGAAGGCTGCAGTTAGGTCACCCTGAAGCCTTTCCTTCTCCAGGCGGAACAATCCCAATTTTCTTAGCTGTTCCTTACAGGAGAGGTGCTCCATCCCTCTAATAATCTTGGCGGCCTTCTATGGAATTTCTCCAACAGGTCCATGTATTTCCTGTAGTGGGGACCCCAGAGCTGGATGCAGCACTGCAGGTGGGGTCTCACCAGAGCAGGGTNTCCTTACAGGAGAGGTGCTCCATTCCTCTAATAATCTTGGTGGCCTTCTATGGAATTTCTCCAACAGGTCCATGTATTTCCTGTAGTGGGGACCCCAGAGCTGGATGCAGCACTGCAGGTGGGGTCTCACCAGAGCAGGGTAGGGGGGCAGATCTCCCCCCTTTACCAGCTGCCCACCCTGCTCTGGATGCAGCCCAGGACACGTTTGGCTTTCTGGGCTGGGATTGCTCATGGCTGGGTCATGTCCACCATGCACCCCCAAGTCCTTCTTGCCAGGGATCTTTGACCCATAACTCTCCATAAACAAATCCTACTAGATGTTCTGAAATGGAAAACGAGCAAACAAACAAAGAAATAAGCTACACTACTACAGGAAATTTAGAGGAAGTAAATCCACATGATATACTTTACACAATACTCCAAAATCCCACGAAGAAATGTATACCTGAACTATTAGTAAGTTTTTAATTCTTTGCACGTTCTCATTTTATATATCATATGTGCATTTTTATAAGATTTGTTTAAATAACCCGGGAGACAACGGAAAAAAAAACCAAACTGGAGTAGTTTTCAGCTAGCTTACAGATTTATAAGCTATTCATATACAATTTTTAAGAAAAAAAATCCAGGTACCTTATTCATCTTTGTGTTTTGAACCAAGGTGATTTGCCGCATCATAGGCCTACTCTGTAACCCACAAATTAGGCCAAATACAATTTTCATACTTACACTGCCTGGTGGACAACTCTGGATTTTTCAAGGAGGTACTCTGAAATCTGAGCTCCTACTACAGTGCCACCACAAGTGAATTTCATTTCCAAATATTTTCCGAATCTGCTTGAGTTATCATTGATGATGGTGCCTGCATTCCCAAATGCTTCTACAAGGTTGTTCACCTGGAGAATCTTCTCCTGCAGAGTCCTGTTATTAGCCTGGATATGAAAAAGATATTGCTTTAAATTATCAGTAATTATTCAAATACATACATTTTTAGGTGTTTCTTTAATCTTCTCATCAGTATTGTCAAGTGTGACATAAGCAGGACAGCCATTCCCATGGGAATTCTATAGAGAGAAAGGCATATATATATATATATGTATATAATGAAATCTGTCAGAATATAGCAATCTTCAGAACTAAGGCTGTCTGGAAGAGGTAACACACATAATGATAACAACACTACCAATGAATTTCTGTGGTTTCTGTGTTTCTGAGATGGCCAATCTGCTTTTAGGATCCTTGTTAGCATCTGGTTACTGCTCCACTGCACCCTACCAAACCATTAGTTTGCTTTCATCTCACCTGAGGCATGCAAAAAAAAAAGCATTTTATTTTATTTAGACAGTTATGGTGGCCTCTTTCCAGAATGACTATGTCCCACTGACAGCAATCTGGTTGTGGAAGGATGAGAAGCTAGAAGAGGATTTTATTTAGTCCTATTTGGGTGACCTGAAGACACTCCATTAAACAGAGATCTGACTAAGTCACAGCCCTCACTGCAGTGGGTACTTTTCCTTGTGGAAACCCCAGCATATTCCCAAGTGACCCTAGTTCAGGAGGAAGGAAGGAGTAGATAGACCAGCATCATGGTCCAACGTTCTTTGGAAAATGTGTCACAGTCTCACCCCACAACCAATGCCCTGTCCATAGGTTCAGCCCTTTAGGCCCAGGATAGCAAAGCCTTACAGAGACATCCCCCCTGCCACCTACCTTGCCCAGGACAGTGAGCTGCTGAACCAGCAGATGGGCACTTTGCGTCTTGCCAGCCCCGCTTTCTCCAGAAATAACGATACACTGCAGAGAACAGAGCAAGACTCTGAGCTCATCACGTATCTCTCAGCCTGGCAGAGGATGAAATGAGACACCTCATCTATACCTGATCGGAGTTGTACGTCACCATGGACTGATAGCCTATGTCAGCAACAGCAAAAATGTGAGGAGGGTTGGCAGTCCGTTTGGCTCCGATATACAGTTTGGAATGCTAAGTGTAAGAAAAATAAAAACATTATCACGATCCCTTAAAAACTATTTTTTAATTGAAGTTTGGTATTATTTTTAGATTAGTGTACAGCATGCTGAAGTTTCCAGCAGTGATGTTTTCTGAGGGACCTGTTACTGCATTTTCTATACCATGAATCTGTACGTACTTAGTACTATAAGAACTGCTAAAAAAATCAAGTGCAATTTTCTATAATTTCAGCCCTGATTACACTATGAACTCAATTTATTAGGAGAAAATTTACTGTTGTCAGACATTGTAGTTTCGACTTACCATTTAAATTTATTTGTGCTTCACTTCCTATTAGTATCTCTGCATGATACTGATGTTAAAACTTAAGATCTTTTCTGTATCTGTAGTATCTGATAATTAACAACACCAAATTATTGTACGATCAGACCTTAATACCTTTCCCCTTTTATAAAATAGGGAGACAAATTCCCTTTTTTATAATGAGGAGACAGAGTCACAGAAGTTAACATTTTACAGGAGTGTTTTGTGCATGATCTGCACTATTGCCAAAGACACCATAAATTAAGGTTTTTTTAGTTTCTCATTTCTGTGCTGAAATTCAGCACATGTTGAGAATGTGTGTCAATGCGTGTCAGTAAAAGAACATCTCTACTGGTAATTCTGTTTTTCAGAGTAAGCTAAAATAAATCTCAAGGATGGTCTTACTTTATACTTAACACAAATATTTATATTTTAGTGGAAATTGGTGCTAGCTGAAAATAACCAAACCTAAATTTTCACACCTGTGAAGAATAAATATCTATGTTCCGAAATGGATTGACAGCGATGAGAATGTCCCCAACATATGTGTAGATCTGATCCTTGGCATAACCCTTCTGCAACTGTTCCGTTACTGTGTTCTGATGGAGAAGGAACAGGAACAATGAATCACATGGGGGAGAAAAGAATATTAGGAATATGTATAAAATATTTATATAGTTTCAATAAGTGAGGATAGGGAGGGAAGGTATTTATAGTCAGGAATACAATTGATCACAATCAAAAGTAAGTAATATTTTCAAACACAGTGGCATTTCTAATTTTTTGTGTCCAAACTCACTTTGAACAATATCTACTTACAGATCCCCAAGCGGCTGTAGAAAAAGGAGTTAATAAGTACTGCTTTCATTCTGTAAATCAGAGGTTTCCATGAGACAGTGCTGTCTACATTTTTACAACTAAAGTTTCACGTAACTTATCAAGCAAGAACCATTTGATTGAGTCCATAACTGCCATTACAGCTGCTCTAACACTACTCTCAGTTATGATACAACACAGATGTTCAACTGTTTGGCTCCCATTAACGTAAACAATGAGGCATCTTCCCCTATTAACAAGCAGTCTCTGCTGCGATTGTTCTTTGCTGCTGCAGACCCAGTTCTCCCTGAACCAAGAAAAAGGAAGGGCCCATTAGTGGCATTCAAATTTCTTGATGTAATTTCCCTCAGCTTCTTCTGCATACTCAGCTGGGTATATAAAGTGCATGGCTAGGTTTCCAATCAAAACAGGCCACAGAGCTGAATGAAGAAATTCAAACCAGCCTTGAGACTAATCTGAGGTACATGTGAAAATATTTAGGCCCCATACCCACTGGAACAGAACAACTGGCAGCAGAGGACTACAGAAGGAATTGTTTTCCTTCCTCATTCATCTATTCACAGTGTTGTACACTGTGTCCTGTTTAATACATTTCAAAGCTGAATTCTCAACAGCTGTAGAAGTTATATTTCCTTCATGAGAAAACCTAAGGAGAAAATCTTGGTTTTCCATTGCCTTGATAAACTTTTTGGTTTTGAATGCTCTCTTTCCTTTTGGCCACAACCAGATTCATGTTACAGAATTATTTTAGGGGAACTTCTGCCCTTCTTGAAATTATTTCTTGCACCATTAGAAGGTCTCTTGTCTTGCTCTGATGATGGGGCTATCTAAACTGGAAGAAAAACATGAGTGGAAGAAAGAATACCATTCTGAGAAGCTGCCATTCATATGTGAAAGATGTTTTAAATTGGATTTGATTTAGTAACACCACATAGTCAAACAATGCACTTAGACAGAGGCTTCCTGAGGACTTCCATGAGAATGCTCCACCTCTGAGGAGATGGGATATATTCCAACCTGTCTGGTTTTTTGTGCAATAAAATCCCTGTAGCTTGGATTGTTTATATGTATCATGGTAAATGATAAAAAAACCCAAAACAGTCTTACTCTTCTCAATACTAAAAAAATGCTTAAACCCGAACTTTGTGCAGTAGATGAAGTTTGGATCAGCTCAATTACAATTAACTTAACATCAAGCTACTATAACAAAGCTCTTGGGAGATGGAAGATGTTCTGTGAGCTGTCAGCATTACACAGTTTACCAGCTCAAGTGCCACAAGAGTATTCTGGACTGACAAAGATACAATATACCAGAGAAGCTTTACTGATAAGAGAATGTGAATTATAGTCTATTCACAGCCCAGTAGACAAAGAATGACAGTTTGTTTACAACCACTGATGGCCTCCAAGATCTGCAAATAATGTGCTGCAGCCTGATTCTTCTTTCTGGTTTTGAAGCTTAAAGCATAAACACAGCAGACTTCCTCCTTCCCTTATGCCATGTTCCCCTGCTCCTAGTGGACTCATTTTTGAACTTTGACAAAACAGTGATATTTGTATCAGTAATTTTGTCAAAAGTTCACCAGCAGGCATTGACAGTTCAGAGCCTCAGCTGACACAAATTGACCCTCACACACCTCCAGACCAAAGTAAGTCAGCGAGAACCCAGTCTGGGAGAGTATGGTAAGCTAGTTGAAGACAACTCTCAGTGTTCAAGCAACAGGGAAGGAAGGGCTTGACCTAGACCAATTTCAGGTTAACACACCATTGCAAACTGGATACTTAGCTGTTATAAAATCCAGTGATATAAATCCTGTTTAGTCAATGGTGTTACAATACTGTTTGGTCTACAGCTGTAACTCCAGAGATTGTTTTAGCTTTGAGTTGGAACCTTTCTGACACAGTAAATCTTGTTTAAAACATTTGGCATAAAGTGGTGAAATGTCATTGTACACTTACACAGCTGAAGTGTGACAATACAGTTGAATTTGAAACTCAACAGCACACCATTATGATTTAATATGTGATTACTCCTCTTCAGGAACGTATGAAAAAAGATGCTCTTACCTCATCCAGTACCTCCAAGGTTGCTAAATCATCTACCTCTTCTTGGTTTGAAACTAGTGACTTACTGTAGTTCCCTTTTTTTGTATGAATACGTTCAAATCTAGAAAAGAAAGAGATACAATCTCCTGACGTAAGGAAGCACAGAGCAGATCTTGCATCTGCAACCATCCTGAAGGCCAAAACATTCCAGCTTTCCATTGTTCTGAATTTACACACACAAATGTTTGAATAGCAGGACAGGGGTCAACTTCTTGGTACAGCACACCTGTACTTGACAATTCAAAAGCTATGATTTGATCCCAGAACTGCTACCACTCTACAGATCCCTGCTTAGATCACACCCCTACATCGGCTGCAAAATTGGAGCTTGGCAATACAAATTAAAAAAAAGAACATGTAACAGTGAAACTCTGGCACCAACATGCAAAAAGATCCTGATATTAATTATGGATAGGACAACACCAGGGATGTATGATGAAATAGTATGGCAAAGACGATGCAGACAAAGCACTCAGGATGGAAACATTTCTAGCTTAGTAATGACAGTGCTCTAAAGTCTAGCTGAGATGACCACACTAGAGAGCAAAGTGCTACAGAACCACTGGAGTAAGTGAAATACATCTTGACCAAATTTTCTTGGACTCGCTAGGAAAAAAGTCATACACGAGAAAGGAAACTAAATTTCAAATAGCTTTCTTATCAGGGTTAAACTTCAAGTTTAACTCTAAATTTTATTAAAGTTAGATTTCTTTTCTCCTTCAATCAAACAATAAACCTAACTTCATGCAGTCTCATTTTAATTAGCAAGAAAGTTCCCAGAGACTTGGATCATTCTTTATCCAAGAGTAAAGGCATTGCTAAATAGACCAAATGCAGCAGAAAATGCAAGGTTTACAATTCACATTAGTTACACTTGTTTTATGAGATGAGGGAAAATAAGGGAAAGGGAAACTGGATAAGTAACAGCAGAGTTCACAAACTAAATCAAGCTCAGATGTGTAATAAGGCACAAGCACAGAAAACCAATTAAGTAAATCTGATCTCCTGATATGACCCCACTCCCCTTGATGCCACTGGTAGGAAGGCACCTCTCAAACAGAAGGAACATGCACCTTGGTAAACTGAGACAGCTGGGAACCTGTTGTGTGAAGCACTCCCTCTTTACCTTGATCCCAGACAAGACCAGGGAAATTCTTTATTTAATTTTGATATTAGGATATATGGCATGGGTAAAAGCAGACACATGTTTTCTACATTGGTAAGAATTTTGATATACAGTGAACACATGACAGGAGAAAGAGTGTGGTCACACCAAGATGGAAAGTCAGTCAGTGAACATCACACTGATGGGGAAAGCTAAGAGACTTCTGAACACCCACTGATTTACTGCATAGTTTAATGGGCTGTACCTATTCCATGAACATCACCTGGTTCATGAGTGCTACTTCAGGTCATGCTGGCTGTGCACTGATGAGGGATGTAGGTGCAGAAACTCAAGCAGGCACTGACATGGTGCAATTACTAACTGCCAGGACTGAAAAGTGACTGGAAGAAAAGGGCAAACGATGCCCTCCCAAACTGTAAGTGCAATCACAATCTGGATGATGGAAATCCAGACAGAAGTGCACTTCATCTATCACTTCTTTCAATTTCTCTTGTCTCTAACAATCATTCCCTGAGGATGACAGAATGGCCTGTCCTCACCCTGGTGCCAGTAATGGGGCAGTTTCTTCCTCCTTTACACAGGTGCCAGCCACCACTACAGTCTTTTAACTGTCCACAATGCAAAGGCAGCAGCTTCACACCCACAGCTGACTAATTCTGCAACTTTAATATCAAGACAGAAGCATGAAAGACTTCCTTGCAAGAGCTAGCATAGTTTCACAGTTTCTGTGCCAAAATCGCAGCACAGTGAGGAGGCTAAGTGACCAGGAAGCACAATGAACCATAGGATTGACAGGATCTACAATATCCTAGGTTTGACCTATTCTTCCCTTTCCTTTGGAATCCAGCTGTACCACGAGAGCTGATAGTACTGTCCTGATAGTACTGTCCTTGCAATAACAGCATGAGAAAATTTTTGGTAGCATGTACCCCCAGGTTGTATTAAAAATGATGTGGTAATATTAAGATTTAAATTAACTCCTCAGCCTTGCATAATCTGCTGCTGTTCGATTTGCATTTACCAGCTAAAGGACATTACTGAATCCAAAGTCAGAGGCGCAGGCAATATCCTACCCTCTCAATAGAAATCTATCCCCTCTATAATTCACACTCCTATTTATACCTCTTTTTAACAGTTTTGTTTGGAAAATTTTAAATTTGGACAGCAGAAACGACTTCTCCTTTGTACCTGTATGAAGGTCATTTTGTGTCCAGAGGATGCATCCAATATCAGTGTGACTTTGAGAGAGACCTATCAATACGTACGCAAGAGAAAGATGTGGGAATTGCAGGACTATGTCAAGCTTTACTGTTCTATTTTTTCCGTTGTTGGAGAAAGACTCAAAGCAAAGCACCTCTCAAGCTTTGCTTTCCATTTCTGAAACTGTTACACATTGAACACATACTGTTTTAATATGCTAAATCCTTAAGAGTTACTGCATATCAGCGAGAGAGCGATATTTCCCAGGATTAGTTTCAATTACTGTTTTTCATTCAATGTAGGAAGCTAACAACTGCCTTGCTGGAAGGGAAGAGAATGCTCCAGTCATGGACACTTTTCTTTTTCTATTTTTTTTTCTTTTACAGAAACAGATCTCTGTGTATGCCAGGGAAGTTTAATTACATAAAATCGATTCTCCTGTAATCCTCTTCAGCTGACATTATGAGAACACTAGCGCTTGTTGGACCAGATTATATTCTCCATTCTCCAGAGTACATGAGAGTGGCAGATTTGCAGAACACAATATTTTTCCACTTTGCTGTCGAAGGGCACAGACCCCTCAAGGGCAGTTATGCTGCTTCACTCCAACCACTTAAAAAAACCCACATCAATGCTGTTGACATCAGTGCTGAAGTTTCATTAAGATCATGCACATAGACATTGTGAACTGAAATAACCATGTATCTCTGTTCTGCTCAAAAATGTGTTGGAGGCATTGGATTTTACAAGCATGCCCGACAAGCAATTCAGGCAGCTAAAGGCCAGAAACATCAATGCAGTATGGACAAGAAAATGAGTCAAGGCAGCATTGTTTCTGTGCATTCTCTTTCACACCAACATCCCCCTCCTTCACTTATCTTTCAAGATTCAGTTAAATCAAAATGAGGCAACTGCAGCTTTTCTTCTTCAAATTGTCAGAATGTATTTAAAAGATTTCTGATAGTTCCAAAAATACCATGAAAAGGAAAGTGTGACTCATGATGCCCTGCTGAACTCTCTGCCTAAACTGGTTGGAGAATCATCTACAGACTAAGAAGTGACAGGAAAAGGGCTGGCCTTAGTCTGGGTGTAAAGAAGAAACTAAAAATAATGAAGTTTTTGTAAGGTGAAGGTGGAAACAGTTGTACATCTCCCAGCGGTTACAAACAGCAGTAAAATGACAAAGAAGCAACACAGAGAAACGTCTACAGGATCTGTCATTGCTGGTGATTTTACTTCTCTGGAGGCTGCACAAAGCAATATTAATTCACACTTAAAATCAAAATTTTGTCTTCACAGATATATCTCGTGAAATCTGCTTAAATAAAACTACAGTCTGCTGTCTATGAAAAATCTGTATCTGGCTTTAGAAAGTGTAAGACTCCAGTGATAAACCTCCAGCTGCATCTGCACAATGCTTTGCAGACAAACCTGTTCTCCCCTCTGTATTTAAATGATTCACAGCCTTGAGACTACAGGCTGCAGTCTCAGGGAGCTGTGCTGCAGCTTATGCAATGTTGCTGAGAGCACACTGTTGCCCTGCAGAGCTACGGGGCTTTTGATTCAGAGGTGGGCTGTGTCCAGATCTGCACAATCTGTTTGACAAAGCTTGTGCTGCTTTACCATGACCTGTAAACAAAGCAGATGATTAGTCCTTCACAACAGCCTCGAGAAACAGCTGTATCCCTGACAAATTCCAGGGGGAAATATGTGTTCTTAACTGAGCAAATCGGAGATCTCTAAAAGGACTTTTTGGGATCAGTTCCTCATGAGTCAGGCCCATGCACTGGGGTCACAGCCATACTGAGAAGATAAAGGAGAGGCTCCAAGGGTAAGCAATGCCTGCTGAAGTGTTCCACCTTCAGGAGAAGAGTTGCTGAGCAAGTGGACTGACACAACAGTAAAGTACCACTTGCAGAGCATTTCTCCTGAGGAGTTCTGAATGCAGGAGGAACATCTTCCTCCTGTTTTCTTCAGAAGGTAAACTGTTCTTCATTCAGGCATTGCTGTTGTCCATTGTGTTATACAGAAGAACATTATTCAGATATAGAGATGTGTATTAGCAAGAAGCATATGGGACTGGAGATCTGCTTATTCTAAGGCCTTTGCTCCCAGAACTCCCTACTGCTTCTACAGCCTGAGAGAAGTTTGCAGCACAGCCGTCCTACATAGGAGTGTCCTCAATGCAGAAGCACACACTTCTCGCTATAACAAAGCCCACAGTGAGTTCCAGGGGAGGAAGAACCAGCCTGAAGGGCTAAACAAAACCTCCCATTTAAGCCACTACTCCAATCCAGATGTCATCTGGAGACCTTGGCCAAGACAGCACCGGACTCTGTGTGTACCATCTTGTTCTGCTCCTCATACTGTTCTTTGTCAAGCCAGCATGGTGATCCCCCACCCTCTGCTACAGCCTGCCCTGCAGAGTTGAGCTTGAAGGATTGCTGTCAGCTGCTTTCCACTGGCAGGATGAGTCAGAGAGGCTGGGACCGAGTGAACACCCAGAAAATGAGCGACACAAGTCTGTGCAATCAGGGAAAGTCACAAAAAGAAACTTTATAGTACTCCCTGCTTTTAATAGGGGTCAGTAAATTGACAACCACCTTTGTGCATGTTGTACATGAACTTCTACGAAATTATCTCCCTGACCTTTCTAAATAGTTAAATACAGCAACTGTTCAGTATCCTGTTACTGATTTCAGTGCCAAGCCTATATGGCCAATGCAGGAGGACAAACACTTAAGAAAATAATTCAGCTCACCCAAAACTTTGCATCATTTTGGAGTAGAATAGGTCTCTTTCCCATAATTACTCAGAGAGTATATAAAGATGACTCTTAATCTGGGGACCAGAGTCATTTGCTGAAATCTAGGTGCACTGAATATCCCTCATATGTACAGCTCATTCTGGAATGACTCACAATTCCCAGGAAATACACAATGTACTAATCATTGCATATTTCTGCGGAGATTATTGTAAAAGCAGTCAAGAAGACAGCCAAACAATTCAAGATAAAAGTCTTACAAGCCTGACTGTCAGGTGTAGATGCGACAGTTCTGAAGGTTGTTTCAAAGACAGCTATTTCTGTTGCAGAGTAAAATTCTTTACAATGCAGGGATTTTCTCCCTCTTTTGGCCTAGCAAGAAGTGTATTTTTAGAACTGTTTTGGGGTATATGCTGCAATGCTCATTTTTAATAACTATTTTCATCACTAATTATAAATTTTAACTGCTATACTGAAGGCCTTTGTCAAGCTCAGGGCCCCTGTCCTGAAAGTGACTCTCCTCACAAAAAACCCACCAAAATTAATTGCACTTAGTATGCAACTTTGCCTGCTTCATCTCTTCCCTAACATGAACTTATCCCATATAGCATATCTCATCTAGTATATTTGATATATAGCTCATATATCATTCCCAGCAGCAGATTTTAAAGATGTTTCAGTCAGGATGCTATGGGGAAATGTTCATGTATGAAAGGATATTTTCTCTTGCTATTCCCATTGTCATCTCAGCCTGAGTTCTGAGCTAGGAGAGGTTAAGTTGCAAATAGATATTTTTAGCACAAAAAAAATGATGATTTTAGAGGAAAATGTACCGCATTTACTCAAAGTAAAAAAGTGGAATTTTTAATGAAGCTCATTGCTAATATTCATGCTTTTTTGAGTCTTGAGTAGAACAAGATATTCTAGTGCTAGAACACTGCTCAAAGGCTACTGAAAAACAGTATTATCTTCTATCACTTTCACTAAGTCTGGAGCCAGGCTGTGGCACATTGCCATTTAAAGTTTTATCAGTGTTAATTGAGATTTCTCTGGTTAGTCAGGTGGTTGGTGGGCTCTCTTCCTCTTGCCATTTCTCTTGTTTCCATCTCTTGGGAGGACGCAGCACAATGCAGAACCTAAACCTTGGTTCCCCTTCACTGGAATAACAACACTGGGAAGGTTCTGAGGTGACTCCTCAGTGTTAGAAAATACCTCAGGAACAATGGTGCCAATGGCAGTGACTTCAGGTTGGCTCCACCCTGTGCCTAGGGATTACGCATCCTTCCTGAGCACACGCAGTGCACAAAGATTGGATCTGAGGGTGTGACATAATGTCATGAGCTTTTCTTTTTGAACTGTATCAACTGCACATTCAGCAAACAACAAGGTAAGATCACAAGCACATCAACAAACGACTGCTGCAGAAAGCTGTCAGAACCAAATTATACCTCAGTCCAACGGGCTAAGGTGTCTTGATTTTGAGTATAAACAGAAGTAGTGCACATAATAAAACCTAGTGGCTGGACCTCAGTTATTAATTTCCAAGTATTTATCTTTTTTCTTTTGAAATACAAAGCTGCAATTAGTAAAGTAAAATTTGACGAGGAGAGTAAACACATACAGAGAAAATAACCGGATTTCTAACTTTCAGCTTTAAGTCAACATTACTAAATTTATTGACTTTATATTCCAATGCCCATTTATACAACACAACACAGGCAGCAGGATTTCTTTCCTCGGTGGAAAGAAGAGATCTTTAATCCCTTAAACTACCTGCCTCCCACTTTCACTCCCATTGTCAAGAAGGAGGAGAGTTCTGACTTCAAATTAGGGACCGAGAAAGTGTGAGCTCAAGATCAGGAAGAAGTTTTACAAGGAAAGTTGCCAGCAACTGGTGAAAGTTCAGAAATTTCACAGTAGGACCCTAACGCATCAGTGTAAAAACAGCGCCACAATAGCATAAGCAAGAAAAGAGCAGCTCTGCCAGGGGACTTGTCACTATACAGCCTGTGTTTTGACTCTAAATCATGGTACTTCTGTACAGACACTGCTTTTAACATCATTTGCTTCTTGCAGATTAAAGGTCAGAAGATACATATGATTAGTATTAAAAGACTTTTTAAAAAGCATGACTAGTGAGTTTAAAGATCTTTGTATAATCTCTTATCATTCACAGCAGAAAAAATCACAAATGCTGTTCTGTAGTCAGTCTTACAGCATATTTCACAAAATTACACAATCACAGAATCATTTAGGTTGGAAATACTATTTGTTAGTATTTTGAACTGCTAAACTGAAATATGGGCTATGCTCAGTTTAACCATGCCATTTAAATTACATTCTAAATCAAATAAGTACATTTTTTGTGCAGTTGCAGATAAGAATTTTTTTTTTTTTTTTTTTTAAAGAGAAAATTTTGTTTTCCTTTGGGAAATTTTACATAAAAGTTACACTTGATCAACTATAAAAGCATAGGTGACTTCATCACACAGTAATATATTCCCTTAAATTCTAGCTCTCGTGAAGAGCCATCAGCTTATAAAACACAGTCTAAACAGGACAGAGAAAATACCAGTGGATCATCCTGTTCTTGTGCCACTTGACTGCTCTATGCACATGCAAATTGGGCCACCTTCTTTATGTTTGCATTGTACAGAAAACAAAAAAGTTCATGTAGTTTGCTTTATGCAGCATTTACATGAAAAAAAATAAAGGATTTGGAAAAAAAAGAATATGAAAACAAAAGTGAGTTCTCTAAAATGGGTAAAAAAGGTCACAATATCTAACTGTCTTGGAAGCTTGATTTTTTTCAAAATTATTTAGGCTTTAAAAGGACTAACATCACAAGTGTTAACAGAATTTCAATTCATATAACCTAGTGCTTTGGATTTATTTTACCACATATCATTTCCCTGTGTTTTATAAATAAATGCTATTTAAAGTCTGGATTATGTTGCCAGTTTAGTGCTCAGTACTGACATCCAATAAGCTTATTTGAATTCAAGAATCTTTCTGGATTAAGCAAATGTCAAGTCTGCAATATATAGAGCATATAAATCCAGTCTGAAGCTTAAATTTAAGCCAAATGCATAGTTTTATAGTGAGATGTCAGAAAAGAGAACGCACTACTCCTCCCACATCCACTTAAAGTCGAAGAAAACTTCAATATCATAATTATTTAGAAATGTATTTTTACTATTATATTCAAAGCATAGAGTAAATAGAAAATTCGCCAGAACTAGAACTGAAGACTGCTGTATATATCTTACCATAAACATGTGAAAGGAAATGTGGCAGATTCTAATAAGCTTTTTCCACATAGATGATAATGCCAAAATGTCTTTTAAATTTCATGTTCCATTAAAAAAAAAAAAAAGAAAAAGCATCATGCTTTACCTTGAAGCAGGAGCAGTCACACCAGTAGTACATCAATACTAATCTACAAAATTTCACACCTGATACATGACTGTACTGTATGGAGCTTTTTCAATTGCAAAATTGAGCCAAGACATTTTCATAAACAAAAGCCGTCAGATGTTAAGTGATTTGTTCAGAATTGATATCACTTAGATACTAGTGGAAGAAAGAACGTATTTATTCAAGAAGAGGTAAGATTTGAAGTTTGCAAAACATGGTCTGCTACCACTATCACTTCTTTCAGTCAGAAACATCTAATTCCTGCAGGAACCTGAGTAACTATTTTTAGCATACTTGCTCAAACTAAACATTAGCTGACCATGCAAATGTAAGAAAATGCCAAACATTAATTTCACCTAACCTTTGCTTCCTAAAATCTGGGGTCTAAGACTACATCTTGAGTCACAGAAGAAAGGGGAGGCACTTTAAAGATTGTTTCATCCCACATGTGAATCATGATGCCTCTCTCTTTCCATTGGCTGTACAGAGGACTCCAAATATTAAGCTTTCAATTTTTTTGCCAGCTAAAGTTATAAGGGTTGAATCTTTCTCTGAGTGCTAGTCATTCTGAAACAGTGGAAGTATCAAAATTGACCCAACTGGTCTACTTTTCAGCTACTTTTACCTTGCCTTTTCAGTGACTCCCATTTGTTGATGAACATCAATAAATTCCATGAGTTGCCTTTGTAGCACGTTTTCTTTTCCTTCAATTTGCTTAATAAAATCATGCTGCAAAAGAGTAGATACTGTTGGACGCTTCTCATAATCTTTAGTCAAGCACCTGTGCTGGCAGAAAAAAACATATGATCATTGAGGGTTTGCAGTTAAGTTTTGAAATGCTTGTCCGGAGTTCATTCATGCCTCCATAATAAATACATCCATCTTAACCAAAACAGCTCTGCACTGAAAACAGATATGACTTCACAGAATCGATGAGTCCAAGAAGTTAAATTATTGCATTTTAAAACTAAATATTCTTTAAATTAAGAAATACCAAGAGTGCTGACATGCTATTTCATGTTTTAAATACAGATCCTAATTTGGAAGTCAAACTGGATTTACAAACAAGCCTTTTAAGGAAGAGTATTAGTTACAACAGATTTCCACAAAAGGTATTTTACATATGATATTTACACATGTTCCATATTCAATCAGAGTGGTCTTAGCTGTTACTCACTTGTTAATGAAGTCATTGAATTCAGGCGACCACAGTTCAGGCTGCTGTAGCGTTGGAGGAGGATTCCTGCAAAGGTCAGTGTGATGATAAGTTAATAAGCTACTCACTTGACAAAAACAATGTGTGAAGGCAGGCTGAGTAATGAGTCTTAGAAAGCCACCAAAAAAATACATTGATTTCCACTGATAAAAGGAGCATGGGCACATGATGCAATTGGTTCTCCTACTTTACATAACTAATAAGGAGAAATAGCATTGAGATGATCTACTAAGTGTAGCTAAGAATCACTGTAATTTTTTCAATCAAATCAATAAAAGGAAATTAAAATAACAACCCATTAATCACTGTTCACTTGTAATGGCAAGTTCTTTTTTTCAAGCCTGAAACAATACACTTTCTTAAGAGAATTTTTAAAAAGAAATTCTAAGTTTTCTCAGAGGGACTGAATTAATCAACTTGCTGAACACAGCGTCCGAAGGAACTGGCGCTTTATTAATTATTCCTCATTCATCAGAATACAATCAGAAGTGAAGGTCTAAATACAGATCTATTGTAAATAGATACATTGCTTTCTTTTCTATTGTTAGAGCTGTTTACAATAGGTGTTAATTTAGTTGAAATGGTCTTGACAGTCTTCTTCCATTCAGAGGTGCCATTTTCACTGAGTATGGTCGTGAAGACAAAAGGAACGACCAGCCAATAGACAAGGTGACTTCCTGTCTCTTTTCAATCAACCATAACTGCTTTTCTTTAAATGCTGCTTAATGTTTATCACTCTCAGGTTTTACTCAACAGAATGAAAGGGTATTGATCTTATATTTGCTCCAGGGCAGAAAGGTGCCCAGCACTTGTAACAGTATAAGCCAGAAGATTTTTGAACTCCTAGCTGCAGTGACTGACCACAATAGTTTGCAGCTGCTTTTCCCATAGCAAGCAAGGGTTAGAAGTTAATTCATACTCTGCTTCAGTGCCAAGTCAGCCAAGATTTGTTAAACCTAAAGGTAATTTAAACTAATCTGGGTGTCTTGGCTGAAAAGGACTCTAAGCACTTACATATACTATGTGGGCTCAGCTGTTGTGGTACTGCTCCTGTTCTTACGGTAAAATCCACAAACTACTACTGCATGATCATTACTTACAGGCTTGGAGACTGACGTTCTTTGAAATGCCATAAGTGGCACTTATATTCTCAGCTTCAAAGCAAAAAACACAAAAGAAGTTGCTATTTGCACTGCCCAAGGACTGCAACACTGGAACTGCCAGAAGCAGCACAAGCTAATGAAAAGCTGAAGCCTAAATGTATGTGAGTAGTGGAACAACATTTGCTTCAAAGGACAGGCGATAAGTCCTGAAGACAGGTATGAGACCTGTTCACCACAGTGGCACATTCAGACTCTGTATTTCTATTGTGTCATTCTTTGTAACAGATTATAAGGGACTCAGGTAAGTCCTGCATTCATGTGGCAGCAGCACTCACAGGAGAAGGCCTTACAACTGTTTCTCAAATGTAGCTACAGTCAGCTCTGAACTTCTCAATATGCACACCTGGTTGAAGCAAAGCCTGCAGAAAATACAGCTGGGCAAAGTATTTTTAACCTATCTCCTAGTATAAATAATATAAAGAAAGTCCACAAACTTACACGGTCTAAGTTTGAAGAAAGTAACAGTTAAGGAAAAAGTTCAGTCTAACCCATCAACAAACAAACCTATCAAGATATTACCTTGGTATTTTGAAGAGTGCCCTCATGGGGTGCAAATCAGCAAGGGGTGGATCTCCATCTCCCAACTCTATTGCAGTAATACCCAGTGACCATGCATCACATCTAGCATCATAGGAGCTATCTAGCTGCTGCTCACAGGCAATCACCTGTTGGAGTAAAAGACTGGGATGGTCAAATGTCCAAATTTAAGAGTACACCTACAGCTGAAGGAATCTCTTACAGAATATTCAGTGAAAGAAACAGACACGCACACATTTAGAAAGCCAAAGCATCCATCCAATTGCTGAAAACCCCCCAATGTTTAAACTAGAGAAAGCAGGTGTCCATGAATACCATATTCTCTGGCCAGACGTTCTCTGATTTGAAAAAACGGCACAAATCTATGGCGTTTTCAGCTGAAGGTGCTAAACTGCATCCCACAACTGAGGAAGCAGAAGGAAACTCAGCAACTCTACGACTATTTATATGGATTATTCCTTCTAAGTAATTATTGTAACTGTACTGCTCTCTCTATGAAGTGAAACAATCAAGAAAGCAGAAGCTGAATTCACTATCTGTTACTGGGTCCTTATTCAACCAAATCAGCCCATTTCCAGATCAGGTGGATCTGTACAATGTTCACTAGACCACAGCAAAGTATTTAATTTCAAATACATTTCAGATAATCCATAATGCTAGATGAATCTAGAATTTTTCATCCCATTAGCTGCAGATCTAAACCAACATGTATGCCATCAGTTATATGGCTAGACCTATGTGTATGAACAGAGCGTGTTGATAAAAATAAATCTGTATAAACAGAGTAGTTTCATGTGCTATAAACAGATGTACTTGCACGTGTTTATGAGCACACAAATACTCTAAGTAGATAAGCTTAGTTATAGGGAAATATTTTTCCTGTCTCAGCTTAAAATGTATCTTTATATGCTTCAATTTCAGTCTGGAAAAACCTCCACAGAATCATAGTACATCTTCTTCATTCATAATAACCTTTTCCATTTCTTGCTGCAGCAAATATGGATATATAGTATTAAAAACTTTGCAGGCGTAGAAGTCAAAAAACCAGAAGCTGTAATGTGTCACAGTACCAACCTGGGCTCCTTCCATCCGTGGGGAGATGAGATATCTACAGTTTCAGAGATTGAAAGGCTGGAAAGTATGAACAGTAGTACTCTATATTCTTTAACATTTTAGTAAGCATTTCAGTGTCTTGCTCCCTATCTCTAATCTTGCAATTTCAAAAATAAACCCCATTTTAACTTATTCCTTGCTAACATGTAAGAAAAAGAGGTTTAAAACACTTTTTAAAAGGACTTTGCTGTTTCATTTGGCGAAAGGACCAGGAAGAAAGACAAAGAGCAGAAACGTAGAATACAGCAGCTCAAGTACCAGTGACAGAATGTTTTGAAACCTGACCTCTGGAGCCATCCAGAACGGGGTGCCCACGGAGGTGTTCCGACGGAGACGAGTGCTGGTCAGCTGAGCAGACACACCTGGAAGAACGAGGGAAAGCTATCATCAGAGCAGTGGCTGTTTCCATCCAAGACAGCCCTTCTGAAGGGTGACATCCTCTTGTCATGCCACAGCTTCCTCCGCAGGTGAATCTCAAATAAATCTTTCCAGTTCTCTGGAAAGAGAGGCCCAGTCCTGAAAGGTTCTCCGCATCCTTGTTTCCAGTGGCTTCAGCAGGACTGGGACTTAGTCCCGATGAGCATTTGATTAGTAATCTATACTTTGACTGGTTAATTACAGTTTTTCTATATGCTGTTTCAAGAGAGCAGTAAAACACCTTAGGGAGGGTGCAAAAGTACTGTACCTTCCACGGCTTCTAATGCTCAGTACTGACACTACACCTCTGTTTCATTCTATATATATATATACACACATATATGTATACATATATATGTATTTCATGTTAACACTATAAAAGATACCTATTCTCATCTCTTAACTGCTCTGCTATAAAAAAGAAACAACAGAAGCGTGAAACCTCAAAAATTCTTACAAAAGCAGAAGTCTCTCCATGCTCAAAGCACATTCTCAAAGCAACAATCCTGTAAATCAGCTTTGCAATATGAGCTGTAGTTTACGGAATTAACTATTTCAGGCCAAGGGTTGGAAAGTGAACTCTGAAGTTCAAAGATTCCTTGCACTTTTGAGTTAAAAGACACTGAAACATTAGAAATTCAAGTGGGCTACAGCACAATTCTCAGCAGCCTGTCACCAATTTCCTTCCTTACAAAACAAGGGTGCATTGGTTGGAAACAGCTCTAGTGCATGCAAAAGGAACAGTACAACACATGGAGAAAAACAGCCCCCCAGCCAGCATGCCCTAAACTATTATGGATTTATGAGTCACAAATAACGGAGAAGTCCACACATGGAGAAAAACAGCCCCTCAGCTAGAAAGTCCTAAACTATTACGGATTTGAGTACTAGCCAACACTGAGGTCCACCAGAGGCGGGTTCTGAAGAGCTGATGCCATGGATGGCTGTAAAGGTCCTGTGCTCTACATTCACATGCTCCAGCCTCAGTCCGACTGACACTGGAGCTCACTTATTTTCCCTTCACACACGCATCTGCTTTTTCTTTAAAATGTAAAAAGACTCAGTTTCACTCTGTGAGTTCCATTTCATTGTTCTGAAACACATGAAGCTCCAGTGAGCACCACTGGCCAGTTTCAACTCTATATTGTCTGGTTTGAAAATGCTTGACCTTCTCTTCCTGAAAAGCCTGCAGACGGTTCATAAAAAGAGCAATTCACATTAACTATCCAATGGGAATATTAACTAAACCTCTGTCTGGGTAGGGTTTGATTGTTTGGGGGTTTTTTCAGTGTAGTTAAGAAACCATGGAGAGCTTGATCTGTTTTTTCACTCTAAAGCTACGTGTTCAGTTCTGATTCACTAAATATCTGCATTTCACTGTCATAGAAATGTATGCAACATCTGGAAATAAAGGCTGCAAGGAAGACCCTGCCTGTTCCTTCGAGATAAATGCATCCACTGTGGCTGCCTCCCTCTAGTCTAAACCAGCCTTGAGAAAGCTGGATCTTTTTCTCTCTTTATGTTTGCAGAAAGTCCAATACACAGTGTTATGCATCATGGAAAGCAGGACAATGAGAGTCTTAGCACAAAGTCCATCAATCCTACTTCAACTCAGCTAAGCAGGGGCTTTGTTTTTGCCATCTACAATGCCAAGGAGTTGTCTGAGGTCCAGCTTCCGGCTCACAGAGTCTGTGGCTGTTCCAAGCCCTCAGAAAAACATGTCATTCAGTAAGCACACATCACCTCAGCTCTGAAACCACTGCAGGGATGCCAACAGACATTATTATGTGAGATCCTTGATTTTGGAGGGAGCTGAGGCTACTCTCCCTTCCTCCATGTTGTGGGAGTCCCCTGCGCAAAGCTCTTTATTTGCAGACTTGAACAAAGAAATGGGATTCAGATCTACAGGCAGAGAAAGGCACTAACTATATTTTTATGATTCCAGTGTCAGATTTTATAAACATTCATAACTTTCTGTAGAGATAAGGAACAAAATATAAAATATGTTCAATCTTCTGTCTATGCACTGTTGGGTTTTTTGCTCTTCAAACTTTAATTATTAAATGAACGGAGGATTTTTTCCTCCTCACTCTTCTTTTATTTCAGTAAAAAACTGATTTAATTTGAATTGTTCACCACTACTTTCTTTAGGCTCTTGGGGGTTTTGTGTGCTTTTTGTTTGGTTGGTTTTTTAAATCCTTTTGCTCTCAGCATTAAAGTGGCATTTCAGATTATGCAGTGTAGGTCTTATGACAAATGATATTTCCTTGGGCTTTTTCTGTGTATAGAGGAAAGATGATGTAATTCCACACTTAGTAACATTTCTTCCAGCATTTCAGTAACCAGTCAAGCATATAGCTGGCCACTTTTTTAAACTCACATATTTTCAAACAAAACCATCTTGCTCCTCCCCTTCCCATTTACTACTGCTTTGTTGCAAAACAAGCCAAATATTATCCTAAGAAAATCTAAAATACGTCATAAAATGGTGTTTTATTACACATGAATTATTTTTTCTTATTAAATTTAAGAGCTTTATAAATACGTGCATTAGTAGTACCAATGCACACTGAAAAGAAAATACTGTGCATATAGCTGCATTTCTTTTTATTTTTTCAGGCACAATTTTACTAATAAAAACTGAAAATCTGGACACTTAGACTATGAGTATTATTCAAGGTTTTCCTTGCAAAAATGGGCATATTGAAATAACCTTGCAGGTAAGCCATCTACTTCTGACCCTAGCACTCAATTAAAGAAAAACAGGGCAGAAATTAGCTCCCTATTATTAGGAAAGGATTGTCTCATAGAGCCCAATCTGAGCAGACAACATTCTGATCTAAACTGGGAGGCTGTGCAGCATCCCCTTATGATGATGCCCTATGACAGAAGTACATTTTAGTGGCTGATGCTAGTGAGGGAATGGCGAGCCCTAGCAAATTGCACTAATCTCACATTTGACACACAGCAGGGAGACTGGATTCACACATAATGACCTTGACCTTACCCCCAAGGGCTTACACTCCTTTAGCTATTTCTTCCTTCATTGTTTGTGCCTTCAGTGTATGCTTCACTATCAAAGCATCTTCATTGTGATCTTCTGTAGATTAAGAACATGTAATTCCATCATTCCTCAAGGTAGTTTCTGGACCAAAAACCACCCACACTGTTAACCCTGCAGATCTAAACAGGCCAAAAGGCTTTGAATTATTTCCCAACCTTTTTTTAATCTCCTAGAGAAACAGACATAAAACAGCAGTAGTGTTTTACACTGCACTCCCCTTAAGCTCTCTGGCAGGTATGTTCTGCCATTCCTGTTCCATGTGTGTGATGCAAAAAGTGGCCTCACCTTCCTCATCTCTTTGTCCAAAGGTGTGAAGTCAGTCTTTTATAAATCATTCAATCCTACCTTTTTTAGTAGAACTGGAGGCAACAGATCCTAATGGTTCCAGGTTTTCCTTTAGCACCTTAAGCTTCACTTTGAGAAGAAGCCACTATTCTTGTCAGGATGCAGACAGGGAAGTAGCTACATCCCTCACAACAGTGGTGGAGTTATAATTCAATTCCTCTGTAATTGCTGATACTCTCATTTTTTTTGTTTGCTTATTTCAGGTTGTATTGGTGTAATAATACATATCCAGACAGAATATTTCAGACAGACCAGCTGAAATGCATACAAAACGCTAAGAAAAACCTCAATCATGCAATTCCTTCATACTCCATCATGACAAAAGACAACAGGGAAAGAACAATATTAAACCAAGGCAATTCTGGTAGTCCAAATGGCAAACATCACAACACACCAGGTATGTAACCACATGCAGCCACATGTAGTGGCATCCCCACTAAGACTGCAAAAGGAGATCAAAGAGCTTCTCCCAGGTTTAATTACTTATCATGAATAGAAAACGTAAAGACATTTAATAGAAAATGTTACTAACAGACCCCAAGGATGCAAGTGGTTGGTTTGATGACTTCACAAGAGATGTTTCAGAACCTTTCTGAAACAATGTCAATATTCGAAATTCCTTTTAGACTATAAACTGACCCCAAAAGTAAACTTTTAAATGAAAAGAGCACAGAGGCTATACAGTTTTCCTGTGTGAGCTGTTGTGAGAAAAGCACGCTTGAGAACTTCTGCTCAGTGATAAGGGCTCAAATTAAGTCTAGAACTAAAAATCAGGTTCTGACCTATCAGACGGAAATAAAGAAACAGGAAACAAAGTTTAAATGATAAGGCAAAAATATTAGAATTTTCAACAGCATTTTATGTTGAAAGGTGTTACATTATGTCACAAGGAAGCATGACTTGCTTTTCATAAATCCATGCTGCCTCCTCCCAATCACCTTCTTGTCTGTCATATGTTTAGAAATGATTTCCAGGATTATTGGCTCCATCACCTTCTGTGATGGAGATCAGGTGTGGTTCTGACCAGACTGTAGCTCTCTGAAAACTCCTTCTTGCCTTTCTTGAAGACTGGAGTGAAAATAATTTTCTTAATTGCTTCAGGAATCTCCTCCAGTCTCCAAGATATTTCAAAGATTATTGGCAACGATCTTGCAATGACATCAGCCAGTTCCCTCAGCACTCTTGGGTGCATCCCAACAGGCCCCATGGACCTGTGCACATCCAATTCTTTTAAACGCTCTCTAACCTGATCCCCCTTTACTGAAGGTACATTTCCTTGCTCCAGACTTCCCCACTGGTCTCAGGGATCTGGGATTACAAGTTAAGACCATGGCAAAGAAGATATACAGTGCCTCCACCTTTTCCATGTCCTTTGTGACCACATTCTCCATATTTCTGTATTATTTTGATGTACATAGTGTCTAAATTTTGAAAACTAGTGTTTCCCAGACCCTCAGGAAAACACACACTGCAGATGCAAATTTTTAAGTGAAATATGCATATCCAAAAGATAACCAAAAGGCCCAGAAAGATCAAAAGCTTACTATCCAACAAGACCATATATGTAAACTGACTGGGAGATGAAAAATCCATGGCATTTACAACAAAACCAAGAGACGTGGAGTAAAAGGGGATAAAAAAGTTAATCTGTACTATCGAATACAGGGTGATATAAATGGGTGTTAAAGAAATGAAAGTCCAGTGGCTTTTATGGTAAACTGACCATGAGACTTAAAGACAAAGAAAAGCCATTTTTAAGCATACAAGGAAAAAAATTAAAATCCTAAATCTGATACAGAATCATTACAAGGTACATACTGATAACAGTAAAGTGACAAACAGTGCCCTAAAAAAGGCAGAATGTTCACTACATCTGTGAGATATATAATATTTTTTAACAAAAGGGTTTAATAGAACTTCTTTCTTGAAGAAATCCAAGCCCTTTCATTTTAAGACTGGGCCTCCAGTAAAACAGGTGACCACAGGCTCCCCTCCACATGCTCATGCTGGTTCAGTGCATCACACCACCAATGATTCTAATCAAATCTCATGCTTCAGGGCTCCAGCTGGTTTCCTGAAAGGGATGCACAGGAACATTTGTTGTCCTGTTGCACAATTGGCCAGATGTACTTGGATAGAACTAGTCTTCTCTAGAGCCTCAGGGAGTTGTACAGCTCCACACAATCTGGTGCAGTATGATGGTGAGGAAATTCCTTTTTCTCAGATGCTGCCTTCTTCATACCTTAGATTTCAAACTTACTGCTGCTTTGACACCCAAAAAGGATGTTTTTTCCCCTGTATGACTGGCAAAACTCTGGAGATTTTTCTCATTGTTCTGTGACACCGTTTTCCTGTTATGATAATCTGTTATGATAGTACTGGCAACACCTATTCTGACGGAACAGAACATTTAAAGTACCTCATGACTGGAATATGCCAGTATAAATAAGTCATTGGGTTCAATATTCAGGTAAAAAATGAATGAGGTTTAGTATACACAGGTGAGACCAGAGAGTTTCTAATAACCTCAAGAGATTACTGTTTTGTGACCCATGACAAAACCAAGTGGAATTCTTTGCTGGCCAGAAAGAGCTATTTTCTCACTTCATGTGTCTCTGGCATCCGACACCAGCTTTCAGCATCAAGTGTCTTTAATGCTTAAGCCACCAGTGACATCCGTATGTGAATTAATAGAAGAAAATATTTGAAAGACCAAGTGAACAGCTTATCCTGGATATAGCATTTGGCCACATGATTTCTGTTTTTTGTTACTGGACAGCACAAAGGTTTTCATTCAAACACAGTTCCCCCCCCAAAAATTTTCAGGACTAAGCCTTCAACAAAGAATAAAACATTCAACAATGAAAAAGCTCCACAGCTCAAGTCAATGCAATCCATCTTATCCCTGCTAACCCTGGGTTGAAAAATTTGGAATTATTACTTTGATGGGGTTCAAAGCAGTTTGACAAGCTGCTCACGAAGAAAGCTTTCTTCAAAGTCTTTTACTTTTATTGGCTTCTGCCATGTCTCCTGGTAGATGCATTTTAGAAGCAACATGTGAATGTCATGCTATATGGTATGCAGAAGTGACAACACAATAACAGCCTGGTTTTGATCCGAACCAGTGAAGCAGACAGCTTTATTATGGATGCATGCTAGAATGACTAAGACAAATACAAGTCTTGCTATGACTCATTGCTTAAAGTAAGCTAAGGGCAGAAAGAAAATTATTTTGTTTTTGAATACTTTCAAATTAAATTATTTTAATTAATTGTTTCATTTTTGCAGAATGATTCAGACAGCATTTAGAGCTAACGCAGGGCAAGCACAAAAGGACACAATAGGATATTCTGACTACTCCAGAATAAGTAATCTACAAAAGTTTGGAACACTACTCAAGGTCATGCTGAGCTCCTCTTCAATGTCAGCAGGACATGCAAAGCTGGGAACAATGATATATATTAAAAGGGACAGAGACTGAAATGCCCCAGCACTCAAACTTGGATCACTCACAACTGACTTCTCAACCTATTCTCTGAGCACAAGGTGGCTCTAGACTCCCTCCGTTGCAGCCCGACCTGTGCCACGTGCAATCTGAGCACAGTCCTTGGGAGCCTTCTTGGCCTCTGCAATGCCACATGGCCCAGACACCCGCCAGGCTGAGCTGTGATCAGCCAGCAAACTGCATCTAACAAGGCTATTCGTGGTCATTTAGGTCACGTTAGGAATGGCCAAAGCACGGTGTCACAGCAAGACAACACGAGAGCCGCTGAAGCGTCACGGTGAAAGGGTGTGCCGTGGTTCCCTCCCCAACCTCTGACCAGAGATTTCAGATGCTTTTTTCCCCACAAGACCAGCAGAAAGCTCCCTCATATGTCAGAAAACCAGGAGAGGTGAACAATCAAAGAGACGGAATTACCAAGATGCAGTCTTACCATGGACTCATTATTCCATGGAGATTGTCCCCATTGTTTTTGACATGCTGTACGGTGTAACTGATTTTACTTCTCTTGCTTTGTCAGTATAGCAGTTGCTGGCTCAGATACACTTCAAAAACACAACCTATTTAGCACATTCACAGAATTTTAAACATTTTGGCCTGTATTTTTGTATCAGAACAGGCATAAATATCATGGAACAAAACTTAATAAAAACACATGTGCATTCTAACTCATGTTGATCACTTGTTATTGATCACTAGTAGTGGTAAAGCACTACTAACAGTCCATAATTTGTAAGGAAGAAATGGTAGTACACCATTACTGAGACACAATACAGAATGTAGCAGAATTACTCTTCCTAGGGAAAAAAACCCCAATAAATTAATTTTAATAACTCAATTGAATTAAGAAATTATTATCTGCATTTAGTATTGCCCAAACGAAATTATGTATATATTTTAAAGTAAACATAGAATGAACACAAAAATATCCTACCAAAACAGTCTTGACTAGTTTCACCAAATTGCAATTCTGAATAATAATGAGGCCATCTAGAAATGCCAGTATCAAGATTTCTTTCTTCTTAACTTTGAAAGACTTCAAATAACTTTAAAGGAAGAATGATCATTCTCTCCATAGCAAAATAATAACCCAATTACATTCCAAACACAAAAGCTGACCTCTGTCTACCTGCAGTTTCCAAACTACATAGAAGCAATAGTTCAAATATTAAACAAAGCAATCTCAGTATGTCTAAACAGAGCAATACATATTCCCTTCCCCAATCCAATTTTTCCCTAATGAGTTGTACTCAGGTTAAATCTCTAGCTGACCCTGGCTACTGCCCACGATAAAACTGTGCTAGCTATATGCAAAGTGGGATATCTGAAACTGCATTTGGAATGCCAAGACAATATTCACACACAACCTTTACATCCAACACTGACACAAAAGCAGGAAAAAGCAAACTAAGCGTGTTTAAAGTACAAAAATCACCCTACCTTCACTATATATTCCATTAATATTACAATACATGTTTTAATTATGCAACCTATTTATCCACAGTGCTAAAGGAACACTTGAAGACATTATTCTATTAACTGCAGCAACACAGCTTGTATTTTTCCACCATCTGCCAGCAGCAGTGAGGTTGCATTACCTTTTTTCCATGTTTTCCACTGGAACCTGCTTTACATATTAAAAAACATTGATCTTTCCTATGAATTGCTTATCCAGAGCCTCTACTGATGGAGAGTTTTAGTTACTATTAGCAAAATGCCTAATAAGAAACCGAAAATGGACAGTGCCAACCCTTTTCAACATCCCCTTCCCCACAGTTACATTGCAGGGCAAACTATGGGGAATCATGGGATCTCGTATAGCTAGAAGTCGGCTTGAATTCTAAAGATTTAACGAGTCCACCCACATTTTATTTGCCTTATGGGTACTTGAATATTTCTATTATCCATCTAGATGTCTGAATTTTTTTCCCAATGACCTTTCCTGGTAATAACAGCAAAAGTCTAATCACATGTGGTATGAAAGTATGTTTGATGCATAGACAGGCATGGCCTTCAGAAAGAAACAGTGCTGCTGGAAAAATATGCATTTCTTAAGTGGGGGAGTATAATTTACATTTTTTCTGGACATTTCCAAGGCAACAGCTGCTCATCCTGAGATATTTCTGGCCTGGGAGAGCAGGTTTCAGTAGTCCCAAAGAAGTATGAGCTACCTGTGCTCTTGGTCAAGTCTATCAGCCCAAAGGTCAACCCTCAAAACTACAGCTAAAGAGAAATTTTCCACCAGCATTACAGTTTCCTCTTTTTAGCTAAAAGAATCACTTTGCCACGTGACCATAGGTGTTTCAAAGCTTTTAGTGGAAAAAATGGTTCTTTCCTCCACGGCTTCTGAGACATCAGCAACTTGTCTGCTTTGCTGATAGGGAGTTTCATCCTCTAGGATCCTCTTTGATAAAAAAATATATAAGCATGAAAAGCTCTGGCTTTCGAGCTCCCAGAAGCACTGAAATGGCAGGCCATTTCAGAAACAATTTCAAAAGTTTCAAAATGAAATGTCACTTGGACTTTTTCAGACCAAAGTTAAAATAATAACAACAATAATAATAATAATATAGCTAAATTTCTTTTCTCCCATTTTGAAACAGCACATTATAGAACTGTGCCTTAGATTGACATTAATACACGACAGGCCCTGTGCAGCATCCTGATTTTGAGAAAAGAAACAGAATTGAGAGAGACTATTCAAAGAAGCAAGTATTTGTCAGCAGAAGCAGATATTATACCCTCAGTATCCTATGAAATCGGTTGCACATTATAAGATGCAGATGAATATATGAATTTTTACTACAGATGAGCTGTGCTATGTGTTCAAGTGACTTCAGGCCAGCTTTTTAATGATGAAAAAAGATCAGACACTAAGAGAGTTAGGCAGCAAAGGTTGCAGATAAATTAGTCACATGACTTTTAAAAGGTATCTGGCATTAAATTAATTTCTTTAAATTTCATAAAATTAATTTTCTGCACCTTTAGAGGCTAAAATTTCATTTGAAATCTGTCTTTTTGACATCAATCCACTGCGTGCAAGCAGAGTTCTGAAACAGATGTAAAAGACTTCACAGAACAGTAATAAGCAACTGTGAATATAATTAGGAATATTTATCAAAAAAGATTTTAATTCACACCTTACTTGCTTCCAGTTCTTTTCATACAATAGATTACACAGCAGTCACTCTTTGAAGTGCTACAGGGAATTTAATGTAAATGTATATTTTTCTATCAAATCTCTATCTTACACTGCAAACATAGCAGCTACACCTGAATATAATGCCACAATATAATGTGGTAGAGGATATTCTTTGCTTGGGGCCTAATTGCTGCAATTCTCAGGCATAACGTCCTACCCCAAAGCTTTTCTATCAGAACAGCTTAGCAGCCAATTCCCACAAATGTTCAGGTAGTGAAACTGCCTTCAGTCAGCCGCCTTCTCTTACAAAGAAAATATGGACTATTAATGTGTTTAGAAGTTTAATGACTTTATAGACTGAATCTGTGATCAGTGGACATTCTCACAGTAGATCCCCTTGGCTGCTATTCATTATCTGTAGAAAATAAAAATTAATTTGTTTATTTCTGCTGATCTAAATTATCACACTGGATGGATGTGAGGCCAGAGGATGCACCCCTGGTTACAGTACTTCAAAATTTTCCTGTCTTGGACAGTTGAAACTAAAACTTTATCTGGCAGCTCCTTGATAAGCAATTGAGCTCCAGAAGCATTGTTCTGGGATGTTGCAGAATCATAGAATGGCCTGGGCTGAAGGGGACCTTAAAGATAATTTAGTTCAAACTCATCTGCCATGGGCAGGGACGTTGTTCACTAGACCAGCTTTCTCAGCCCACCCAACCCGGCCCTAAACACTTCCAGGGATGGGGCATCCAAAACTCCTCTGGGCAAACTGCTCCAGTGCCTCACCACCCTCACTGTAAAGATTTTTTTTTTCTAATATCTAATCTAAACTTACTCTTCTTCAGTTTGAAGCCATTCCCCCTTGTGCTGTCCCTACATGCTCTTGTAAATAGTCTCTCTCCAACTTTCTTCTAGGTTTCCTTTAGGTATTGGACTTGATTTCATCATTAATCTATACTGTGATTGGATGTTTCTTAGATATGAGAATATTAGTGGGGTGATCAAGCAATATTACAGCAGAATTTAAAGGGAAAGCAAAAATTCCACTCCTCAAAGCAATCTGAGTGAGGCACGGCTGTGGATCTGTGGTATTCTTTCAAAGTCTATCTCTTTAACTGTCAGTACCTCTAGAAATGCAAACAGTTCAGAGAATTAGCCCGGATTTTGGAAGAGCTTTTCCCTACATTTTCTGTGTCATCTCAAGCAACTCAGTCTCTCAAAGTTTCAGATCTCCAGCTGTTAACTGGGAATTAAAGTAATTTACTTCTCCATAAGGGTGTTGTGAAGGCTATCCATTACAGACTGTGCAGTGTTCAGAAACTATGGTCTCAGAATATATAAATACCTATGATACGATGACCATAAAACAATGTGTATAAATTGTGTCACAAAATGAAACAATGACAATAAAGCAACGTGTATAAATTGTGTCACAAAATGAAGCTTCTGAAAAGTTGGTACTGTGGTGCAAGGAAGGACTCACCATGGCAGAACACTATACACAGAGTTCAAAGTGTACAAAAGCGATGAAGGAAAAAAAAGCTATTTTCAAAAGTGATTTGACTCGTTGAAAGTTAAGTGTTTTTTCACTTATTACTCTTAAAATGTTCCTAAATGTACTTTAAAAAAGGACAAAAAAAGCACAAGTTAAATGATTGCACAACACACACAGACTGAGAATAGGTCTTTTTCTAGTTCCGTGTCTCATAAGGGACTTCCCAAGCCCATCTTTCAAACACAGCGTTTATGTTTAGCAGAAAACTACCATAAATAGTATCAGGGGAGGACAGCAAAGGCTTCTTCAGGAACATCTCACCAGCATCCAGCATGCAGGAGGATGGTGCAGACAAAATTATCTTGGGAAGGGGTCACTTCCTTGGTCATATGTGTTCAGTGAAGGAGTCCTTGGTTCCCTGCCTCTGTTCCTCTCTCCACACAGAAAAGCTGTGTGCACGCTAGAAAGGGTGATGTGATTATTTGGGTTGGGATTTTTTGTGTTTGTTTGGCTCCATGTAAGAATTGATTCAGTCTAAACCAAAAATTTTGCTTCCTCTGAGTATTTACTGGGTGAAAAGGACACTGTACCTCCATGCCTATCTCACCCTGTAGCCTGTCAATTTTAGAGGCTTGTATAATAAAAGATGGCTGAGTTTAAGTCCCCGATCCAATAAATGTTTATGTACAACAGTCTGTAGCAATGCCAACATGAGAGATTTTCATCAACTCACATTCCTGGCTAAAAAATGATCTTGGAATCTGATTAATGTGGGATTAAATCCCTTAAGTAGAAGACACAAATCCCACAAATCCCAGCTGAATACCTTAAGCAGCAGCCTGAATGGTGAATGGTACGTCTTCCATGATGATTTTATGAAGACTATAAATTTATTCCATCTGAAACTACTCATTATTGGCTTCAGACTGTTTTTCTTCTTGGGGAGGTGGAGGGAAGCCAGGGAAAATATCGATCTACTCCTAAGTTAAAGTGCCATTTGTATATTCCTTTGAGAGGATGGCCTGCAGCTATTACAAGCCCCTTTTGAGCCCACAAAACTGTGTATGTATATTTGTTCCTTGTACATGTTCTAACCTGTATTTTGGCATCACAATTTTTCCCACAAGAATTTAAGATTATTTTTCAATTACAGCCTTATCAGTAGATTGCAGTAACTGGGGAATAAAGAATTCAGGTCCTCATCCCTACAGCTTGTAAGTTTTGACATCTGCATATGTGATTTAATTTTCAGAAGCATTGATCCTCTAATTGCCTTAAATTTTTTTTTCCACTACACATTAAAAGTCTGAGGGCAAAAATTCTCGTTTTCACTTCACAATAAACTTCCAAACTATCAGAAAATACTAGGAAGTGTATGGCACACGATTTAGGAAGTATGAAGATTTTTCAATGGAAGATTTTATCTGAGGAATACAAAGGAAATATATGATATTTCAGAAGAATTACTAACCCTAACAGTTGTGGGAATTTTGTGTGTGAAGTCATGGGAGTTGCATAAATACAATCTACTGGCTGGAAGATACTATACTAAAGAGAGTTAAAATCCCATGATTAGTTTAAACAATTGTTATGTACCAATTGAACCAATATCATTAACAAAATAGGAGGGTAAAGAAAAAACAGATTTTTCATCTGCTGAATTAAATACATTTACAGTTGTCTGCTGTGCTGTGAAATAGTGACCAATAAATTTAATTTTAACATAAGAAGACAGTGTTCTACCTGAAGATAATAGTTCATAACAACAAGTATTGCAAATTTTTGTACCCCTCATATAAAACAACAGTCAATAACTTTTTAGGCAAATCACTGTGGTAAGGATGATGAATAACAGGTTGCATCCACTTACCCATGTCTCTCCTCTTCCCTTCTGGCAGTGACATCAAAGATGAGAGCATTCAAGAACCACTTTAAGCCTAACAGACTTCAACTGACCCTCTTAATGCCAATTCTTAGATTTAGAAATCTGTTAGTCTTCCCAGACTTTAGAAAGAGGGGATTAGCTATATAATATTTCCTCCTCTACTGCCTTCAAGTATCTCTTGTTTCAAATCAAATAAATGAAGTATATGTGTCAAAGGTGGAGCTCTCCCATTCTTCACAGTATCTAGTAAGTTTTAAATGCTCGCATATAAAACATGAAGCTTTTTCCTATCATCAGCTCCTAATTTTACTGAACCAGTGCACAGTTCCTGGAGGAACTAAACACCAACCTTATTTTGAATCCTATTTACTCACTTTGCCATTTCACTTACTGTGTGCCTCAAAGCATTTGGCACTTACCACCACCATATTATAATTTCTGGTTTTTAGCCATGCTATTGAAACAGCATTACCAAAATTACAAAAACTTCTATCAAGTTAAAAAAAGTAACTTTGGTTATCCAAGAGATTTTTAATGAAGAACCCAAAAACTTAACAAAAAAATAAACACAATTAATATTTTCTGGTTTATTTACTCTATACTATTTTCCATACTTCAGATGTAAAACGTTGCATGTATATGTAAACATAACATACCAAAATCCACAAGCTTGACTCCTCCTTCAGTAGTCAAAAGGATATTATTTCCCTTAATATCACGGTGGATAGTTTTGTTTTCATGCAAGTGCTGAAGTCCCTGGAAGGCAAGATGTAAACATGAACTTTTAACAACAGCTCTGTCCTCTGCGTTACATTTGCAGAAACAATAAGTTAGTGGAAAAGTATGAAAAATACTCAAAACTTTTTTTTTTAATGCAAAACCACAGGGATGTCATTCTTACTGCAAAACCACTTGCCACATGACAAGGAAAAAATATTCTTTAATTGCCCCACTTTATGTCAAATAGAAATTTTAAGATGAAAGCAGAAAAACATTACTATAAACCTATATATAATACCTTCAGAGCATAAACTCAGAGAAAACTACTAAGACCTAAATTCCACTGGACAAAGTAAAATTTCAGTTATAAGAAAATGATAAAGACACTTAGTCCTAATGAGCAAAACCAAATTCTTGTAGCAGGGTTTGCATTTCCTAGATACGTGGATTGTTTTGCTATAAAAATATTTCGGATCCAGACATAGGAAGCTGAACAGTATTTTGACTGTATTTCTTCTATTTCTCAAGAGAAATGCAATTTTGATGCTGAACTGTATTTACTAAGAAAATTGATCAATGGTCAGAAATCAATTTTCATTCTCTTAATAGTGAAACAAACAGATTAACTGTTATTTACTTTGCTTGCTCAAAAAGATCCACCCTAATTACACATCGCCTTGATTTCATTAAACACTGCTATAATACAAGATAGTGAGCTGTGTTAGTGGTGACATGATCTTCATTCATTTAAAGAAAAAAGTATGAGCTGAATATTGACAGTCCTTTCATGGAAAGCATCTCTTACCATCAGAGCTTCACGTAAAATGTAAGCAATTATAAGTTCATTCATCCTTTCACCTCTCTTCAGAAATCCTTTCACAAGATCAGTCACAGATCCACCATTGCACAGCTACAAAACATAAAGGGAATATAAAAAGGAATTAAGGAGTGTTGGAGTAGCCACCTGGTTTTCATTTTCAGGTTTTTTTTGTATCTGTAGCCAAATGAGATTCTACTAAACTGACAAACCACAAATTCGTCCTTAAGCCTACCATTTATACAAACAACATACACAGCAATTTTTGCCAATTATTTTTCACTACTTTCTGCATTTCATTCTTCTCGTCCAAACACAAGTATAGTAATGTATCTCTTTGTTTTCCTATATCCATGATTGCTTTTCACTGAAACAGTAGATTACAGAGCAATAAATTAGCTGTGAAGGCATGTTTTGTGGGGCATTCTAATTGCTTCTTATATTCATCATGTGCAACTCACCACCAGTGCAGATTATTACAACATCAATTCTCAGGTACAAAAGCTATGTACAGGAAAAAATGGATTGAAGGCATCAGAGGACAGGCAGCAGAGAAATTTCCCCAACATGAAATCTTCCAAGGGTAAAGCTGCCCTTTTTGCCAAGCAGCACTAAATTCCTAGCATAGGGAGATGTGATACAGAAGACATGGGCATCGTGGAATATGATGAAAGCACGGCGGAAAGAAAGGTCTCCCACCGAAACAAGGTGTGCCATGGGTGTAAGACTAATTATAGCTCTTGTTGCACCAACCCTGTCAGCTCCTTGTTCCAGATGGAGAGCCACAACCTGCACTGGACAATCCTCTCTCACTCTCCAGAGGAGAGAGTCCAGCCAGATCCTGCAAACCCCTGTCCTGTCCTGTATATGTTGGAAGAAGAGACCTGGCCTTGCTCTCTAAAAATGACTGTGAGCATACATTACCAGCAGATTAGTTTAGACTGTAGCACTTCTTATGTTCGTTTTTATCATTTACAATTTTTCAGCTGGAAGAAGCAACAATGGAACTTTAGTGAGTACTGTAGGAGTTACACATCTGCAAAGATGAAATTGGCACTTAAGCCCTTAAACTATCCATAATGCACCTGACAATACTCATTGATTGAAGAGCCATTTGCCTCTGTAAAGTAGTAGCTGCCTCCAATAAAACAGGAAAATAAACTTTAATTCTTATGCAGTATCATCATCCAGTAGCTTTTCACATGAAACTAAATACCCATGTAAGACATTTTAACAATGCAGCACCAAACAGTAATTCCTTTTTACTACTTTTGAAGTCTATTCAAATCAGGGGCATAATTTACCAGTAAAACCTTTCAACTGCAGAATTCTAGACGTCAGATTCTTTCATGTATGTATATTTTTCATTTGTTCTTCTATACCCCTACATTTTTTCTGTGCCACAATTGAAAAAAGACTTACACCTTACAGTATAAAGCATTTTCTATCCCTTTGTACCCAAATATAATAATAATTCTCTGACTACCTTTAAGACCCCTAGGCTGCACTGAACTTGCACCACATGAATGCCTACAGAAATGCCATTAAATACATAACTCTTGTTGCAAGATGTGTCCCCCATGAGGTCAGCAAGGGCTCTGGTCTGGCACGGGCTGAGCTCTATGGCAACAGTCCTGGAACTCACTCAACCTCACCCTCACCTAAGTGGGACAACATGCATGCTTAGAGAGGGAAGAACTCACATGCTTAAATGATGGGATTAAATGCTTTGCTGGATAAGGATCAGATTCCCAAGCAGGATTTCATTTACTCTTATTAGCCATGCTGGTCTGCCTTCTATACTTTTTCGAGTTAGTTATTTTTTCCCAATGACATTATCTTTTCAGGGTTTCTATAATTTTACCTTTGGCACATCACCGACATATTTAATCAAACCAAATGGATTATGACAATTCTGGTTAATTTAATGCACTTGAAATCAGGGCACTGAAACTGTCTGACAAGTAACAAACCAACTGTGAAATACATTACATATATGATATTCTTCAAAGTACTTTTCTTCATTATCTCGTATGATATTTTGCTTCTTACAGATGGATCTTTTTCTATACAGAGCTGTATACCTGCTCAATGTAAAGAAAATCAATGCAGAAAGGAATATATTCTTTTTGTAGGCAGAAGAAGGGAGAAACTACACCTCAGAAATCACCCTCTTTAATGTTTAGGCAGTAAAGCCAATATGTGCCTGGGTCAGCAGTGTTAATTTTTACTTTCTTAAACATGTTGCTCTAATCTACAACTCTCATAAGATATAAATCCTCATTATGAGATAAATATCTGCATTATAAGATAAAACTTACTTAAAATATCAGGTAATATAAGACACTAAAACTGTGATTATTTTAGACCAAACAAAAACTGAACCTGGGTATGTAAAAAGTCAGCTAAACAGGTCTTGAAATAAAGAACCCAGAAGTCAGCCATACCACTATGGAAACCCTCCACCAACTCCCAAGGCAGGGTGGCTGCTTAGACAGAGTTCAGCAGAGGATGTTATAGACACAGGTTCTTGCACAAACACACACGGCAACTTTTGTTTTGCTACTTCCGTGTCAAAGAGCAGTACTTTTACTTACATCAGACAATTAACATTTTTCTGAGACCACCAGCATGGGAGGAAGAGGGGAAAAAAGGCTGGGTATTAGAATGCAAGAAGCTATAAGGAGAAAAAGAGATTATTGGAATACAACTACAATTAGAAAAGGAGATTATGGCAGACACTGCATGTGTGTGCTCTACGCTGTGTGGGTGGGAGGGGGGAATGATGACGGCAATGATGACACAGGTTAGTATTAATCTTGTTCTATTTTTACTGTCATGGGTAAAATGTTGTATCTGCTCTAATTTCCTATCTCTACTGTGAATTTTTTTTTTTAGGTGAAGCTGCCACATGTCCCTAAAACAATGCACATAACTAAAGTTGAAATGGCGATCCTTTCTCCTGACTCAGGGTATCAAGCTGCACGTGTACTCAATCCAAAGGTATCATAAACACCTCAAAACGTCCCTCTCCTAACAAGTCAGGTTCTTCTCTTCCCTCTCAAAACAAGAAGCTACAGAAAATTACAATACTCCTGCCCAATACAGTGCTGGACCATGCTTGCTTGGGAATTTGAGTAGACAGGAAATAAATCATCCTTGGGGATGTTGATCAGTGTCTGGTCCATAGAAACTCATAGCAGTAAAAAGCCCTAAATAATTTTTAAAAATCACATAACCCTGATTCATACAATCCTTTAATGAGAGATTATGGGATAAACGGTATTCAGCAGTACTGCTAGACAGAAAGTTTCTTGGGGTGGTGTTAAATATTGCAGTTTATAATTATAATATCTGCTGCTTCTTAGTAGCATGCTGTCCACAGTAAAAACACTGTGTAGCCTCTTACCAAAGCTGCTCAGGTTGAGTTAAGCCAACTGAAATGCTTGGATGACAAGAAATCATGAAGACAACAGAGATAATTTTTTAAAAATATTTTTCTAGTTTTCAGTGAAGCGTCTAGAGAAGGGAGGTGCTGGTAGCTATTATTTTGTTGCAAACATTGTGAACTCACATGACTAAATAGCTGATCAGTCTGTGTCATTTGCTCTACAGTTTTTGGTAAAATCTCAGAACACCTTGATGATGGGCACCATGAGCAGAGAACAACAAATGCGCCGAGAACGTGGGACACAGCCTTGCAGCAGAAGCTATGTGTCTGTCTGAGCTCTGCCACAGGTCAAAGCAACTCACCAAATCAAATGACCTTTCACCTGTCATGAGACATGGCCCCTTCTGGGAGGAGAGGGTCATAACTCTATTTTCCTCTCCCACACTAAAAACCCCTGCACATTCACACACATTCCCTCTTGCATACACAGAAGCACTTCTTGTGGTTTGTATCAGATGGAAGCCTCCATTTAGCTTTGAATATACTCAGCTTAAAGGGACAGACTCTTGGAATGTCCAGCCTGTGAGACTCAGGAAGGGAAAATACTTGTCATCGTCCCACAGGGAAGTAATTTAGAAACGTCAGAACTTTGTACATGAGCAATTTTCATCAAATTAATATTAGTCACTCCTTCTATTGCCCCCTTGTGATTTAGAGGTATTTTCCTTACTGGCAGTTTTTTCAGTGCCTGCTCCGATAGAATGCAAATATTATCTACAGAAACAAGCAACTAGAAGGAGGGTAAACTGAAGCCTTGAGGCTACCTAAAACGGGGTGGAGAAGACAGAGACAGAATCTTCCTAGTGTCACACAGCAAAGGATAAGAGGCAACAACCCCCCACTACAAGACAGGAGATTCCTATTAGACATAAACGAAAAATTTTCCCACTGAGTTAAGCACTAGGAGAGATTATACAGTGAGTCTGTGGTACAGCCATCCTTGGAGATATTCAAACTCAAATTGAAAAGACAAATCTGTAACTTTTCAGTTAATAGTCTTTTAGCAAGGGGCTGGACCAAATAACTTCCAAAGGTCCCCTGCTGTACTTTTACATGATTCAGAATATATGAATTTTACAATATTCAGTTCCTAGTCTGGATATTCAGACACCAGAAAGAGTGGGAAAGAACGAAGGAAATCTTGCATACCTAAACCAATGGAAAGAATAATTTAACAGAAGGCTTGATTCATATAAAAATCTGCCTTAAAGAGCTGTAGCTCTGATGGCCATGCATAGATGTATCAAAAGAGGTGCCTAGGAATCTTTCTACAGTGGTAGAAAAGGGCTCCTCCCTTATGATTTTCTGGCACTCAAAACGGCAAAGACTCATACTGGGATGACATGCAGCTCTCCACCCACCCATCTGCCACAACCATGTGCTACTGTAATTGAGCTATTAGTATGCTAAGCTATCTTCAGCAAAAAAATTCTAGAAAGGCATGATCCTAACACAGAAAATGTCATCTAAAATTGCCATCACATCACAGTCATGCAGATGTTCTTTTTAGGTCTTAGTCACTCTTCACCTGGCCCAGTTATACATTTCTCCTCTTCAGCTCTTCTCGGTTCTGATGCCTGTTGAATAAAGATTCAGTATCAGCTTCCCTTTTAAGAAAACTATCAGTGGCACTTTTGCTAGGGCCATTACAGCCTTTAATCATCCAACTGCTCCTGATTTATGCATCTGTACTAAGCTGTCAGGTCATGTTCGCTTGCATCCTGCAGTTGTCAAGGTGCTTTCATCTTACTTCAGTAGCTTGCATGCAAACAATTTTAGGGACAACTACAATTACTTCCTTCCCTATCTTTACAGGCTGCACAGACATAAATTACTGGGCAGCACATCGCATATGCACAACTTATGGAACGCATGAATTATGAAAAAGTCCAACCTTGCTTTAATGTTATCACATAGGAATGCTAAAAGCATCACAGGCACTAATCTCTATTTTTCTCCCCTGTTCTTAGAATAGATCAATAACCTGACCCGTTCTCCTAAGTTGCACTGCCAGTCTCTGAGCTGACTGCACCTTCCTTTCAAGACTGACTGCTGTAAAACAGAAGATTCTTAGCTGTTACTGTTTTGTCATCATAAAATTATAGAAGCAGAGGAATAAAAGGGACCTCAATAAATCACTTAGTCTACCACATATGCACTGTGTAGAGATTTGGTACTTTCAGATATGACAAACATATACGTCTAACTTGCTCCTAAAAATCTCCCATTGAGGAAGATTCCAGTCTTTCTAAGTATTCTGTTTCTGCATTTCTCTAGCCTGACAGAGCATTTTTCCTGCTAGCCAACCTGAATCCTTTTTGCTTCCAACAAAACCGCATTATTTTTGCCCTTCCTTTCAGTAGTATATGATAATAAATTATCATTATTTTCTATTTCCATCTCTGTCAGACTACTGCCATATGTATTTTTTTTCTTTTTTTTAGGCTGTACAAGGTTAATTGTTGTAACCTTTTGAAATTCTCCACATTTTCTCAGCTTAGACTGCATTGAATTTGCCAGTGATGTTTGTCTCACATTTTGCCCCAAACTGCATACAGAATTCCTTTGGAAGTCTTGTCTTAGCTGAGAAAAGCTGAGCAGGACATAATTATCTCCACTTTACAGAGAATCCCTTCCTACAGAACCACAGCCTAGTCAGATACGTCCCATTTTTTCTTCCAACGGATAGCAGTACTTTGCATGAATCTCCTTTCTGTGATTCAAAAAAAATTCCTCTGCTATTCGTAACTGTGAATCTGATGCTATTCCCCAATGTGCCTGTAATTAAACTGGGTATCCACTTCAACTTTTTATCTGGACTTTATTTCATCACTCAAGTTATTACTGAACAGAAACAGACCAAAAGCACATGCCTGCTTGAGATTCTCCCAGCCCTGGAGTGAACTATGTCCAGTTTAGTGAAAAAGAGGTTATTTGCTTTATTGCTTTTGTGAAATTTCTGTATTTCCACATTTTCCTCACAAGCATGTCACATGGAACCATATAAAATCCTTACAAAAGACACATTTCATCTATTGCTTTCTGCATGTTGCACCAGTTATCCTGTTAAAAGATGACATTGTATTAATACAATTAGTTCTGGCCCAGCCCAGGTTGACCACTTATTGTGTTACTGGGTTCTGCATGTTCTACAGTGGTTTCTATTGATTTGTTCTAGAATTGTTGTGGGTATCAAAGTTAAGTAGATTGGTATGTATTTCCTGAGGACATTCTTTTTCCTAACTTTGTAAAGACATACACTAAATATTCCCGTATCTCATTTCTCTAGTAACCTTGTCTTTACCACTCTCCACATTAGACCCTCCGAACTTGTCTATAAATGCTTTAGCTGAGCATTTTTGTTTCTCCTATTTGAAGGCATTCTGAAATATGAGAAGAACTGCGTTCTTACTAGTCTCTTACTGTGCTTCTATTTTTCTCTGCACCAGCTAATTTGCTATTGTGTTTTTCATGTGTTTAAAGAACTGCCAGCTACGCTGGTACTTTCCTGTATTTTTACATTATTTTTCCTAAGTACAAGTACCCACCAGTTCCTGAAGCCACCTAAAGCATACTCTCCCTAAGCCCATTATCTTTACCCTGCTGCCATCTTTACCGTCCTTTCTTTTCTCAGATGAGTGAAAGCAACCATTTTGGGGCCTTTTTCACTCAAATTTCCTTCCATCTTCAGCTTTTCAAAAGAGATCTTCTCTATTGGAAAAGAATCTACCCGATAAAGCCATTCCCAGAGTCACTTTCTTTGCCTTCTGTCTCCAAGCAAGAACTCCATGGACTGTCCATCTCACAGCTCAGCTGTGACCAGATAACTCCTACTCTCTCCCTACAGTGTGACCCGTTTTCCTAATTATTACTGCCATATTATTACATTCCACTGGCAGCACCTAACACCTTCCACCCATACTTGAAGGTTCTTGTGAAAACTTACAGGGAATTAAATCGGTTTCTTCAATGGGCCAACGTGGTTCAGTACACAGCTCCTGTCTGTGCAGCACAGTTTTAATTTCATCTCAGATGGAAAAAAGATGTGCACTGTAGCTCCTGTTTTTCCTAGCAACTGGACAAGACAACCCATAACCAAAAGAAACCACAGCAATGGTTTCTCTATGCTTTTAGATAAAGTCGATTGCTTTCAATTTAGCGTGAATGAAACGTATCATTGAAACGGGCATCTTTCCTGAGTTATTTTGCTTCAGTGATCAAAAACCATGTGGTATTTATGATTTTGCTCTCTTATATCATCTAGCACCTCCAGGGCTGTGTTAGTCACAGCCTCACGGGTGTTTGTTTGTTGCTTCTGACTTCTTTCCTTTCAGTTTGGCTTTTAACTTCTCATTTTCTTTGCCATGCACACGCATTGACAAGACAGACAGCCAGAGGAAAAGTTTGCCTGTTCCATCTTATGCAATGCTGGCCTTCACAGATTCTTATATTTCTCAGTCAGATCATAGATATCTTCACATCATGGCCAAAATGGAAAAGCCACAACTATGCAATTATTGCCTAAATTTCTTCTTTCAAACTCAGCATAATTGAATGAAGCCAAACAGGCTTTACATAAACAAGAAAAAGAAAACCCTAATCCCCAAAAGGAGGATTTTTCTGTTCTAAAACATTTGTAATTTTGTGGAAAAAAAAGGGAGGAAGGTGACAGTGCTGTTACAAAGGTTTATAGGACAGAGCCCAGCTCAATTCCCCTTCTAGCTCATCCCGATGCAAAATTTACATTGCACCATGCCATAATTCACAATCTTTATGTTATAATACATTTACATCCCGAATAAGTTGCTAATGAAGAAATCAATGTATCACCTGTCCACATCTTCTCAAAAGATTATACAGCTGAAGTGGTACCAAGTTTTTGTTTCAAATAGTTCTCTGTAAAGCAACTGGGATCGAAATATATTTAAAACAGAAATTCTAAAGGAGCTTCAACTATAGCTTCATGGCCTGGCAACACCATAGCATACCTGTAACTTTTTAATCATCAAATAAATGGAAGGATCATTTTGCAAAATCGGAGCTAACCTAACTACAAAGCTGAGAGGCATTGGTCAGTAAAGAGCCAGGACCATCTGAGCAAATACAAGAGGCAGCTTACCAAAACAGAGGATTTTAATAGAGCAAACTTAGTGAAATTCATCATTTTATCATACAGAAGGAGCAGTGATAAAAATAACATTTAGGGGGCAAAACCATTCCCTTGGCTAGGGAGAAAAAACCGGGACTAACTTTGGGATCCATAATGACAGAAGTATTTTTACTGAGTGCTGCAAACCTTACTGAGGCTCTAGAAAACACACAGAAACCCCTAAGCAAATAGGGCAGCCTGTGGTAACAGCAAGCTCTTCACAGCTTTTATTGCCTGCGTTACTTTTGTTCACTTTCCACCAGTTAAGAAACATTTCAGAGCACCTTCCTTTTCTGTAGCATCATTTCTATATGATTCAGGGTTCAGACAGTAGAGCCAAATACTGCCATGTCCACACTACTCATAATCCATTTTATGTCTGTGTTTCTACACTAAGACAGTAATTTAGTCTAATTCACCGTAATTTAAATTACTGCAATAGAAATCTTCCCTATTGAGTTTGAAATCATGGCTGGGGAAGCACAGATCCAAACAATGGGGCTTGTCTAAAGGCCGCTTCTACAAAAGGAGTGAAGCTGAAACCCACTCATCCCTAAGGCAATTTGTCTCCTCACAGCAGTGTGTGGGACACGAAAGGAGCTGCAGGATTCTGGAACTGCCACAGGACTCTACTAAGGAAGAACATGCTGAAGGACATTCTTACAGATAATTTTATAGGAACAAAATGATGCTAAAACCAAAAGCCATTTTTTTCTTCTCCTTTTTTCCTTATTTTAATGAACTACTAGAATGGTTAACTTAGAGGGACTAGATCGGACAGGACTGAAATTAAAGGGTTTTTGTAAACCAATTTCTCCCTGCTCACTGTGTGTGTGTAAGGCAGTTCCCTGCTTCCAGGGTTTAATTTCAGCAAAGTCAGCAGCTTTCTGAATTGCAACAAAAGCTGGCATTCTTTCTGGAGCCCAGGAAACCTTTCATCACCGCTGACACCTGGCTCCTTGTTCCTTGCTATAGTACCCTTCTCCTATAGTCTGCAGCTTTCAGCCCCCTCTGCCCTACAGAGACCTCTCTCCCTACCACTAGAGTGCCTTCAGTCACGCCCTTCATAAAGAGATCCAACTCGTAAACTGAGCACAAAAGCAGCAAAATTGTATCGTCTATCACACTTGAATTTAAGCACTTAACCCTCAGGTGTCAGAGAGCAAATCCTCCAGCACAGAGCAAAAAAGTCTCAGCCCAAGCATTCCTACGATGACTGATGCTGTTCCCCATCACAGCTAAAGGAGGTCTGGTTATCTCTGATCTAATCAAAAGCTACACAAATGCGGGTTTTGGTGTTTTGTTTTACTTCATTTTTAAATTACCTCACATCTTTGGTAAAATTGTGATCAAAAATAAAACGTAGAGGAAGCAAAGTGATGTTAAATATTAGATTGTGAGGGGCATATTATTCATATGCTATTGAATTACATAGTGGTATGGTAAAACTATTTTTTCTGGGCTTCTGCTTTACTGCATGGTGGCAAAAATTGATAGAGGTTACTGAGAACCAGGTTTTTGCATGTGAGTATCCTCCAGCAAGGTGAGTCATAAACAGTTGTTTAAAAGATGCAAACTGTGCAAACCACAATGTAATATGAAACATTCATTATGCAGAGAAATTATGAGTATTTAGTAAAAGTTTCAAGCATCAAATGATAGTTGTAGCCACACATCTTTGGTCTTGAGAAAATAGGATATGATTCAAGAGTGAAAAATTGCTATAATTGGGAAGCAAAGAGGGACACATTAGAAATGAAGAAATCAAGCCCAATTCAGGCATGTAATGGATCAAAACATTCAGTGTTGGCCTGAATGGAGCAATTATAACCAAATACATTTCTGAAAAATGACCTGTGTTAAGAAATATGAAAAAGCAATTTTCAATTGTTTAATTTTTCTGCTATATATGCCCTTTGAAAATAGCTAATAATATTTAGGCAAATGACAGCTTCCTGCCCCTCACTCAGCCTTTTATAAAACCTAAATGGACTTGTTATTTTCCACTATACTAATTTCCTGAAACATTACTGTTTTACAGCAAATATCACATAGCAAAAAAAGCTGGATATCTGCTTTCTTATTATAACTCTTATTATATATTCCATTAAACAGAACAACTTCCATTCAAAGCTTTTTTTAAACTCCATAAACTTGCCTTTATTCCTGTACATGGAAACACATCTGCATATAGTAACTTCTGTATCTAACAAATGCATACTGTAAACATGCCAAAGGAAAATCCTAAATAAATTATTAAACTGTCCATACCACAAGGTCCTCTATTTCATGCAAAAGAGAAGTAACTGATACAGCAACGTCTCTAGTTTATCTCAGGTAGGCTCATCTTTTTAAAAGTCAAAGTGAGACTGTTGGGTCTTGCTTCAAGGCGCTCCCACAAATTCCTGTGGGGCTCACTCCAGCCAGTGCTCAGTACTCAGAGAGGCCTCACAGAAAGAATCATGTGACTGAATTTGGATTTTCCCACTCTTGCTAAAACTGTCACAGCAATAAAAAGAACTCCAGCTTCCATACTTCTACCCATTCGTCATAGAATTGTAGAATATTCTGAGTTGGAAGGGACCCATAAGGGTCATCGAGACCAAATCCTGGCCCTGCACAGGGCAGCCCCAAGACTCACACGTGTCCGAGAGTGTTGCCCAAATGCTTCTTGATTCATTACAATTTTATTATTTTTTTAAGACAAAATCTTCAGTCAAATTAAATTCAACAATTGAAGTCCCAACAGCTTCAATGACATGAATTTGTTTGCTGAACTTTTGCATGATCAGTGACTTCCCAGGCTCTGTGCTTTCCTTGCAGGCTGCAGAACCTGAGGCTGCAGATATTTTCAGCCAAACATCTTTGCACATCTGGAACAAGAATTAGCTGCTTTACAACACTGACAGCCACTCCTCTCTCCCCTCTTCCATGCACAGAGAGGTGCCATGAAGAGTGACAACACCATTAGCTGAAAAGGATAAAGATCAAACTAATGGAGAGAAATTGCTTTCCTGCCGGCCATCAGGACTCTCACACAGCACTGGAAATCTCAGCAAGAGAGAAGGGCAGAACTACTCATCCTGCTCTGAACTTTGCTTTTTTGTGCCCAGCCTGTTTGGGCATAAACAGCCCCCTGAAGAGGTAGCCTGTGCCTGGAAAAGGAGCAGTGGCTTGTGAAGAGTCTTGCAGCGTTGGCCATGTGGGGGTGACAGCAGAGTCTCCCTGCTGGAACCATATCCATCCCCTGCTCCATACACGGTACAGCACTCCTTGCCCTTTTAGACTGCGACATAGGAATGAGGTGAAAGCATCACAAGCCTGGTCAAGGAAGATTATCTAGACAAACAGATTGAAAAAAATATTGATCTATTTACCTAGCACACAGAAGTTACTAGTCTCCCTATAGAGCTTAGAGAATCAAAATTAATGAATCAAAAGTAAGTTAGTAAGTATGTTGTCATCTACTGCAAAAATTGACATGACTGTAAAAGTCAAAGAATCTGTCGTGGTTGGTTTGGGTTTGTTTTGGTTCATTAGGGTTTTTTGGAGAGGGTGGAGAGCAGGCTGGTATTTGTTTTTTTATCGTTTCTTGTCTTTATATTTTACATCACCCAGACTTCCAGCTCTCAAACAGCTGAAGCCTCATTCAAATTAAGGTACACAACAGCAGTGAAATATTTTAGCCTTTTTTTTTTTTTTTTTAAGAAAAATAGCAATAGCTGGATCTTTGGACAGTTGTTGCTTCTCTTTTGTAGAAACCACACTGCAACCTAAAATTGCACTATTAACATCTCAGCTCTGAAGCAGGAAAAAAAAATCTCCCTCTCAGCAGCTGGACTTGCTGAGAGTAATTTCTTTACATGAATATACTCCATAGATAAGACATTATATAACAAAACAGAGGATTTTTGTTATTGTTGTTTAAATAAAAAGGATGCACTTCAGTGAGTTTCCCCATCTATCAGAATTACATGCAATGTTTAAAAGGCAACATGATCAGAAATCCTCTGTTTAGTAGGCCAGTGAAGGACCCAAGACTATTAACCACAAAAAATTTGGGCATTAATTATACTCATTTTTCTCTGACACACATGTAAATTGTGCTGTCACTGTTCATTTATGAATCTGTGAGTAAAGTCCATAAATATTCCACAAACTCTAAGGCTCTCTTTGTGACCACAGTCAGATTTGCAAACATCTGGAAGCATCTGATTTGCTAAATTTCTCTTTCCAAAGAGCAGATACAACACTGCAAGAGCACAGCAGACTCACTCCAGGCCAGATGCAGCAGTGTACATGTACTGTTCAGCATTCTTAATTTTACCTAGGAGTTCCTGCAACACCTTCTTCTCCTGGCGTTAGTGAGTACTTATCCCTAACCAGCCATCTCCAACCATGCATTGATTCCTTTGAACTCTCACACTGGCTGCCCTTTCTCAATCACATCAAACATGAGCTGGATGCCTTTACTGTCAAACCCCACAGCAGTTCTGATACCATTTCTTATGCAGCAAGAGACGTACTTCTATCCTTGATCAGCTCACAGTGCTGGCATCCATTACTGGGTATCTGTAGCCATAACATGTTTTCCATTCTGCTTTGAAGGAGCAGCTAAAACAAACCAGAAAACCATAGCACCATCCTCCTTCAAATCCTCCTTAATAACTCTCCTGTGCTACAGTGCTGACAAATGCTCACTGCTGACTGGGATCACAACTGACTTCTGTTATCCATTCAGCTCTCCTTTTCCAAAGCCATTTGTTCTCTCTGGCTTAAACCTTCGAAGAAAGCTCTCTGCCATGAAGAGTCACTTTACGGAGAGAAAAGGAGTGAATAATTTATATTCTACATATCGTGCTGGGCTCTACATCTCTACGCAAACTCAAGAATGGTAGTTCTTCTAAAGGATCTCCACAAAACCAGAAGGGAGTTTTATCAGGGGATCTCAGCTTGTTACATTCTCATTTTATTTAAACACCTCACCAGACAAAGGCAATTGCCCTTGTGATTGGTAACTGGGCAGGAACTGCACTGGTGGGCTACTCTGTGCCTAAAACACAGCAGCAGTCTGTTGACAGGTTCTCTCTCAGCTCTTACCCTGTTACAAGCATTTTGGCAAGCCACTGGAAGTAAACTAGTAGTAATGGACCGATATAACCCTGGTATAACAGGCTGGCAGCTTGATATATCGTTATTTTATTCCTTTTTCCATATAGTGCTACCTTTATGATTGTTACAATGTCCCTGCTCAGATTAACCATGGGTTTTCACTTTGTCTATGTTTGCAGAAAGAGTAGCAGGTGAACTGATGCACTAGTTTTCTTCATTCTAGTTTAATTCAAACTCCTGAGAGCTTCTATTTACTGGGTTTAAGTTTTTTTTCTTCTTTCTGGAAGGAAACCTATCACAAATAGAAGCATCCCAAGGACTTAAAAAGAGAATTTATATATTTGTACATTCAACTTTTTTCCTCTTAACGTTAATTTTAAATGATGAAAGGTAAGTAAAAAATCTGAATCACTTCAGGCAAATTTTAAATCAGCAAACATAGCTGCCAACTGAATCCCAATAATCATCGTGACAATATTTCTGTAATTCTTTTGAGTTATCAGTGTCCAGTTAGCAGGTTCAATTAACATCACAAAAAACATCCAGAAGATGAAACTCAAAGTATACCACTTTGCCTGCAAAACTCCAGAATTATACAAATTATCAATTTATTTAATGATTTTTCCCGGGTTAAAAGGTTGAGAGAAAGGGAAAGGCTAAAATAACACCTCTTCAGAGAAGGAGATTCCAAGCACAAGCTACTCTATACTCCCACATGATTTCTCTGGTGATTACACTAGAGGAAGAAAAGGTTCTACATGAGAACAAAGATGCATCAGGTTCACTCAGTCTGGACTGTGCATAACCAGCATCTGTACAGATTGCACCAACTACTCTGAGGACAATTTTTAACAACAGAGCTGGTTAGAAAATAGAGCCTGCAATCCACTGGAAACGGTAACATTTTCCTCCTTCTCAAATGAGCATGAGTCTAAATTTCTTCACACTGAAATATAATTAGATTTAGAAACATTTTGATAATGTTGAAAACATCATATTCTACTATGTGGAATATTATATAAATAGAAATCAGCATATAATAGTGATGCAAAAATTCAACTTGTACGCTCGTAAGAGGAGACTATACAGCATGCCTTTATCATCATCAAGTTTAGTGTGTCCATAAATGGATACTAAATGGAATAGTCTGGGATATCTGTAATACAGCAATCATGGTTGCTGGAAAGCATGAGGGAAATGGACTGCAAAAACTGGACAACAGACTCTTCCAAAATAGCATCTTCTGGTACCACCACAGTACACAGAAAGTTGAGCTACATGGACCATTGGTCTAACTCAGCAGGACATTGCAAATCTTCTTGAAATGTTCACATACACACTTCAGGGGGAAAAAAAAACACCCAAAAAGAATATTTTGTCGGTCTTCTTGACATTCAGCAGAGTGAAAGGGATGTATTTCTGTAACGCTTCTTGGCCATTCCCTCTACCTCTCCAGAAATGAGAGGTTTCTACAATATGCTTTGATATTACAAAACTGTGGTTTTGGGTGGAAAGTCATTCTTTCCAAAATTTTTCCCCTACCAAGGTAAGTTTTAACTCATTAAATAAGATTTTTTTACTGTAAAAATAATGCATGTTCACTCTATTTCCTATAAAAATATTTTGAGGACCATAAAAATACACTAGCTTACTTATGTGACTCACAAACCCAAATTCATCTCAAATATGGCATGCATAACTTTGCATCTTACGAAAATGGATCGAGATGCTTCTTAAAGTCCTACCTGATCTCTGTAGGGAGTGAACTATAGAAATATGTTGCATTATGGTTCGGGCCTCTGGTTTACAGCAGCAAGTAAAAGCTGTGTAATACCTACCACTCACCTTGCTGTGGCTTTTCAGCCTTCACTCTTTCTTGCCTAGGTTGTTCTTCCACTAGGCAAGGCCTGTGCCATTTGTTCTGTCCCTGTACCTGACCTACATGCTCACCTGTAGGGCCTGATACAATTCCTCTCTGCTCCATGTTCTATCAAATGATCGCCAGCTATCTCAGATATTTTCACTTCTGAACTAACATCCAGAGCAGAAAGAAATGGGCAACAGCACACTCTGCCTCAGCTGTGTCATCATGCTGCTGCCTGCTGACATGGAACTGCTAAGCTGATTCATCCCAAGTACGGGATTTCCTTCCAACACAGACTCAGTAGGCCAGATTCTTCTGCCTGCGTCTCTGGACACACACGGCAAAGCTTAATGCACCTGGCAAGAATCCTCCCTCCTGCAACGCTGTGTATTATGAATGTGATTAGAACAACATCCAAAGAGGAGCAGATGTTCAGCTTATCTGAGTGCAGCCCACAGAGAGAAGGGCATTTTGGAACTGAGAGTCAAGAGTACTGTCATTCTGTGCAGATGTTTTCTTGTTTCACTTTCATTCCCATAGGTAGTTTTCTTAAAAATATGTTGCATGGGACACAATTTAAAAAGCTGAAGATTTTTTCCTCTAGGAAAAAAACCTCAAACTCAAACATCTAAATATATGGACTCAAACACTCCAGTGAATAACTTTGTTGGTAAACTGCAGTGGTGGCTCTAAACGCATTACTAAATGCTGAGTTTTGCCAACTATCACAACCCATTCCTAGTGGAATTTGAGAAACTTTCTCTCCAAATCGTCCTGCCCATGGATCCCACCAAAGAACACAAAATGGAAATGATGAGAAGATATTCATTCTCATAAGCTGCAGGACACCTTAGTAGCTGCTGGGAAAAGCAAACTGTAATGACCCTGTAAAGCTGCACATGGGCTGAAAAGAAGGTGTCACTCGAACAGAGAAATCTGTTTTATGACAGTTTTCTTTCACATACGTTATTATGAAAAGGAAAGCTTCACCAAAGTCAACGTTGAAATTTATTTTCCTACTTATGCATATCTACACATGCCAACTGAAATCCACTGCATTCAAGGATCTACATGTGCAGTGACAGAAAGCATTCAAGACTGCTCCACACACTCCACACTAGCACTTGCATGTGTACAGCTCGGCATGGAAAGAGTAAATATAAAACATACTCCACATGTAGGCTCATATTTTTCACATAAAGAACATCATTCCATGTGAAACACAAAAGTTAAAATATAAACACTTGACTGTTTCCTCCCAGTCTGTTTCAGCCCGGCTGTTTGGCATCCATCCTCTACAGGCCAGAAGTTTCACAGATGGGAGTTTCAAATGCCCAGCAGACACAATGGAAGCCAGATTTTCCAAGATGCTCACTTCACAAAGACCTGATACCTTTTGATGTCAGTCTAATCTAATCATTTGTTATGATTTCCAATGCAAACTATTTTTAAAAACATCTTCCAATGGAACACATAAGAACTCAGAATAGGATTTTTCAGAACTTATGTATTACTGATATCATGTTTCCAGGATTAGATACCATTGTATCATTGAGATATTTGGCAGGAGATTTGTATTTACTTAGCTGACGAATCATAAAATACAATCAATTCTTCAATCTCAACCTTATCAAACCCTGATCAAATGACAGCAAAAGTCTTGATTCTTAGGAAAAGCACACTATTCCTGTCAGAGATACTCTTCATTTTCCTCTGGATGCAAGAAGAAGTTTTAACAGAACAGGCTGTGAATCTATGAAAACCGTAATGATCAAGCTCTGCTCACAGATTACTCAAAACTAAAGACAAACACACCTTGCTCTGAACCTAATTTGAGGAAATCCTGCTGCTGTCAACAGCATTTGGGCAGCAGCTGCTTTTATTGGCTTATTTATCTATTTGTGCATTTACCTCCCACAGAAAAAAAAGGAATTCAGTTAAATAATTTCTATAATTTCATTTGGAGAAAAATCACCATACTGTGTTCTTTAACTGCTATGTCATATGTGAGTGATATTTAAAGAACTGCTACTACAAGAAGATTCCAATGGCAAGCCTTTCAGCAAAGAAAGATTTTAGGTAGAAAATCCTATGAGTTTATTAGAATTTATATCCTAATTCTGAAGGCACAGGACTATCAGTGTAATATCAAAGTAAGAATGCTGAACTCAAAGACAATTTAATCAGAACACTAAAAAGACTAAACAACAGCATTTATCACTTTGTGTGCAACCACTCTAAAAAAAAACATTAAACAAATGACTTGCATATAATTCATTGAGTTTATACTCATTAATGGAATACCAACTGGAATAAACCTCCTATTTTTCTGTATTATTTACCTCAAGAACTAGCCAAAGCTGGTCTCCATTTTTCACATCTTTCTTATAGTACATGCCGTAGAATTTGACTACATTGGGATGATCAGAGAGAGCTTTCAAAATGTTGTACTCAGCTTCAATTTCTTCATCGATATCCTAGTGTCATAAGTGAGAAATACAGAGCAGTTAACAAATAAATAATGACAGCCATTTAAAAAAACCCCACAAAGTATTTTCTGTCAATTCAAATGTAGTTTGAAATGATACAAAGAAAAAAGCAAATAGAACATGAATATACCATTTAGAGAACTACAAAGCCTGGTTCTGTTTAATGAATACAAAACAGTTATTTTTTAAAATTTTATTTTGTCTTTATCAGTTTTGACTAATGAACATATGGTGTATGACAGAGCAGCCCTCAGGACACTGGGGAAGGAGCAAGGGTCCTGGAGGACAACAAGCTGTCCAAGAGCCAGCAGTGTGCCCTGGGAATAGGAAAAGCATTGCCAACAGGCTGAGGGGGGTGATCCTGCCCCTCTACTCAGCCCTGGTGAGGCACATCTGGAGTGCTGTGCCCCGTTCTGGGCTCCTCGGTACAAGAGAGGCATGGAGTTCTGGAAGCGGGTCCAGAAGAGAGCTGCAAAGATGATTATGGGATTGGAGCACCTCTCTTACGAGGAAAGGCTGAGGGAGCTGGGCCTGTTCAGCCTCAAGAAGAGACAATTGAGAGGGGACCTCAACAATATCTACAAGTGCCTGAAGGGAGAGTGTCAAGAAGATGGATCCAGGCACTTCTCAGTGGTGCCAAGCAACAGGATGAGAGGCAACGGGCAGAAACTGATGCATAGAAGTTCCACTAGTACATGAGGAAGAAATTTTTTACAGCGTGGTGACAGGACACTGGAACAGGTTGCCCAGAGAGGGTGTGGAGTGTCCCTCTCTGGAGAGATTCAAGAACTCTCTGGATACAATCCTGTGCCATGTGCTCTAAAAAGACCCTGCTTGAGCAGGGAAGTTGGATCATATGACCCCACCATTGGTCCCTTCCAACCTTAACTATTCTGTGATTTCAAGGCAAAGCTGCAAGTAGGTAGGTATGCAGATGCCTTGGGAAATTTCATGTTACTGCTTTAGTCTTACTGGTAACCCCAGCTAGAAATGGTGCAGTTGGAACTACCTCTCCACCTCTCTGTGCACGTACAAGTATGACTGCAGACACATCTTATCCACTTGCCATCCCACTTTCTAGAATCATCTGCGAATTTTTCTCATTTTCTACTGCCATAGAAGCTGGTGACATCCATGATTTCTCTGGGTTCTGCTACTTAACTACAATAATCATGGCTTTTTGTCAGACTCTCATTACAGACCCTGGGTTTCTTAGTGAGGGAAATCCATTTGGAGGTGAGATACGAGGACCAGTTTTGCCAACACATGCACTGGGACCTGTGCAAATCCCTTCAGACCAAACATGGACACAGGCATTGGCAGGCTTTAGCAGGCATTGGATGACTCAGGAAAACCCTTCCCACCTGTGCACTGGAATTGCTCATTGAGGGATGATGATTACACTGCATTTGAGTCATGCTGACAAAACAGTCAATCCCTCCTGACAACAGATAAAGGCAAAATACCTGCAGCCATTTTCCCCTCATTGTTTAGATCTCAAAAAAATGTTAACATACTCATTCCAGATTAAATACATTTTTTAATATAATTTGCTATTTACAACTACACAAAAAGAAGTGAAAAATCCATTCTAAAAGAAGGCTCCCTTATGAACTCTACTACCCATATGAATGGATTTCTTATCAGTGAAAAGCATCTACAGAGTGCCAAAAACCTGTCTCAGCAAGGCCAAATAGAAGTGACCGTGGCAGAGAAAGGGAATGCTTTGTATTCTCAATGAATGATGCTCCTTCGCATTCTGTTCAACACACCTGCCCCAAGAGCACTTTGCTCACTTGATTCTTATACAGATCTCTCCATCATCCAATTCAAGTTCCTCACAGAAGCCTTTTGTCTTGAGACCAGCTTGACTGGTCTCCAAGAACTTCCTCTGTCACTGGTATCTTCATGAATCAGGCCATTAAACTTTCATATTAAGATTACCAGGATAAGTCTTCTCACAAGGAAGGATTTTAGAGATCTTGTTATTGGAACAACTGAAAAACAGCAGGAATTTTCCTTGTTCTAAAAAAAGGAGGAACTCACTTTAAGGTAATTTTTCTATAAGCACAACACAGAATACAGAAAAAAAATACAAGGAAGGAAGAAAGAACCAGAATACTGAGGGTGGCAGAGAATGGAAAGAGAAAGAGTGGAAGCAGGGATGAAGACAGAAAATGCATCTGGCAAAAATAAAAGAAAGAAAAAAAATACAGTCAAAAGCCAAGAAATTAAAAACAAAGCATACAATAGTTCTGACTGCCTTGGGGAAATTGGAAGAGAATTAGCCCACTGTCCTACTGTGAATTAATAGAGGTTTCTGTCTCCTGAGGGGTACTCAGATTTTATGAGATTTTTACAATTATAAGGAGAAATTAGATGAACAGAATATTCATTCTGTGCCCCCTAAAAAGAAAAATCTCCTCAGTATTTTATGAAGGGAAAAAAACCTCAAATATTTGGTTGAATTTAGCCTATTTACCTTCATAAAAGAACTGTATAGCAGACTGAACATTTTCATCCCATATATAGGATAATTTGGCTAAGAGTTCTAAAGTACAATGGTATTTACTTATAGTCCTGAGGACAAGACTAAGCCTTCTCAGTTCCATCTTCATACATTCTCATTTCAACACCTTTGCCTTCCTGTTTCAGTTTCAAAAAGCTGAGCTGTTATTCAGCAAAAAGAATCTGTGCTCTAAAGGATTAAACACTAAATGCTTATTTCAGTCTTACATCACTCATGATAATGTAGGTTCCCAGTTTAATTCTGAAATATCAGTTAAACCAAACCACATTTCTTCTGCTAACCAGTCCACCTCTCAAGTGGCACAATTCTGAAACGATCTTTAAAGAAAAAGAATTGTAAAATGGAAAGAAGAAAATACATAAAGTATCTTTTTCTTCATTGCAATGGCTCCCTCTGCAGCCATTAATAATACTTTCAGTTTAAATAAAAAGAACTCATTTATTGCTTTCACTCTATTTCCAATACAGGATTGTCATTTTAGCAGCAACATGGAGGTACAGCAGCTACTCCAGACACCCTGTAAATAGGAGAGGGCAAAGAGGCTATTCTTAGAATAAAAAGGGTAAAACATTTAGTTAAGAGCCAAGTCTTCGAAGTGTGATGTTGACTGCACTACTGCCATTTTTTCATTAAAATAAGAAACCTGTTTTCATCAGTTATACATTTGCCCTTCTTCAATTTCTTATATTGCATCTTTATCCATTCTATTTCTTTTGTCTCCTTTATATTCTATTCCTTTTTCCTACTTAATCTATTTCTCTTTCCTCTAGCATCAGCTTTACTTTTTTTTCTTCTATCATCATCCTTTAATCTTTTTCTATATACTCCAAAGTGTATAGAACATTGAAAATTTCACTGATTCCTTCAGGAATTCCTGCCATAGCTAGCTTCCACTTAAGAATCACTCCTGAACACTTCTGAAACAGAGGAAAGCAAAAGCATTTCCTGCCAAGCAGGCATTTAGATGAACACCGATGGCAAGGAAGTCGTGCCTATTGATTTTAAGCACAAGAACCTTGTTTACAGAAAGCAAGAGAGTCAAAAATAGTCTCCAATACATTTGAACTCATCAAGATGCTTATCACTTGGCAAGTTATGTTTACTTTGGAAGAGGTTGTGCTTTGAATTGAGATGAGCACCCTTTTGTTGCTTTGAAAGCACACTGAAATAAAAAGCAGATCAGCAAGAAACACAGCAAAGATAATGGAAGACACTATGTTTTCAACAACATATTTCACAGACTTTCATGTCATGGGATCATAATCCGACACTGTGTGATGTGCTGAGGTAGAAGAGCCCTGTGTGGCTATGCAGCTCCAGACCTGCAGGGTCCACACAGCAGGACATGCTCACCCATTCCCGCCCAGAGGTCATGCCATGGAAGCACACAACCTCACAAACCTATACTAGGAGTGCAGAAGATGAACTCAAAAGGGCCACTGAAATATGATCAGCTGCTTTTCCATGTTTTGTTCTCAAGAAAAGTCCCAAGCCACGTGCAGCACCACTGAAGTCAGTGGGGTGTGCCTTTACAAACCAGACTAGTGTTCTTCCTTACTCTTTGAGCATTAATCTGCCACTCAACAATTGTCAGTTATTGAGAACAAAACTATACTCTACAACTTCATAATTCCACCTCCCAGTTGCCTGGTGCTTTGTGTGTAGAGCTAATCCCTTTGCATTTTCCATTTGAAAAGATGGAGCCCTCTGCGAGACCTACATATTTTGGCACATTCAGAATGAACAATAACAGTAAAGTATGCTATTTTATTTTTGAAGTATCACTCATAGCATGTAACTCAGCTACAAGCATGTGCGCAGATGCTTGAAGGCACAGATTAAGTACTTAGAAGTACATAACTTCCTTACTGGCTAGTATGTCAAAAACTAAAAAAAAGGAAGGGGAACAACTGTAAAAATAGAATAAGCTTGGACTCCTAGTACTGAAAAGGAAAACAATCAGCTCTGCTTCTGAAAACAAGAGAAAAGGGGTAACAAAGTAAAAGTAACAAGGTTTAGGTATATTTCTGACTTTTACCATAAGCAACCACTTCCAAGATCACTTATGATAAGAAAAATGCATTGATAGCTAGCCTGATACTTAGGAGGCTGAAATAGTTTATTTCACTGTCACTTCTAATACAAATTATCTACAAAGATTAAGAGAAAAAAAGACTACATAAACACACAATTAACCAAGTAATTTAAGTAACTTACATGGACAGGATCCAAAATTTTGACTGCTGCTTTGCTGCCATTTTTCTTGTTTAACACCTTGAAAACTTTTCCATATGTTCCTTTGCCAATAGTCTCAATTATTTCCCAGGTATCTGAAGGATCAGGAAAGCTATCAAATATTATTGTTTTCCCAGTCAACGGAAGCATCTCAAATGATGGCTCCTAGGAAAAAGAGATGTCAATGTTCACTCAACAAATGGTTAATAGCAATACGCTTCCTACAAATGAGAAGAGAAATACACATTCCAGCCTCAAACACTAGAAATGTTTTTTTCATATAATGGGCATGCACAGCATAATGAGCAAGAACTGCTGCCCTTGAATTTCCCTTCATTTCATATTGTGTTGACTGCATAGTATCAAATGAAGGTATGGGCAGTCAACACAGTATCAAATGAAGGGAAATTCAAATGATAATTTGAACCAAATTCAAGTTTGAGTGAAGCCAGTGGAAACTTTCCTATGCACTTCAATGAATACAAATTGTCCCTCCGGGATCTTCGGAGGGATGGGCGAATGAGAGTCAAGCTCATAAAATTCCAAAGATTTTAGGTCCATTACCAAGAACCAGGCAAGAAGTGGAAAGAAACCCACACAAAACATCTTCAATAGTAGCATTAGGTTCATTCAAACTCTTACAGCAAACAAGCATTTTCACAAGCCTACTCTTAGCATTTGAATTATGACATAGATCTCAAAAGGCCAAGCAGATCAAAGTGACAGATCTTTCCACAATGCTATGGCCTTCTGACAGGCAAGCACTCTCAGTCATGGAAAACGTGCTTACCAATGTACATCCTTTAGCAGCTGGTTTACATACTGTAAAGGAAACACCTTTTACAATGATTGAATTATATCCATCACTGACCAGGTTACACCAACACCCTGGTCCATGACGGCTAAAATTCACCAGGAAACCTCCAGCAGTCTGTTGTGTACTTGGTACTGCAACCAGTACTTGATTTCAAACACTGTGGGAACGAAATAACCCAATTTTACCTGATACAATGAAATCTCCCTGAACACTATGCCAGGTTAAGGTCAAAGTAAAGATCAAGATCCAGAGACATACAGCTGTAATAAGTAAATCCTCAGTTTTCCATTCCAGATTCAAAATTTGCTTCTTTCTTCTGTCCCACAGGATTCACATAGACTCAACTCAGTCAGGATACTGACTGCAGACTCTTCCTAAGGCATTACCTTATGCCTAGTCTTTATCCATGCCTTGGGAACTTCACCACTTTCAGGCAAAGCCATTTCTTCCCCCAAAAAAGAACACAAATGAGTTACAACATTTTTTTTTAAACTTTTTCTTCGCCTTTTAAGTAGTGCTCAAATACAATCATTCTGTTGGGTTTTTTTAATCAATTCATATATAAATGCTTTGTAATTAGCTCATATTTGGGACTACACAAAACAATAACTAAATTTGGGATGATAAAGGGATTAGGATTCATAACGCCTAACCCTTGCTTTGAGGGTTTCAATAATAATAGAGAAATTTTGAAATTCTATTTAAACTTTAGGTTTTAAAATGGAGGCTAACTATTTCTTTGAGATCTTACTGGATACTAAATCTGTAACTAGTGATTTTTTTTTATGAGGAAAAAAGCAAAAAGCTATCAACGGTTGCCTTCACAAGAACTGAGGCATCCAAACCATACTGAAGCCTATCTACCTACAGAAGAATACCTAATTTTCCATCAAAATCTAGAGCCTGCTATGTCTCACAGTACAAGAAAAGACAGGAGCTTCTGACCCAGGCAGTAGGAGATATGCAGTGCTGAAGAAAGAAAGATTTAATTCCTCCTTTTCAAAGATGAGCACTTCTGACACAAGAACTCAAAGAACAGCTTCACATATTTAGACTGTGCCAGAGCCAAGCAGGGAACTCTGATATCTTGAATCTCCAAATACACGCCTAAGCAAAGCTCCACCCTGCTGCACGGATGTTTTACATGAAGCAGAACACTCCAAGAGTAACATTCCAACCTGGTGCTTCAGACAGCCTCCCAGGCTTCATTAACTCCCTGTACATTGACAGAATGGAGCTGAAATTCATTGACTCCCAGTATCAATTGCTTATTTGTCTGAAGAGCTTGGTACAATGAGAACTGTTAAAGGGCTAAGGAAACATGATCCTGCAGGTGCTATCTGGCTACCAGAGAAAAAGTGCTAGAGAAATTGCCATGTGCTTTTGCTTTCTTGTGAAAATCACACCAGTTGCACATCATCTTGTCTTAAGAAAAGTCACCATATACTTTAAAAAATATGCATTCAGTAGCTGTCATACTTAGTTCAATAGTTTGAATGCTATTCCAGAAAAAATTATTCACCCTAGTTCTTTCTTTTGATTTACAGCTTCAAAATCATAACTTGAATAAATTATACTGAATACCATGTTTCCTCATTTTCACCAAGTTTCAGAACAAGTCCCTGCAGATAAATTGTTTAGTTTCCACTTCTATTATTGAAAATATATTAAACAGAATGATTTCAAGTGTTCCATTCTGGATGATGGATAATGTTTTATTACATCTCAGTGAAGTTGTGAAGGCTGATAATGATTTAACCTCATATTTCAGCAATAAATTGGACTTCTCCTGGAATATGTCTAGATGCCCAACCAAATGATAATTTATCATACCCTTCACCATTAAAAATTTACTTAAAAGCCACCACAATTTATAACTTGATCCAAACCTCTAAGCTGGGAATATACCCTTGAACCGCTAGGAAAAAAAAGAACTTTTTAAAATACTTCTGGTGTGCTCAGTGTGACAGTTCACTCAGCTTCTGCTCAGATTTTGGCCAACCTGCTGGTGAGACCTGCTGGATTTGCTGGGCACAGTGCCAGTAAGGGAAAGCAAGAGCACCAAGCAGGCAGACAGGTGGCCTGAAAGAGCTCAAGAGCCATTATGAGCATTACGCACCATTATCACCAGCAAATCTGTCTCCTGTTATCTTTCCTGTTGTAGTTTCCCCAGAATCTGCTCCATTACGAAAAATGGTATAGGCCAAACCTCCAAGCTGGAAGGTATAAAATATCAGCTTACCCAAAAAGATTTAGTAGCAAATCCAACAGGAGCTGGACTGCTGAGGCCTTCCTGCTGCTTGGTGTGATAAAGGGAACACTTGCACCACGACAGAGGAGAAGGCATAAGCAGTCTCTTACCTTCAGCTAGGTTTTATTTTTTTGGTTTTGCTTGGAGGTGCACAAATAAAGAGTTATAGGTTATAAATTATGAAACCTTATGGCTTGAATGGTGAATAAATGAATTCACATGATAGGCTGATCTGGGCAAAAGGAGATTGAGCCCCTCTTTGCCATACTTGTTATAGTTCTTAATGAGCGCATGAAACAAAGTTTAAATCCCAGAGTACATTGTCCTGTAAATTTGAGAGGGCCAAACAGACTGGCACAGCGATTAAATTCAGGATATTCAAGGCAAGGAAAAAATAGATTTAGAGTTCCAAGAAAACAAGGATTGGAGGTTGGTTGGTTGGTTGGTGTTTTGTTTTTTTTTTTTTTCTCTGAGAGGGGGATTTGGTGCCTGTTATAAGAACAAATTGGGTGAGAATCCTTACGAGCCATTCCTATGTGACTTTTTGCTTCACATCAAACACATGCACCCTATACAGCAGACTTCAGGCCAAATATTACAGACACCCAGAGATGCCCTGTTCAGCAGCTGCTCTGGCAGACCACTGCAATTTCCACCACTTTCAGTACCTAGTCAGTTTGGAGAGGGAAGGGGAAGCCTGCTGAAGAACACAGTATATCTCCTCTGGACTCTATTATTGCTGCCAAGGCAATTCAGTGAAGTACATTTATCACACCCAAAGCTTCAGACACAAACCAATGCCCTGTGGAGGGCTTTTTAGTTAAGGCCACAGAGCATTAGAGACAACACAGTCATGTGGGAATAAGCAGCTGGTTTTGCTTCTGCCAGCTGAGTTGAAAGCACAACAACGGAGCCTGAATTTCACACAGAATATTCTATATTAATCCAATATTTTCACTACTGTTTCATCTAATTGTGTAATTTCTTTATAAACCTTCCCCTCCAATAGTTTCTGAATGGACCTTCATCTCACTTGGATGAAAACATACCCATTTCCTCCATAAAGAGCTAATAAAATGAGAGGTCCCTTGCCTCATGTCATTCATCATTCTCCACACAGGGAGCCTACATGATTAGCATCTTCACATTTAACTACAATGAATCCAGCCTTTAGGTTCCCATCAGCATCTTGGCTCCTGTCTACCACCACTTTCTGGTCTTGAAAACTGGAACCAGGACCTCATTGGTTCAGCTCCGAACACCTTTACTGAGGTTGTCTTCTGTTTCGTTTGTCCGTATCACTCTCTGCTTCTCATTGCAAACATTACTTATGTTTAACCACATAGCTCCTGCACATATCCTACCCTGAAATGTGCCAGACATCTCCCTGTATGTCACGACTGGCAGATGTCAGGTGCCAAGAACACTGGCACACATGGCATATCAGGTCTGTTACCTCTCTGAAGGTGACACAATACATTCCTTCAGATTGTGAAACTTAAACCTCTTGCCTAATGGATGCCAGAAAAAGTAATCACCCTAACAAAAACAAAGCAAACAAAAATAGACGGCTTGTTATATCAAATAAAAAACTCCATCTCACCTCACTTTTTCACCCCCTCTATTGCTTTATTCAATTTGGAAGTTCCTTGGTCTGGCACTGATCACAGGGCACAGTGGGGCCTTCAAATACTTAATGCAATGGCACAATCAAATCCCAAGCCACATTTCTTCTTATTTCATGAGTTATGCCACACTGACAAGTACTTAATAAGAAAGTTAAAGGCTGCCACACAGAATTCTCAAAACAAGCCAAAAAGCATGAGGCTACAATATGCCCTTCATCGTACTAGCATCTAGCAATTTCTGGAAAAATGTCCAAATAATTTGATTATTCAACCAAGAGCATGGATTGCAGCTCAGATTCTCAGCTAGAGCTATAATGACTCATTTATGCAGTATATTATGTTAGCCATCATTCAAAGAGTAACTTTTGCTCTGGAAATTCAAATATCACCCCCTCCTTCAATTCTGGAGGAATATCTGGCCTCTGATTTAAATGGTGATGCAACCTGTATCTGAATGGGAACTATTCTCAATCTAAGCTCAGTGTGAGCAGATTATCTAGTTTGGCCATTAGTTAAAGACAAGTGTTTGGAGGCTTGCAGGTTGGTTTTTTTTACTTCATTTGTCAAAAGCTGAATGCACTTGGCATTATAATTTCACTCTAAAACAGCAACAAATTTGCATAATTACATAATTTTTGTACTCTCCGTATGTCTAGACGAATTATCCTCTTCAACGGCACATCAGTTTGCTTACTACTTTCCACTCTATATATTCCCTGTTGCTTTCAATTGTCCTTCCCGTCTGCAAGAAACCTTCCAGAGGGAAAAAAAATCTCTTTAGTGCCAGCTATGGTAGATGAAGAATAAAAACCAACAACCTTCTCTACAGTCAGTCCATGTCTTTCGCTATTGTGTGCTTACACGAGTAAGAAAGACAAGACATTAATTTAGGTAGGCTTCACCTAAGCTGATATGTAGAATACACCTATTGGAACCTAAGTTAGATGCTATAATTCCATTTCAGTCAAAGCAATAAAAAATTGATTCACCTTACCTGGTTAGCATTTATCTTAGCATAAGACAGCTTAGTCTCCAGACACTATTGATTCTACTGGCTAAGTTTCCATTGCCTACAACAGGAGCCCAGCTACACTGCTTCCAATGCAGACATCTTAAGGTAAATTAATTCTATCTACTTAAATGTAGTGTAGAGTTTTAGCTCGACAACTGACAAAATGAGTATCAGCTCCATACTACATGCAGGAAAAGTGCAAGCCAGCCACATCTCATCACCTGAAAGCTGTCAGGCAACTTGGATGTTGTCTGATGATGCACAGACAAGGCAAGTACCATGCAATGACACTGCCAAGCAAACTTTGAAGCCAGCAACCAAACCCTAAATTAATGTAAATGCAGGAATAAATAGTTATGAGCATTTGGAGGCAAGGAGTGGTGATCAGTCTAGGCAAGTATCAGACAACATATCTCCTCGGCACAGATCAAAGAACATATATCAATCTTAGGGCTGTTCAAGGAAGAAACTTATCTGATTTTGAGGCCACTTTCTAATGTTTACTCTCTGAAAGGCTAGGTACTGCTTCTTCTGTTTCTAAAAACACTTTTTTTCTTTGATGACTGTTATCCGGTGACAACTTTCCCAACAAAGCAAGACAGTTTTCAGAGACATTTGATGCCTCTGGACTCCTTGACCTCTGTAAAACTTCTACACACAGTAGAGAAGCAGTACTGTGTGGTATCAGTACCTGATCTCCTTCTATTGATAAATGCATATTGGGTGTCCACACTGACATTTCATCTGCTGATTATTATTCAGCTGATCTTGACATTTTGACTTGCTGCAGACTGAACTGGCCAGCCCTGCTCATGGGAGGCTCCAGCTCTTCATTCTCTGAATGTCCTCAGAGGGCACAGATGCAAGGGATCCACTCCAGTGCTAGGTTCCACCTTGGTTTTCATCCATTCCCTGCCATGGCCCACAACAGTCAGAATCGCACTGCATGCCGAGGTTTACAATTCTAAGGAAACTCCATCGGATGAGGGGATTTTTTAAGCAACAGCTTAAAAAATCAGCGAGGGCTGTAAGCATTCAATCTATTCTCACGAATAAGGGCTACCCAATAGATTGCAGTCCTTCAGAGTTTAAACATGATACCAGCGCAGAACCCCAACTTTTTTAAAGCCAATCTTTAGTTAAAGGAAGAGGGTATGAAAAGAACAAGGAAACAAAATGCTAAATTTAATTACTGTCATCAATTCTAAAAGCTCGGATGTTTTGAAAACAAATGATGGCTAAAGATTTTTGTGTACAATTATTGTCCAACAGACAATATTTATGCAGGGGCATTACAATCATGAAACAAGATTAGTAACAGAAGGAGGAATGGTTCATTATCAAATCGTATTTGGACTTTGTGCCACCAGAAGTAATGAACTGATATTAGCAATCCATGAACTGAATCATATCCAGCTAATTTTGTGGCTCCCAGAAGAGAGGCACTGCAAGTGATGAGAATAATTTTTCAATGACTAAACACTAGATCAATATATTAGCAAATAACTTGGTTTTCAAAGCTAAAGCATCACTTAATTTTCCTATTTTAACACAGTAAAACTTCATAAGGCCATAAAAATCAATATGGTGCGACCTCATTCACTCCATATTTCTCAGAACTTCTAACAGCAGAAAAGTGGCAACTCAAAATTAATTTAGCTGCTGTATCAATGAGCTTTGTCAGGGCTTGAAATTAAGGCGATACAGTAACTTGATAGCAAGATAAAGAAGGCATTGCAGACAACAAGCAAACTTGCTCGCACTTAGCATCAGCCGGCAAGAAGTTACGGGGTGCGAGTGTACAGTGGGCACGGTGAGACTTCACACGTGTCCTGCCGAGGCCGCGGTCACGCCACAGCCCCGCGTGTCCGCGGGCGGGCAGGGCTTTGCCCTGCTCCAGGAGCGCCCGCCCGCTCCCACCGCGGGCACCACGCGGGCCGCGCATCTCTGCCGACTACTCCGCACGCGTTTCTTACCCAGAAACTCACTCACGAGAAAAAT